>JACEVL010000824.1:675000-877500 GCA_020284085.1 Aporrectodea caliginosa
TTTTTTAATGTAATTGAATTTCAAATTGCAAAACACATGGGAAAATGTAATTGAATTACAAATTCCAAATTACGCAATTTCAGTTGCATGATTTCCATTATTGCCCATCCCTGTCGGAAAGAGATCCAGCCGGAAAAGCCAAACTGGACTTGTACAGTGAAGACGGATCTTTACTCAGTGAACTTTGAACTTTGGGCTACACACAGCTCGGAGATGAGTCCTGGAGGTGCTAGTCTAAGAGTCGTGACAACGCAGACGCTTCCGACAGCGACCACCAGCCACTGATAACGATGACGCCACACTCTTGGAGTGCGTGTTTCTTTGCTTAAATCACCGTCTGAGCTTATGCAGACTGCAGAGTTTGCTTTTGTTCTTCTGTTAGCTAGACGAGCAGGTGGTGATGATGACGGCGATGATAATTTGGGGGGGGGACATAGTGGCCGATTGGGTGCTGCTCTTTTCTTGTCGCGCAATGAGTACAGGTTTGAGTCGCCTCTCAGACGACTACAGTACTGTGTAAGAACCTTGAGTCAGTCCTTCACCCACAATGGCTGAGTGCCATCGGTTGATGCTTGGCCATTAGAAAGCGGCGCTTAATAAATGTATGATGATGATGATGATGATGATGATGATGATGATGATGATGATGATTATGATGATGATGATGATGATGATGATGATCGTGATGATGATGATGATGATGATGATGATGATGATGATTATGATGATGAGTGCTAGTTTTGGTTTTATATTCATGTATGTAATTTATATTAGAATGTTGTTGATAAGACTCTACTGATTGGACTTTACATTTAGAAGTTAACATTTAGACCAATCGCAATGTATTGGAAGAGTATTTTATGTACACACTATCTTGTTATTTGAGTGTCGAGAATAAAGCAGTCGCTCACAAGTTGTGGTTGAGGTCAGATTAGGTGCAAAACATTAGTTCACAATGATGATGATGATGATGATGATGATGATGATGATGATGATGATGATGATGATGATGATGATGATGATGATGATGATGATGATGATGATGATGATGATGATGACGGTGACGGTGACGGTGACGGTGACGGTGACGATGACGATGACGATGACGATGACGATGACGATGACGATGACGATGGCGATGGCGATGGCGATGATGGTGGTGATGATGATGATGATGATGATGATGATGATGATGATGATGATGATGATGATGATGATGATGATGATGATGATGATGATGATGATGATGATGATGATGATGATGATGATGATGATGATGATGATGACGACGATGATGATGATATTGGCGGTGATAATTTTGCTGTTGCTGATGCTAATGACTCGAAATCGGTCAATGCTCAAGAATCGTCAAAGCGTAAAACGTATTATTGAAGAAACGATATGTAAGGTGACAATTTAACGCCTGCTTATTCAGCGCTTAAACGCTGCCTAACTTTGAAACTAGAATTGCTTTAGAATTTGAATAACTTTATGGTTAGGGTTATCTTAGAATTTCTTTGGAATTATAATTTCTCTAGAATTAGAATTACCTTGTGATTGGAGTTACTTTAGAATTACTTTGGGATTGGAGTTACTTTAGAATTAGAATTGCTTCGTGATGCGAGTGACTTTATTATTGGAGTTACTCCAGAATAAGCGCCTGCGTCGTTTTGATTAGAGTTAGGAGTTACTTTATAGTTACTTTAGAATTGAAGTTATAATTACACTTGTTATCGTGTTTTACATAGAGCCACTGTCTACCTTTCGTACCCCTAGAATTATAAGGCTCTATGTCCACTTTTTTGAAAAATCAACCTAACGCTATATCCGTTACCGGGATGACAGAGCCTATTTCCTGAATAGTCTAGCTTAACTAAAGACGCTTTCTTAATTAAGCTCTATCTTCAGTGCTATAAAGCTCTATGTCCACAAATTTGGACCTGATTTGGACAGTGTCTCAAAGCTATAGAGGAAACAAGTATCAGTCATCCAATAGGGAATCATACCTAATCTTTTCTTATCACGTGAATTCAAAATAAATAATAATAACCGTGATCAAGTGAGGGCTGAAAAAAGAATTATACGGTGTTATTTGTCCATAGCCAATACCAGTAGAGAGATCTTAACACGTGATCTGGACTTGTAACCTACAGCACTCACTTTGTCTGCAATCAATTATGTTATACAGCTCTATGTCCAAAAATATGGATATACATGTATGGATAATTATATATAAAATGTATGATTTTGTGTATCTTTTATACATAGATTAGTTTCAAAACACACATAATTTATATTGTTTATCCATCAAGGAAACAGAGCAATAATAAAAATATTGCTAATTAATGGGTCGTTGTTAAAATGATGTAAAGATGCATTCACATAATTACAACTAAATATACCATTCTGTGGAGCAAATGAATGCTGAATCCAATGCTATATTACATATGATAGTCGAAATAGACCCCCCCTTGGTAGCCAGTGTTCAAAAAAAGCTTGGTAGCCCTAGGGTTAATACGCTTTAAAGCTTTTGTTTCGCTTTGGTTGTAATTACGAAACGAATTCTGGCTTGACGTCTTGACTCAAGCTGAGCTTACGGTTGAAGTAATATTAAGTGCTTAAAATCTCATGGCTGTCTAGGCCGTTAACGTCCAACATGTCCTTCCATACTTTCAATCCGCTGTTCTCTCTACAGTTTCTAGAAGCTGAGGGTCGGTTGGCAGCAGAATCATTGGCTTCTTGACTCTCTTCATACGTAACTCAATATTACAACCTCGTGCCTTAGCAGTGGTTGGGCCTTCTAATAATTAATTTGCCTAGTTAAAGTGATGATGATGATTCATTCATTCATTCCAACAATTTATATAGCGCCCCTCCAAGATTCCTATACAGAGGCACTCCCTGCGTAATTCTAAATGATGTCAGAGTCAATTTGACCAGATATTCGTTTAATTGCTGTATAAATCTGACCAGATGACTCAAGCTAAGCTTATGGTTGGAGTAACATCAAGTGCTTAAAATCTTATGGCTGTCTAGGTGGTTTACGTACAACATGACATTGTCTTTCATTACTTTCAATCCGCTGTTCTCTCTACAGTTTCTAGAAGCTGAGGGTCGGCTGGCAAGTGTCGACTCTCTTCTTACGCAACTCAGTATTACAACCTCGTGCCTTAGCAGTGGTTGGGCCTTCTAATAATTAATTTGCTTAGTTAAAGAAGATGATGATGATATATTCAAGAGCTCTGAATCTCTTATATTCTATATACTGCGCTTTGGTTGTGAGGTAGTACGTCAGCTATTTGTCTAAGCGTACGCAGTTAGAATCCTTGTGATTTTCTGACAGTGGTAACACTTTCTATTTGGCGTATAATAATGAGGATTCATTCATTCATCCAGTCAGTCAGTCAGCAGTCAGTCAGTCAGTCAGTCAGTCAGTCATTCATTCATTCATTCAGTCACGTAGTCAGTCAGTCACTCAGTCAGTCATTACTTCAGTCAGTCATTAATTCAGTCAGTCTCTCAATCACTCAGTCATTCAGTCAGTCAGTCAGCCACTTAGTCAGTCATTCAGTCAGTCAGTTAGTCAGTCATTCAGTCACTCTGTCATTCATTAATTCAGTCAGTCTCTCTCACTCATTCAGTCTCTCCGTCACTCATTCATTCATTCATTCATTCACTCAGTCATTCAGTCACTTCTTTCACTCAGTTCAGTCAATCATTCAGTCTTCAGTCATTCAGTCAGTCACTCAGTCATTCAGTCAGTCAGTCACTAACTCATTCATTCATTCATTTTCAGTTCATTCATTCATTCATTCATTCATTCATTCATTCATTCATTCAGTCAGTCATTTATACAGCGCCTTCAAGAGATATCTAGGCAGACGTGTTCCCAGTCCAGCCTTGGCTATAAGAACACTTTCCAAGTACTCATAGAAGATTCATGGTAGCGATGCTGGCCGGAAGGGCATGCAGCTTCGGAGGGATACCATTCCACGTAGATGGCCCAACCTCTATAATGGTACGACATTGCATTGTCGAAGTGCATGTAAAGCGAACAACAGGTTCAGTGCGAGTTATGACATCCTGTTTACCTGAACCATTGCACGACAAAAGATTTTCTGTTTCTATTTCTATCAGTTGTCTATTACAGCTCGAATGCACGCTTTCGATCTGATTAGTCTTGTCCCTTCCTGTTTGAGGGTCTCTGTCATTGCTTGCCTCGGGCATTTCAACATACATGTCTTCTTCGATGGGTCTCTGTCTTCCTGTATATGCCTCCTTGTCTACGTGTGTTCGTTTTCGTCCACAACCTCTCCTCTTTCCTGTCCTCGATGTAGAACGCCGTTGACAACGGAAGGCAGAAGAAAGGCCGCCTAATTGTCGCAGCAGTTGCTATGGAAGAAAAGGAAGAAGAAGGGGACAGCAGGGTCTCTTTCTCATCCGGGAATCACATTATTTCGGCTGAAGAACACCAAACAAGACCATCTGCACCAGCCAAAGCCAGACAGCAAGACGGTCATGCAGGAGTCCACGACACGCACGCAATAGGACAACAGATAGGCCTACAGATCAACTTGCAGACCGACCGACACACACACAGACAGATCATAGACGGACAAATACACACAAACACTGTTAAAGAAACATAGAGACTGTCGTACCACTGCCAAAGAGATAGACAGAATGCACATATTTAGGCATACAAATAGACGGGCAGACATAGAGACAGAATGCAAATATTGAACAAGTGGCGCCTCTGGCGTGTGAGCTCAGTCTGCGCCTCAGAGTCGGCTTCTTCTTGAGGAGGCGCTAAATAAATTTTAGAAATGAATGAATCAATGAGACATGGATTATATATATATATATATATATATATATATATATATATATATATATATATATACAGAGTTGTGTGTACTGTCTGGTCATGATGGAGTTCATTGCAAGATACGATTCTGTGTTTAAAGCCACAAGTTAGAAGTTGTTCAAAAGCAGACAGGATAAATTCGTTGAGAAGAAAGTCACGCAAAGAGGGTACAGAAAGAAATCAGTCACTATAATATATACTAAGGCACAAACAATTTACTAATTTATATTATTGATTTGTAAGCTAGTCCTGAGAGGCAGCCATGGGTATCATGCATGGGCGCCCGGAGATAGTTTTGCAAGAGGGTGCAAAACACAATGGTCACGGTTAAATTTTGTAACAGGAGCTTGAAAAATGCAAGACAGGAATTTTGAATAGGGTATTTTTCATAGAAATGTTTTTTATTCTTATTTAGAGTTAAATTTCTCAGTTTCACTTTGTGAATCATTAGTATGATTAGTGCTTTAGTGCGAAGAAATTTGTTAAACACCAAAAAGTAGTAGTTAAAACAATAGGTGTCAATTTTCCAGGGGAGGGCAGGCAAGTGCCCCCTCTTGCCCCTATGTGCGGGCGCCCATGATGGGTATGAAGTATTAAGGACTTCATTTTCTTATCCTCGGCATGCGAGGCCAGGCGGTCACTGGTCAGTCGTCCCCCTTACCGTCTGATATTCCCACCGAAGAGCAGACAGCGAAGAAGTAGCTACGTACGGTTTGTATAGCTCATTATAACCAGCGAAGGTTGTGCAGAAATCTCAAAAGAAATTTCTGCCCTGGTGGGGATTTGAATCCCCGACCTTTCGGTCGACAGTCCAGCACGCTAACCATTAGACCATCGCGACTCACGACTCAAAGATATATTAAGTCATAAATAGTTGATGAACTTAACGTCATTTAGGCTAACCTACAGAGCATCTCTCAATAATTTATGTTAAACGACGTTATACAAATTTCTCATTGCAAAAGTACAATTATGCTATATTATAGCAAGCTTGGTTAAATTGTAATTGTTATCAGTTGGCCTAGTATTTAATCAATTTATTTATCAATTAAAACTTAAATATGTGCCAGTGTATGTATAGTATCAGTGCTCGGCAGGTCAATGTTATTCTACATTGTTACCGGATATACACAGAAACAAAGAAACAAATCGAAAGAGAGAGACGCAAGTAGGTCAGCTCATGGCTTCAAAAATAGGCTCAGTCTACACACCTCCTATTGGTCACAAGGGTCAAGTGGGCGTGGCTGGAGTAGTATCATTACTTCCCTCACTACCATAGTTTAAAAAACGTTTTTTTCGTTTTTTATTTTGCTCCAAATAACCTCGCTTTTTCGTTTTTTATTTCTTGTCTCGTTTTTTTCCGTTTTTATTTTTTATATGTAACTTTATTTAATTATTCACTGTCTGTTACTATTGTCTAATTTTATTTTTTTCTGATATCCCTTATGTTGTCTCCATCCTTTCAAGGTTTCATCTAATTTACGTCACTCTTTAGTGTCATCAGTTGAGAAATAAACAGCACAGTTCAGGAAATAAAATTTATAAAAGTTATTTTAATTTCTAAGTTATCCAAAATGCGAAATGTTGTCTTTGAACTCAGTAATCTCTAATTGACTGATAAACTGACGGATGTTACTCCATATTAAGTTCTTATATAAGTCAGAATTGTAAGTAGATCTACAATTTTTAATTAAGTACACTCTATACTTACAAAGTTTACTTTTTAATTGCTTATGTCAGCATGGACTTATGTGGACTTATGTATGAAATTTAAATTTGAAAAGATTTCAATATTTTTAATTTATCAAATTCTTTTTAAACCAAACGTATGTAAAAGAAAATAATTCTTGTAGATTAGGCCTGCCTACTGTTATTTGGTGTTTACTAATAAAGTTATGTTATTTGCTGATTAAAATTAAATTGTGTAAACAAGGTTTTTAACTTTAAAATGCAGTAAAAGATGTAGCAAAGTCAAATTATTTTCTTTTCGTTTTTTTTCTCGTTTTTTCCTTTTTTTTTTCAATAAAACGACGTTTTTTTCCGTTTTTTATTTTGATTTGACCGTTTTTAACAACTATGCTCACTACTGATGCATGTGTAATTTACAAAGACAGAGTGTTGAAGAAGACCTATAAAGTGATGAGAAAATGAGAATGCGATGCCAAAATATCTAGACCACAAGACAGATTTACTAAACACAAGTATGCACATTCAGATGAATGAGAAAAACAACGCAAAAGAAAATAGACAGAACAATGTAGCTCCCTCTAGACTAGAAGTACAAGAGAGATATATACAGGTACAAATAGGTTTACAGACAGATGCATATTATAGATTCACAGTTGGTCGAAGGAAGAGAGAGAGAGATAGATGGTTCAGATCACGGTGACGCTAAAATTAGATTTTCGCGGCTTAACAAGGCGCCCCTTGTTTGGCGAATCCATCGTTTAGTTTGCGAAGAACTCGACGATAATCCGGACTCTGGCTGTGGATGGCAATCAGGCCAAACCTAATCCGGGCTTAGACGATCCACGCACGTGTCTAATGACTCGCAAGCGATAATGAATTTGCGACGAACGGAGACAGAACTGTCGCAATTTCAGACCTATTTTCGTTCCATCTGTTTTCTTTCTTTTTGTTTTATATTTAATTTAGACGAACACTGTCTTTGTGTCTTTATTTCTTTCGTTGTCTCTCTTTCTACCTCTCTTTCTCTTGTTTTCTTTCGTTGTCTCTCTGTCTCTATCTCTGTCTCCGTCTGTCTTTCGTGCGATAACGAATTTGTAATGAACAGAATACAACATTCATTCACACACGCATTAATATTCATTCATTCATTCATTCATTCATTCATTCAGATGACTTATATAGCGCCCCTCCAAAATAACCAACTCAAAGGCAAGGCGCTCCCAGCCAAACCCCGGCGATAAAGAACGGTTTTCAGATTACTGTAAAATACGTGTGCAAAGTCTCTAGCTAAAAAAGATGCACATCTGAAGGAAGATTATTCCACGTGATCGGCCCAACCACTGAGAAGGCACGACGTTGCATCTTTGAAGTGCGCCAAGGAACAACAAGCTCAGCTCGAGATTCAGAAAGAAGATTTCTGCGGGTAGCCAAACCTGAGTTGGGGGCAACAAAACTCGCGCAAGTAGGCTGGGGCGCTCCCTAACTGGCACCGCCAGACCCAAGACGAAAACTCCTAAATTGCAGTGTGATTCTCGTTAACGATAACGATAACGAAAATGTTCGTTAACGAAAAAAAAATGATTTCGTTAATGATAACTATAACTATAACTAAAAATATCATTAACTATAACTATAACTATAACGAAAATAACAATAACGAAAATTCATCTTTATTTTCGTTATTACAAAAAATAAAAATTGGAAGTGCAATATGAACGATTCGACATAGGGCCTAAATGAGAACGAAAAATGCGATTTTTTATTATGCAATTTGTCACTTACTTTGGAAACTCATGTATTCATGAAGCTGAATGCACCCATTCTTCAACGGCTTTCAAAGCCCTGAGCAAATTGTGAAACAGCGTGTTAATACGCACAATTTTTCTTAGGCCTGTAGCCTTAATTATAACTAAATTGTAACTAAACATTAACTAAAATTAACTAAAATAAAAATCCATTAACTATAACTATAACTATAACTAAAAAATACTACTAACTATAACTATAACTATAACTAAAATAAGAAACCATTAACTATAACTGTAACTATAACTAAAATAAAATCTGTAAGGAGAATCACACTGCTAAATTGAATGCTTTGGGAAACAGGAAGCCATTGTAGTACGTCAGTGGAGTACGTCACGAATATAATGCGAGACATTGTCAAATTTTGAGAAAACACTACAAGCCTAGCAGCTGCACGAAGCACGCGCTCAAGCTGTGCAAAGCGCCCAAAGAGGATGCCAACATAGATGTCACTGCAGCAGTCAATCCTACTACAAACAAAAGTATGAACAACAGCAAGTGCAGCATCTGGCGAAAGTGAACGGAAAATGAACCGCAGTTGCCGCAACTGAAAAAGACAGGCATGGCATAACAGATTTAGGTGTTCAGAGAAGGTAAGTTCCTGATCAAGAACAGACGTCGAGAAGACAATGTAAGGAAAGTCAGCAGATATGGCCTGAGGATCTATTTTTCAGTTGCTGTCCATTACCCAGCCACATAAATTGCGTGAGACGCAGACAATTGGATGACATCCAATTGCCAAGCGCCTCCATAGCGCGCTGCATTGTGGCTGCTGCAGTCAAAATTATTAGATGCCGGACAATGCAGATAAGACTGAATATCATCAGCGTAGAGCTGACTCAAAACATCACAGGAGGACAGTTGCATTATCTATCAGCAGTGTATAAAATGTACATCAACGGGCCAAGAACAGAACCCTGCGGCAAACCAAAAGGAGTGGCAACCCATTGAGACCTACATGTACATGTAGTAGACCCAAAGACAGTGCAGGACACACGCCCATTCAAAAAAGAGCGAAGCCAGTCAAGCGGCTTACCAGAAATGCCAAAAGAAACTAATAAGCGATTGATAAGAATGTCGTGGTCGACCGTATCAAAGGCCGCGCTGACATCAAACAGAGCCAGAAGTGTAACTTGTCCTTTATCCATGGCGCCATCTAAATCCGAGAGTAGGCGAAATGGAATGGTTTTTTCTAAACCTGACTGACACACACACACACATAAACTCTCTCTCTCTCTCTCATTCTCTCTCTCTCTCTCTCTCTCTCTCTCTCTCTCTCTCTCTCTCTTTCTCTCTCTCTCTCTCATTCTCTCTCTCTCTCTCTCTTTCTCTCTCTCTCTCTCTCTCTCTCTCTCTCTCTCTCTCTCTCTCTCTCTCTCTCTCTCATCTCATCTCATCTCGTCTTACTCTGAATGAAATGACTATATCTTCCTTCACAATATATAATATCTGCCAAAAAGATGATAAAGTGTTATAAGATGCAATAAAATGCATTATATGCATGTTTCAACTGTTTATGTGTATATATATATATACATATTAGAGCTGTGATTTTAACAATTAATTAATCGATTAATCGTTGAAATTTTAATCGATTAATTTCGGCTTGTTCGATTAATTTTGTTTACTGTTATCATGATGTCGAGCGGCCCATTACCGGAGTAAACATAAGCGAAAAATGATAATGTGAAACGTTTGAGTGGAAAATAAAGCGTTTATTTTGCATATAAAATAAATGCTGATGAGACATACAAAGATGGCCATAAAATTAACTGTCTTCATTGCAATAAACAGTTCGCTTACCGTGGTTCAAACACATTGCTGTTACATCACCTTCACTCCTTCAGCATGTGGAATGACTAAACGTTTTTGGTAGACAAAATGTAGTAATTGACTCAGTGACTACATTTTAACAGATTTTCACGCTTTAACTAACAGATACCAAAATAGGTCAAATTTAATCGATTAGTCGAAGTTTAATTTAGGAGATTAATCGATTAATTTTTTAATCAGTACCAGCCCTAATACATATATACCTACAGTACATGGATATGTATGTACACGTACAGTTGTGCAATTACAGTTGTATGCACTTATTGGCACTTTGTGTTTGCACATGCGTGCTTAAATGTGATTGCTTTTTGCCAGTCAAAATGGCGCTGGTACGTCAGTTCATCTTGGATCACGTGGCGGAAATCGTCTTCTTCCTCTTTAAGATCGGAGAATCGATGCTCGAACCGACCGTTCGTCTGTACCTCTACCAGGGCGTCTGCCTCCATTACTATGGCAACGACACGTCCTGCTCCAACCTCAGCAGCTATCCGGAACGCGAGGATCGCATCCAGGTTGCGGCCGCCAACTACATCATCGCCTACAAGTTCCTGATGAACTTTCCCGCGATTGTCCTCGGCTTCTTCTGCGGTGCTTGGAGTGACGCAATCGGAAGGAAGATCCCCGTCCTTCTGACGCTCCTGGCCAGCGTCCTAGCCGGGATCCTCTACCTGTTCAGCATGGCCACCAGCGAGACGGAAGGTCCGATCATTGCTCTGGTGCTGCTCGGAGCGGCAGTGCGAGGAGGCTTCGGGCGCTCGGCGGTCATCACTATGGCGTTGTACAGCTACGTCTGTGACCAGAGCGTGTGCGAGAAGCGAACGCAGAACATCGGTCGCCTGTTGTCGATGAACTACTTCGGGTATTTTTTCGGGTCGCTCGGTGCTGGCGCAATTCTCGAGACGTCCGGTTTCGACGTCGTATTCATCCTCGTGACGATCATCAACATCATCTGTATCGCCATCGTCATCGTCTTCATGAACTCCAAAGACGGTCAGAAGGTAATGGAAGACGCCGCAACGCCGTCTTCCTCCCCTCAGGCCTCGCAGCCGCCGCCGCCGGCTAAGCCGTCCACCAAGTCGAAGATGCCGTTCCGTCTGGCAAATGCCAAGGACTCCGTCCTGGTCCTGACCCGGCCTCGCCCCCACAGATCGCGCCTGCACATCCTCCTTCTCTTTGCCACCATCTTCATCCAGCAGACGTGTAAGTCGGGCGAGCTGGACGCGACGCTCCTCTTCACCGAGGCGGCCCCTCTCAGCTGGCGCAAGTCCCTGTACGGATACCTGTTGGCGACCGACTACGCTCTGCTGGGCGCCGCCACGCTGTTCCTTCTCCCGTTACTCATCCGTCTCTTCCATCTGTCCGACGTGAGCCTGCTTCTGATCGGCGTCGTTTTCCGTGTCATCCGACTCCTGGTGCTCGCCTTCAGCAGGTCGACGTTTGAGGTCTACCTATCGGTGATCATCGGTTGCCCGAGCGCCCTGATCATCTCCTCCGCCAAGGCGCTCATCAGCAAGACGGTCAGCGACGACGAGATGGGGAAGGCGTTCTCGCTGTTGTCCTGCGCCGAGACCGTGTCGATCCTCGTCGGGAGCGTCATCTTCACGACCGTCTACAACAGCACGAAGCACATCATGCCGGGCTTCGTCTTCTCCATGGAAAGCGTCTTCTTCTTCCTCCTCTTCTTCGTTCTCATGCTTCTCGGACGAGACATGAAGCTCGCGGCGCAGTACAACATCCTCAGCGAGGTCAGCGGTGGAGGTCCTTCCGCCGCGTACGGAACGACGGGAAATCCCTCCGAACCCATGACCCCTGTCACCCAGATTCCATTCCAGCCAAAGGTCGGTCTCGATCAGAAGAACGGGGACGTGATCGGCGGCGTTCCGGATAGCATCCAGCTGAGCGAGCTGCGGCAGAGGCAGGATCAGGCGAGGAACGTACCTCGTCCGGCGGATGACAGACCGGACGCAGTCGTCTACCAGAATGATCTCCGTAGTGGAACGTACTTGAATAAATAATTTTCAGCTTATGATTTCTCTTTCTATATGAAACGTAGCCTATCTAGATCAGACATTGCGCCTGTCTGTGGTCTTATACGACGCCCGTGTTACAATTCATGTCAGAACATTTGGTCTTGAAAGGCTGTAGCTAATATTTACACGAAGAGGAGATCTTTAGTCAAAGCAGCGGCTTAATCTTGAATGAATCGGCTAACATTGATTGCTTGGTGTCAAATTCGGAACTGCCGTATTTCAGTAATAGGCCTAATAGTCTCAGTTTCAAACCAAACTTCTAGATGGATTTAAGAATATGAAACGATACAAATTATATAGGGCCTGCTCTCTAGGTACAATGGTAAGAACAAACAGGTCGAATATTTCTCGGTATGAGTTCGATACTAAGCTTACTTGGGCAATTAATGCGGATGAAATCCAGGCGATAAGAGTTAAATATTTTCTGGGTTTACTGGCCGAAATAAGTCGGAATGAGCTAAGGCAGTATGAAATAAATTTAATTGGGTATACCTTGCGAGAAAGAAGTCAGACAAAGCTGCAGATCTCCGACAGAATGAAAAGATGTTGTAGACATAGTACTATTTTTTAATAGACGAGATTCATGATAATGTCTGTTTAGCAACTACTTCATCTAAATCTTTAGTTCTAACATGTGCGACTGCATTTCTAGCTACTTTCATAAAAATTATGTAGGTTAGGCTTCTCGTGTGATATGTAGGCTACTACTGATACTGTACTACTCATAATCATGCAGATTTTCAAGCAATTTTAAAAGGATGATCGAAGTTTTCAGTACGTCAACTTCAGTCTTTGGTGAAACTGCATTGTTAGCAATTTTCTCAAACAATTGCAACCTGCGTGAAAGATTTAGTATTGTAGTATTTTAGAATTTTTTTACTAATTAATCATCACGTTTGAAGAACTTCTCTATTTCGTTCTTCGGTAGGACAGAAAATCCTTTTAAAAATTACAAAATAGGTAATACAGATCTCAAAGAAATGCTGCTCATTATGGAAGACAATAACTCATTAGATTAATGTGGTAAATAGGTCATGCAAAAATATTAATCGTCTCACAAAGCATGGTGAGAGAGAAAAGTTTCTTTAATTATATCGAATCGAGAAATGCCCCAACAGTGAAGTCATGTTTGGGACATATGAAGCTGATTTAATGTTATACTCGTATGGGCTTCCTATGTAGGCCTACAGTATGTACTAGGCTACATGTAAACCAATATGTAAGCCATAAAAATCCATGAGAATATTATCATATTATGGGCTTCTCATGTACCACATACGATGTTGCTGTTGTGATAAATTCCCTAAATTAGTGTAATCCTACGAAAATAGGAACTTACGACGCACAAATTGTTGTGTCGATATTTATTTTGTCTAACTTAAAAATTTCATAATTGCTACGCCTCAGACGTTGCTCTCCAAACATTACTGACAGATTTTTATTCTCCGCAACAAAAGTTATGCATCTATAGGAATTATACTGCGCATAAGATTGTCAAAGACGGTGGTTGTTCTTCAAACTGTGGCTATTATGTAGAAACGGATAGAGCATATATAGATGACAGATATTTTATCAGTGGCTGGACCGTTTCCTAGAAATTCCATTGGGAAGTTGGTCTGTACTGTTTCCGATATTTTCTCATTTTGCGTCGTCCATATAGAACCGAGATTGAATCTTGGTTTGCGAGACGGTCTGATCTTATCTTTAGCAGGAATAAAGATGTCTTATGTGTTTCTCTATGTAAATCCATATGCAGAATTTACATGAGAAGGACATGTATAGGCCTATGCATTTTGCCATGACATTGCATGGCCATGTGTTGAATCGAGTTTTAGTGTGTAGTGTTTCTCTGAACCAGATAAACAATGTGTGATATATATATATTGTTTATCTGAACCATGTAAGCGTATCACATAGTATTTATCTGAACCAGATAAACAATGTGTGATATGTATATTGTTTATCTGAACCATGTAAGCGTATCACATAGTATTTATCTGAACCAGATAAACAATGTGTGATATGTATATTGTTTATCTGAACCATGTAAGCATGTCGCATTGTGTTTCTCTGAACCAGATAAACAATGTGTGATATGTATATTGTTTATCTGAACCATGTAAGCATGTCGCATAGTGTTTATCTGAACCAGATAAACAATATGTGATATGTGTATTGTTTATCTGAACCATGTAAGCGTAACACATAGTGTTTATCTGAACCAGATAAACAATATGTGATATGTGTATTGTTTATCTGAACCATGTAAGCATATCGCATAGTGTTTATCTGAACCAGATAAACAATATGTGATATGTGTATTGTTTATCTGAACCATGTAAGCGTATCACATAGTGTTTGTCTGAACCAGATAAACAATATGTGATATGTGTATTGTTTATCTGAACCATGTAAGCGTATCACATAGTGTTTATCTGAACCAGATAAACAATGTGTGATATGTATATTGTTTATCTGAACCATGTGAGCATGTCGCATAGTGTTTATCTGAACCAGATAAACAATATGTGATATGCAAATTGTATATCTGAACCATGTAAACATTCTGCTTAGTGTTTATCTTAAATAGTTAACATTATGTGAAATGCGCATTGTTTATCTGGTTTAGCTATACGCCCACAGAGGCCCAGATTTTATCGTCAACAAGCACGAAAAGTATGTTATGAGACAGAGCCTATATCTTTCACATCAGAACTTCACTTTCACAACGATGAGGAGGCGCACGGACGCAGACAAAATGGTGCAGAATTGTTTCATATAAATGCAGCATGTAAAAGTCCATCTCCGAAATTGAACACCGGCGACAAATCAAATCAAGTCAAAAGAAGCCGCGTGTATTCGGCCAGGTTTGGCGCCAGGTTAGAACAGCCAGAGATGCAGGAGTGGTAATGAGATGGATGACAACGGTGGTCGTGGTTTCTATGGTTTCTGTAATAAGGAAAAATCAGTGATGTAATACAACGCAGGTCATTCCTCGAAATCTATATGTATGTCTGTTCCGCGAAAGTCAGTCAGATGATCTACGCAACCATCTTTTCTCGGGTAATCTAAAAAAACCTATATTGGTCTTTCTCATTATACACAATATGCCTACGCATCGTGCAATTAATTGAACAAGTCTTATGTGGTTTTTCTCATTATAATCACACGTGGACGTTCAATGTTTTGAGGATAATTTTGACAATGCAAATGTTGTATGTTTAGCTTTATTGCAGACAGATCTGTCCTAACATGACACATAATATTATGGGTTTTACATCGGCAAGATAGTCTGATGAGTTGCTTTGTAAATTAGAATTTTTGTCTACGATGAGAGGCTGTGATTCATCAATCGTCTCTTCGCGAAATGTTGAAACGCCAATGACTGAACTAGACTAAGTTATTTCATTCTGTATGAGCTGTTGATACAATCTTTGCTTCATGTTGCATATTGTCAATTGTGTTCTAGTTGGAATGCCAACATATTTATGTGAAAACATTACAGATTAATCTACTGAAAACTCACGGGTAAAGAGAACGATTTATACTTCAAAAGCAATTCACACGACTGCAAAATAACAAGGCGCCGCTTCAGATAGAATGTTCAGAATTGCTCGCAAAGCTAGCATAAAATTAATGGTGTCATATGGGTAAATATCATAAGAACAGAGTCCATCAAATCCCAAAGAGTGCTCCATAGCCCAGTCAATCACTGGTGAGCTTCCACATGTTCGAGCAATGGATTCCAATCCAGAGCTGATGACACCATGGTGCACGTTCAGAGTAGGGAGTCAGTCATCCATCCCAGGTAGGGAATCCAGAACCCGGAGTAGGCATACTCTGCTTAAATCTAGATGGATTGTCCACTATACTGTTTTCATGTTCCTAGCTATGTATACGGTCCCTCTTCTTCTTCTAGAAACTCATCACGCCCGTCCAGCTCACGTTGATCGATGTCGCTTGCAAGTGTATTCGCATATATCCAAGCTTTCACATTTGCATTGCTGGACTGTAGCAGTCCGCGCGGACGCTGCACACAGGCTCGCATTACAACGGCACGTATTCCAGCCATGTTTGCATGATGCACGGGGTATATATAGCCTATATATATATATATATATGTAATATATATATATATCATATATCATATATATAATATATATATATCATATATATTATATATAGCCTATATATATATATATATATATTATATACATTATATTATATTATATATATAGTACATACACGCTGCCTATATTCTGATATTCTATATATCCTTATGATGCATGAGTATAATATGCCACTGTATTCCGTATATTTGGGTCTGTGCCATTGATTTGCTAGCGCGAACGTTTTTTCATCGATTGCAGCGGGCGGGTCATTTCTGGTCTGTCTGTCGTATATGACTGCAACTTTATCTCCGACTGATGATAAACAAAGCGATCTCTGCTGCCTCCTTAAGATTGTTCTCCGAAGAATTCCTACCAATGTTGATTATTGGGAAATGGTCGTCTTCGGCAATGGGCAGATTCCCCCAGCTGCTGATAAAAAATGCGCCTAGCTTTCATTTGCGATAAAATAAAGCAGGAAAAAGGTCCAGCTCTATTCTACCGGCATCTGGCATATTATATTTTCGACAAACATCGTAGGAAATATCATAGTGGAGAATGGACACAGCTGCCAGTAAATGAAGCAAACATTTCAACGCTAACTCTGTCAGCATCCCAATGTACATCTGATGGGACCCTCAGAACTTTTTTTAGAGTTCAGTTCTACACAAAAACGGGCAGTTCTAAATGAATTTATGCAGCCGTAGGCCTAGAAGCATTTTTGTGCAGTTAAATAGTTTAAAATGTTCATTGTCATCCGATTTGAATAATTTACCATGGCTTTTTTAAGGGGTTGTGCAGTTCTAAAAACTCCTTTAAAAAGCCCTGGGACCCATACTAAGGGTTCCATATTGGAAATAATCGTCCCACATGGGCTACATGTGGTCATGCTGGCAGGTTAAAACATTTTAAATAACTCAGTTCAGAAGCATTCGCGTATTATTCGCAGTCAAATATTCTTCACAGTCTGTGTTGACAACGAAAATTGAAATGTTTGAATACATCTGTGCATAATATGCAAACGAACGTTTCAACGAAACCCGGCTACTTCTGCAGCCAATAGTAACCTTTTTCGTGCGCCACTAAAAACTGGGCGCAGTATAATTTTGTCGTACCAACTGTACTGCTCATTTTGTAAGCTGTCTTACATCATATTAGAACAGTGATTATAATTGCTTTGCTATTTTTGTCTACTTTTCGTAGAGTTAGTATGCTGTCCGGGCACCGATCACTACAGAAGATGTTGTCCACTGTCCAGCATTGCTAAAAGCTTCAAAATTGAAAACAAAATGCCGAAAGCGAATCTATAACGGGTTTGCTTTCGATTGAATTGAATGTATCTAGTGGGTAAAAAATACAGGATACTAAATTATGCTTCGATCGTCTTCTATCTGTTGTTTACTTGGGTGCACTACAATCTATTGGTTGGCGTGTTGAACAGTCAGTTCCACGGTAGCGTGTTCAACTCTGAGCCAGATAAAAAATGTGTTTTAAGGTTTCGGCTGCATTTTGTGCCCCTGGCCAACTCAGCTAGTATAGCTAGTGAATACCCTGACTGTAAACCGTCAGTGGGAAGATCATACGGCGATGGAGAGCGACTAGCAGAAGGCGCTCATATGCCGAGGCCATGAAAAATGAAGTCGACAGCTTCGCATGCCAAATGTTGCTTATCGGAGTGATCGGTGCTTTTGATGTAATATTTTTGTATTCTTTTTCTTCGATGTTGTATTTTCGAATTTTATTCAGGCGTCTTTCACGAGTCTTGCTGTTGTTTGAGCGAAGAAATCTTTTCGTTAATAACGAAACCAGTTTTGACTTACTGTTTTCACTCACGGCTAACAATCCAATATGCCTAATGTTAACAATTTACATAGGCTACTGTGTACTAGATGCGCATGCTATTATATACATAAATAGGCCCTACATTCGTACATACATGTATACATACATAAACAAATGCATACATTACATACGAACTACATATTTATATTTAAATTTTCATACATAGCCTACAAAATGCATGCGTAGCCTACATACACAAGTAGGCCTACATACATTACATACGTACACGCATTCCTTCATTTACACACAGCCACACGTGCACTACTACTAAATACGTTTATTTAACGACGCCGTCATATCGACGATGATTGGCGTGCAAGCACACCTACAGGTTTTATAGGTGCATACATTTAAAATATCAAGAATTTTTAATCAGAAATTACAACCAACTAACCCCCATCCCCGCAAACTCCAGGTAAGGTAATAAGGTGATAATTGATTGATTGATTGATTGGTTGATTGGTTGATTGATTGGATTGATTGGTTGGTTGATTGATTGATTGATTGATTGAGTGGATTGATTGGTTGATTGAGTGGATTGATTGGTTGATTGATTGGTTGATTGACTGATTGATTGATTGATTGATTGATTGATTGATTGATTGATTGATTGATTGATTGATTGATTGATTGATGTAATGTGATATCAGCTGTTCCCTTCTGTCTTGATTCTCTTGACGAACAATGACAACCATCATTGTCCAAAGGACCAAATCGTATATAGGGCGCAGCGAGATTCGAACTCAGAACGCCTGCGATGAAAGTCCGACGCCTCGGCAATCAGCACGGGGCTGCAGCTGCTGCATCAGAAGCAACATTCCCGTGAATCGAATCATCCACGTGGCGCCATCTGTCGCCGGGTAATTGCACCAGATCTAACGACGAGAATGGAAAACCCGAACAGCGTCTAATCACCGAGAGACGATGGAACAGCGATGCATGACGCCCGGCCGTGGTTCCACCACTGTTCATGCCCAGTTGCGGTGGTCGTCGTCAATCCTTGTTATCCCAGTAAGTGTCCTGCTGAATGCCCCTATCGGCAGCGGAAGGCCGGACAGTCGAGGAGGCGCCATAAACGGAAAACACGAAACAAATCTTGGTCGGCCCAATCGTCGAAATAATCTACGTGCTTAAGCCGTAAACCAGAACGACCGACTCGGATTGCTATACTGCCACGACCGCGTGATGTATGCGTTGCTGGTACGCAGGGCCCTCCGTTCGGTTTACCCCTTCCCTCCACGTTCAATACCCTCTGACAACTTTCTCCCGTTGCCGCACCATCTATCGATTGGTAGCGAATCGGGGGATTTCTGTTGTGATCTGAGGAATTAAAGCGATGGACGGACGAGTCGTCCTCCTCCGAATGCATCCATTTATTTCGGACGCGCGTATAGCGTCCCGAATAAATGTCGAGACCCTGTACGTCCAGACGACAGCGGCGGTACTATTCGTTGTCCGCTTCTGTCTGTGTTACTTTCTCTCGCTCACTGCCCGGACGTCTTTCTTCCTGTTCCTTCTCTTCGCCTCCTGTGCGCTTGATTGTCCGTCTCCTTCTCTCCTGCCCCTTCTTTCTCCTCTTCCTCCTCCTCCTCCTCCTCTTCCTCCTCTTCTTCTTCCTCCTTCTCCTCCTCCTCTTCCTCCTCCTCCTTCTCCTCCTCGTCCTCCTTCTCCTCCTTCTCCTCCTCCTGACATGACTATTCGCTTCGATCGGAAGGTTGACAGCCAGCCTTTGGTCCACAGTCATCACTTCGTTCGGTCACGACGGTCAGACCATCGTTCAGTCAGCAATCGTTTGATCGGTCGGTCGGTCGTTCGGTCTGTCGGTCGGTCGGTCGTTCGGTTGTTCGGTCGGTCGTTCGGTCGTTTAGTCGGTCGGTCATTCAGTCGGTCGGTCGTTCATTCGGTCGGTCGGTTGTTCGGTCGGTCATTCGGTCGGTCGTTCGGTCTGTTGTTCGGTCGGTCGGTCGGTCGGTCGTTCGGTCGTTTAGTCGGTCGGTCGGTCGGTCGTTCATTCGGTTTAGTCTGTCGGTCATTCGGTCGGTCGTTCGGTCTGTCGTTCGGTCTGTCGTTCGGTCTGTCGTTCGGTCATTCGGTCGGTCGTTCGGTCGGTCGTTCGGTCGGTCATTCGGTCGGATCATTTGGTCGTTCGGTCTGGCGTTCGGTCGGTCATTCAGTTGTTCGGTCGGTCATTCGGTCGGTCATTTGGTCGGTCATTCGGTCGGTCGGTCGGTCATTCGGTCGGTAGTTCGGCCAGGGTCGGTCGGTCATTCGGTCGGTCGTTGGGTAGTTCTTTCGGTCGTTCGGTCAGCTGGCTGTTCGATCTGTCGTTCGGTCGTTCGGTCGGTAGTTCTCCTCGGTCGGTCGGTAGGTATGTTTGGTTTGTTTGGTTTGTCGGGCCGAACGAGGTCTGTCGGTCTTAGGGTGACTGGCGTTTTCATCGATAGGTCGATAGATGGCTGTCGCAATTTATGCGGCGGTCGTGTCTCTGGTAAGGCGCCGGTCGGCTGTGCGACGATGGCAGCGGGACTGAGGAGGCTGCTGCTTCCTATGAGTATAAATGAGACGAAGTTAAACAGAGGATTGAAGGGACGAGGAGACGCGAGGATTACATCGGATTGCATGTAGAACGGCGTGAAAGGCAGGATATTGAAGGAATTGGAGGGAGGGAGTGAAGGAGGGAGGGAGGGAAGGAGGGAGGGAAAGGAGGGAGGGAAGGAAGGAGGGAGGGAGGAGGGGGCAGGCATGCATGCATGGAGGCAGGCAGAGAGGGAGGCAGAAGGGTAGAGGGATGAAGGGAAGGAAGGAGGGATACAGGATAGCAGGAAAGTTAGCAGGGAGAGAGACAGAGAGGAATAGAGGGAGGAAGGAGGAGGAGGCAGGCAGATCAGGCAGAGACAAGTATGGAGGGAGGGAGGGATGGAGCGAGGGAGAGAGGCACGGTATCAGGCAGATAGGATGGATGGATGCATGGATGGATGGATGGATGGATGGATGGATGGATGGATGGATGGATGGATGGATGGATGGATGGATGGATGGATGGATGGATGGATGGATGGATGGATGGATGGATGGATTCATGGCAGAGAAGCAGAGGCCAGTGATGCAAGAAGCGAGGCAGGGAGGGAGGAACAGAGGAAGGAGGGAAAGTAGAGATGAGTTAGAGAACTCACTCAGCACGGCCGTAGACGGGGAGGGACCTCAAATGTCGTGGCGCCCAGTCAAACAAGTAGCAGTGTTGAAGGATCTCACCCGATCGCTTGACTGAAAAATGAACAGACCTTCAGCATGACCGTGGTCATATTATGGGCGCTATATAAAAACGTGTACATTACATTTACATTTACTTAACCTGTCCGAGGTTTTACACGTCGATCGGTATTACATATTGATGGTCTTCCGATCTGTTCAATATATATACATATAACTTGGTTTCACTCGTTCGGTCCCTTCCTGCCTTCCATCCATCCGTTCGTGTGACGTTATACACGCCCTTGCTTTACCCTCCCTATTTTCCCCCATCCGTCTATCAGTCTCTCCATCAGTAATGGACACGCTGATGGACGGATGGAAAAGCCTCTGAGTACTTTGCTTGTGTAGAGCGCTATATAAATGAGCATTGTGCAATTACGATTAGGAACATATCAGTCCATCGATTCTCATCTATTACTGAAGACAGCCAGACATTCGACCAATAATCCAACCATCTACCCATGCATCCATCACTTCATCCGTTCATCCATCCAGCCATCTGATCATAATGTCCAACAAGCCAGCCAGCCATCCAACCAACCCTCAACCATGACTCCATCCGTGAATGCATTCATCCATGCACAATCTCTCCACTCGAACATGCATCCATCCATGCATGCAATTGACGCATACATCCAGGCTTCCATGCATAAATTCCCCCATTCTTTCCTTCATCCATGCATCCACCTATCCCTCCCTCCCATCTATCCCTCCCTCCCTCTCAGCCATCCATCCATCGTTCCATGATTCCATCCATCCATCCATCCATCCATCCATCCATCCATCCATCCACCCACCCACCCATCCATCCATTCATCCATCCATCCATCCATCCATCCATCCATCCATCCATCCATCCATCCATCCATCCATCCATCCATCCATCCATCCATCCATCCATCCATCCTTTCCATCCATCCATCCATCCATTACTGTTGCTCATCCATCCATCCATCCATCCTTCCTTCCATCCATCCATCCATCCATTAAATCCATCCATCCATCTTATCCATTAAATCCATCCATCCATCTATCCATTAAATCCATCTATCCATTAAATCTATCCATCTATCTATCCATTAAATCCATCCATCTATCTATCCATTAAATCCATCTATCCATCTATCCATTAAATCCATCCATCCATTAAATCTATCCATCCATCTATCCATTGAATCCATCCATCCATCCATCCACTCATCCATCCATCGATCGATCCATCACTTCATCATCCATCCATCCATCCATCCATCCATCCATCCATCCATCCATCCATCCATCCATCCATCCATCCATCCATCCATCCATTAAATCCATCCATCCATCCATCTATCCATTAAATCCATCCATCCATCGGTAATTATTGTTATCTGTCGCTGCTACTGTACGAATGACAGCGAGTCCAAATAGCCGATCCTTCAAAGGCGCCGCGTACAATAATCCACTGCCGTCGCAGCAGTGGAATATTGTGCTCTTTATATAAACTATATAGCCTAGCACTCTTTCAGTGCTCATTTCGATACCACCGTGAAAGACTTTGAGCAAAGGCATGACCGGAACCAAGATGAAACTCTGACATGCCTATACACTGTACAGTATACACCCTGTTGAGGTTTAATAATAATATGAGGTTACACGTACCGCTTCAGTTGATTAAAGTTACAGGACAGTGTACGCTTGTAGTGACTATGCAACAGGAAAAACTACTACAGGCCTATGTGATGCAAGACCAAGCGAGCAAGTGAGTGCAATTTGTCGAAAATTAACTAATGCTAATTATTATTATGCTAATTATTATTAATGGCTTTAAGCATAATTAGACCCTATTAAGCTTATAGCCAGTTTCAATAACAATTTGGGCCCATGCAATTAACGTGACTGTAAGCCTACTCAACTGAATGAACCACCAGGCTTTCTGGGCGACTTTTCTCTGCCTAATCATGCATTCACAGCAAGTCCACTGTAACATAGCGCTTGATGATTAACGGTTGAAGTTGATAAGTCGTCATTGCTCGGGAAGATAAGAGATATAACGCACTGAATGGCGTAAGGTGCAGTTAATAATAATAAGAATAGGTTACTATTCTTTATTGGAACCATTATTGCATACCGCATTTTGATGTACAAAAACTTGAGCATACAATTAAATGCTCTCAAAGCTATAAAGTTTGCCATTATGTCCCATATACATGTAAGGCTCTCTATCTATTTAAGAAATTTATATAGCGCCCTTACTATACTCAGAGGCCAAATTTGGGCTTGTGGCTCAATGAGAAGATCCGGCGAGGTCACGTCCTTACCTGCCTCTCGGGAAAAATGTTCACCCATTATTATAATACCTATTAGTCCCTCTGCGATAGCCTAAACTAACACAATGCAAGTTTAGCCGAATTTGGGCTTGTGGCTGGTTTATGGTGTCAATGAAAAGATCAGACGGCGAGGCAAAAATTACGTCGCTAATTATTTCACTGCCTCTCGGGTCAAGCATAACATTGACTTATCCAACTTCTACTTCTGCTGTAAAAATTTCCATCGCTCATCCAACTTCTACTTCTACTATAAGATTTTCATCGCTCATCCAACTTCCGGTTTTACTATAATAATTACTTTATCTGCCTTAAAATTATTTACGACGCTAAACTACACGATAGGAAAACGGACTAATTTATGACGCTAAACGACACGTTTACCGGAAAACCTCGCAGTAGGCTAATCGTTGCAAACTGTAGTTCGAAACGGACACCAGGCTAACGTGAAAAATATTTCTTGCGTAAGTATATAGATTGGATTGATGACAGTTATCCTGGACATTGGAATTGAAATACCATGTTTATAAAATTATTTAGAAAGCAAAAACGATAATTACTCTCTGATTAGTCCGATCATTTTTGCTTTACTCACCTTGGATCGGCGAAAATGCGCCCGAAACGGACACTAGCCTAGTGTGTACTCTGCCCTCGCGACCGTCTAGCATCAACTAACTAGTCCGGGCGTGATGTCGAATGTAAAACAGTGTTAAAGTAAGGAGAATCTTTTCGTGATGTCTGGGGGTGGCCGACGCACCCTTATAATAACGGCTGACGACTTCGGTTACGACGTTGATCGTAACCGAGGGATTGTCGAATGTTATCGCAATGGTGCAGTAACCAGAACTACCCTGCTTGTGAATGGAAGTGCCAGCGTTGAAGCCAGTCAACTTGCCAGGAGTTATCAGATTCCTGTGGGTATGTGGACTGTAATTTTAATTAGACACTTGTATAGCGCTGCGTGAAGAGAAACTAATCAGAGGCTCATCAATGAACGTTGGGATTCCTATGGGCAAGCTTATAGTATCGGGGCTGAAGGATACAGTGCAGCAGTTTACTGCTCAAAGATCGTATAGTGTCGGTTAAGGTCAGGTTAGGCGTCGTAAGGGTCGGCTAGGGGCAGGGTTAGGGTTAGTGTTGTCATTAGAAAACATTGAACGCTACTCTCCACATTACAAGGTGAGTGCTGTAGCCATTGGCTACCATACTCCAGTAATGTGTTTGCTATAATCTATGAAACTAAGAAAAGGAGGATCTGATCCCAAAAGATAGTTAATTATATTAGTAGGTGATGTAGTAGCTTTCATTTTTTTAGTTTTGCCAGTTTTGATGAGAAGGAATATGGCCAGTCCTTTCTCTCACAATCTGATCAGTTCTCACCAATTGTGTACTCAGTTAATTTATTTATTGACTAACGAATGTTAACAGAAATCCTGAAATCTTTCCCCTGTTGTAGTTGAATCCCCAACCTCTGGGCTGACACTCCAGCAAACTAGCCACTCCACAATTATTGTGCACCTATGTTGAAAATATTAATGAAATTATTTGAATGCTACAGGGTATTTGATATTAATTTTAAACAATAGGGCTGCATTTGAATCTGACTGAGGGCAGACCAATAAGCAACCCACAAGAAATTCAAAGCTTGCTCACCGAGGATGGCTATTTCCTTGGAAAACATGGCTTCCGTGAAGCACTTCAAAGTGGAAAGGTCCAGCTAGAGGAGGTAACTTTTTACATTCTATAATGGTGTGTGATAGAAGTTCATATACTATTGTAATGCAAAACTGCACTGTCAACACCATACAAAAACTTGCATCAGGGATACCAGCTTATTCAGCAGGACTCTATGGCTGCTATGTACCGTAGTTAAATTCGACTCCTTTTGAACTTGTTATCCTATGTTACTACTATAACATGTAGCCTTACTGCATTCTTGTCAGTTTTAATTGCAAAACGAATATTATAATTATTATTATTGTGATTAGATTGGAAGCTCAGTTTTAAAATGTTATAACAGTTGAGTAACTCTCAAGATGATTAGATAAAATTTTAATATAATCATTAATGTTGAGTTGTGATTGATTGCATTTTGAACATTAGGTGAAGAAGGAGATTGAAGCTCAGATAATCTGCTTTAAATCCCTGATGGATCAGCTGCCTGGCCATGTCGATGGACACCAACATGCTCATGTTTTACCAGGTTAGTTGTTGATGCCACCCCTGCATGTTCACAAGAGCTCTGTTGCTCCACTTTGGGTGTACAGGGACGTTGTGCTCTCCCCTTCTCTACACGGGTGAACTCCTCATTCCCTGTGCATGAACTGTTATTAGATTGCATCATGCTTCCTGTTATTGGCCCTATGGTTTGGAATGGGCTCCCATTAGCATTACACCTGATGGCTAGGGTTCACTCAGACGGTTTTTAGTGCAGCCTTAAGCCCATCCTTTTCAGCTGGGGTCGGGTCGGAGCACTTCTGTGTAGTAACTTTGAAGAGGCACTATGTAAATTACAGTAGTAAATTGAATGGCTCAACTAACACTAGTGCACACTAAGCCTAGATGTAAAAATGAAACAGAATACTACTGTTCACGTTGAAGGAGCAAGCCAGATGTTGGAAAGAAATCCAACATTTTGTTTTGTCAAAGGTTTTGACTTGCATTTTCTTCCAAAGTGCCAACAAGTTTTTCCATTTTAAGGACTACTTTTGTGTTGCCAGTTTTGTAATAAAGGAACTAATTTACATTTAGACCCATTTATGCTGGACTGTACTAAGCATCCTTATGTTAACTAATGCCCTTCTTGTTGAGCATTTCCACTGAAACTGTCTTTTTTAGTTTTCCATTTCTCTGGGTCAACAAATTATTACACCAATAAGCATGCTGATATTAGCAGCACTGCTTTGTTTAGCTCTTTAGGTGTATTACAAAATTTTACTATATCCATAATTTGACATTTTACGTGAAACACCTTTTTCAGGTGTTTCCAAGACATTGGCTGATGTTCTGTCACATCATGGAATCAACTCCATTCGGTTACCAGTTGAGCGTGGATTGAAAAATTGCACATGGCTGCCTCAACCATCGATGGACTTTTATAAATCTGTGGTCGCCCAGTCCCTGGAGGCTGGAGTCTGTTTTACATCAAATGACATAAAGTAGGTATATCATTCACTCTTAATTTAATGTAAACCTAGCCTAACAGAATCTGCACCAGAAACACTGTAACAAGGTTCATGGTAACATGAATTCTGACATGACAGTCAAGGCTATGGATCCCAAATTTAGTTTAGCTTTACAAAGTGACCACATTATGACAAAACCTTGTTTTAATTTATGGTGGTTCTTAATGTGGGCCCCTAAAGATGGCGTTATAATATTTTTGGTGTATATTGCATGCATAAACTGAAACAAAACATGCCACATTGACCAACAATGCTTTTATTGGCACCGAAGTATTTATCAATATCTGAATTTGACTTCAGCTTGGGTATTGTAACTTTATATAACAGTGCTAGTTGACCACTGTAACCAATGCCAAGGTTGAGAAAACTGAAATAAGTAATTGTAAACTTTATGTTATACCAATTGCCAAGGATGGAGTGTGTTCATTACTGCTGATCATTACCCAACTGGAGCTTGGAGGTCTAGTGTAGCCAATACCACAGGTCTTAAATAAGTATATTCTTTGTTGTTATACCAATTGCAAAGTGTGGATATGCAATTCGTATAACAATAAAGAATATCCTTACTTATTTCAGACCCCGTGGGATTATATACACTGGCCCTCTAAGCCCTATCCTGTAATGAATTGGGCTCCAGTTTTGTTTTATTTGGCGCTGTTAACCCACAGCTACTGGTTAGCATCCTTTTGATGTGTAACACTGAGCTGTCTTTTCAGTTTTCCTGATGCCTTTCTTGGGATGACTGTAATGGGACAGTATATGAATACAACAAGACTGCAACAGGAAATACTCGACTGCTTTAGCAGACCATCAATCAAACAGAGTTCAACCACTACCCATCCAGACGAAGCGCTCAACAGCAGTCGACCCTCTGATCTGACGTGTGAACTGATGGTTCATCCTGGTTATCCGTGTCGAAATCGAGAACTAGGTGGTTGTGGCGGCGGGGCAGATGAATTTGCCGCTTCAGATGAACGGGAGCACGAGATGCGAGTCCTTGGAAGCGACGAGATGAAACAGTTTTACAAGAAATTCGATATAGTGCTGTCTAGTTAGCAAGGGATTGAGGGTTAGAACCTTACTAACAGCTACACAGTTTATGCGTGCTGACTTGTACTTAAGAATCCGCTAATTCCATTCAGATGTAAGATGACAGTAATGCATATAGTTAAAATTGCGCATTGTATAAAGAAATGTCTGCAACACAACATAATGAAAAAGAGTTGGTGTCTAGGTGTAACCATAGAGAGAGTAGTCAAGAAAGTATGTGTACATAGGTTTCAGTATCGAGTCAACCATGTCGTTGACCTTTGCTCTGTGCTGCTCATGTACATGATTTTATGCATCAACCGAGACTATTGCGACTTGTTATGTGTGGAACCTTTCTCTTAGAAGTCTTTTGCTCCAAATGCGTGCTACATCAAATAACTGTTCAGCAAACGTTTTCAAACGGTCCTAAAACACACTTATTTAGATCACTTAACACGTTGGCCGCTAGGGACGTGTTAACACGTCCCTTATTTCATACATTTACATACTATGTTCAGCGGTCAAAGTGTACTAAAAACGTGCTATATTAAGTGGTTTGATACATATACACATGCATACAATTATTGGCTAGTTTAGTGAACCATCATTTCAAGTCTTTTGCATTATTCAACTGGGCTAATGAAAATTAATACAGTATATTTATTTTCATATAAATATGTGGAGTTCAACTGGTTTCATAAAAATATAACTTCACTTTTATACAGTATCTTAAGATGTTAAAGATAAGAAATCACACAATAATTTTTTTAGTCATATCGTAATAGCTCTTTACATTACTACCAAATGTTACTGTCCATGAAAATTCGGAGTTTTTATTTTAGTAAATCATGCTTGCAGATCTGGAAAGACAACAACTTCCAAGCTGTAGCAGCTACTGATTAAGTACTGTAGTTGTGCTAAACTTGGCACATGATGACCTACTGTTCTGACAAAATTTTCACAAGATTTGGATATGTTTTGACTGAAATTCATAACCTTGTTATACAGTTCCTTCATTTATAAATAATTTGTAACAGATCAAGAAATGTTTTCACTGCTGATCATATTAAAATGTTCCCCAGTTGAAAGACGTTTTTCCTGCAGCCAGCTTTTCCAGTTTTTGCATTCTCTTTTTTTCAGTCTCTGAAAGCTCTTCTAACTTTGGTTTCTTTTTCTCGGATTCTCGTTTTTCTTCTAGCTGCCGCTTCCTGTAGAATTTGAAAAGCAGAAAGTGACGTAAAAGTTTTCAACGTGTCAGTAAAAATAAAATAAGGCGGAATAAAGAAAAGCTCCCGGCATTTTCCCATTATGGATCACGTAAACTTTCTATATTTCACCAAGTAATTCCCCAGTCCAGTCTTTTCACCAATTTCATTCATTTAATAGAAGCTTCCATGAATTGACACAATTTCCAACGCTATAGTTTCCATGTTTTTCACTTTGAAGATGAGCTGCATTGGTTTCCTGGTCACTATTAGTACACTCTCATCATTAAAGTGTAATGTTTGTGAAAGATCATGTTTGTCTGAGTGGTTGGTTCATTGTTCATTACATGTAATATTTATAAGTTCAAGCATACACTAAGGCAGATACTGTGTAGAGATGTTGTGCATATACAGAGGTGTTATGTGTAGTGGTTAGCGCACTGGACTGTCAATCGAGAGGTTGGGGGTTCAAATCCCTGCCAGGGCAGACATTTTATTTGAGATTTCTGCTCCACCTGCACCCATAGCACACTCAGCCATAATCAGTACACTGTCGGAAGATGAGGGCGATGATCGGCCACCCACCCACATATGCCGAGGCTAAGAAAATGAAGTCGCTAACACTTATACCCATGGGTGTCTCAGGGCTAGCTGAAGGGACTGCTCTTCTTCTATGTATAAGACAGTAAAGCAGAAATTAGAACTAAAGTTACATCCCAAAAATGAATAAATAAGTGAATGATTGAGAAGAAAATTTCATGTAACAATGTAAAAGTGAAAGGAACGAAGACAAATATGAAATTGCACCCCTTCTTTGCAGTAACTGCTTGCTGTATTGAAGATTCACTGCACTAATGGAAAGCATGAAGATTAAGGAAATATTAATTCTTTTCTACTATAGGCCTACTGCACAGACCCTTGTGTAAAAAAATCCCCTTTCCTCCCTCTGCCTTTACATCCTCCAGATAGCTTGTGGAAATAAACTGCTTTGTTCTCATTTGCAACACGGTGTTACATTGCTTGTACTAAGAAAACTATTATGCAGTTGAGTATTTAATTTGCCAGGTAGCACCATGTTGGATCATAGATATATATAATACATGTGTCTAAGCAATACTTATATCGATAATGCAAACAAAAATTACCCAGTGTCTGGTACAATGTATTTTCCAACACCAGTGCCAAAGACTTTAGGAGCCGAGTCTTGGCTTTTGCTTGATTTCAGTTTTGCCGCTGCCCTTTTCTTTTCATCCTCTTCTTTCTGTTTGGCTGCTGCCCTTTCACTCTTCAACTGCAATTAATACCATTTAATTCACCTTTTATGATAATACTCAAAGTTTACACCATTTCTCTGTAGCCATTCAACAACCATAAACCCTAGGTATTTACGCAATGCATTTACTTGGTAAATAAATATATATTTATTTATTTGATAAACAAGCTGGCAAACTGCAGCAAAGAACAGAATTTTCAAGAGTTAGTTTAAAGTTTAGGCTATAAGCCAGGGCTCTAGAAAGTGGAAGAGTTGACAGTATTTAGAAGCTAATGGTTATGAGCACTTTCTGAAACTTTAAGCTGAGAAATACTGTGCAAGAAACAGCGTTGGAAGGCACCACGCGTGAAGTCAGTGGCATAACGAGGGGGTCAGGCCGCACAGGGGGCGCAAAATTAGGTTTCTGACAATTTTTTCTAAGAAAAATAGAGAAATTGTAGAAAAATGTGAGAAATAAAGACGAGAAAGAAATGTTTTTGTCTGAAGCAGTACAGGGGGGGCAAAATGATGTTTGAAGAAAAATAAAGTGGAAAAGCAAAAAAAAATGGAAATTTTTGGCGGAAATTCAGAAATTTTTATATCATACACAATTAAATTTTAAACCCGGGGCACGAGTCTAGTTACGCCGCTGCGTGAAGTAGCCTGTTAGGCGCCATCCATCAGGTTGATGTTGAGTGTTAGAGGAATGGTGGGTTCGTGGGTGACTTCTTGACAGCGATCAATGCCCTGACATTAGTACATGTAAATCATACACACTTCAAAACATATCTAATCTGATAACTTCCATAACTGCAATGCAAAAAACAGCTAAAAATAACAGTAAGCATTTGTAATCTACACAGGAAAATTTGTTGATGACAAATTTCAAAACATTTTATATGCCACTTGTATCGTGTTTCTTTCTGGTGAAATAAGGGGCATGAAAGCACAATGCTGAAAGTAATTTTCTTACTACAATAATATAATTATTAAAAGACAAAAACATCTAAACTGCAGAACTAACCATTTCATCAACTTCATCGTATGGATTAACAAAAACCTGGCACTCAAGGACTTTTATTTCTTCCTGCAACACCAGCATAATACTTTCATTTAGTACAGGGGTGTCAAAGAGCCGGCTTGCGGGCCATTTCTGGCCCGGAGACAATGTTTCTCTGGCCTGCGAAACCCTGCTGAAAGACTACACAATTTGAGAAGAAAAGTTCAATTTTCCATATTTAAGGCTTAATGAGTTTTATGTGATGTTCGTGACTGATAATGAAGATCAAAGTTAAGATTTTAAAGCCTAATTTGACTGTATGCTAAAAAATGCACCATTTGAGATAATAAATATAGTTTTGCAGACATTTTCTTACGACAGGCTCACTGAGCCCTCCCAGATCCATACCCCATTTTGCTCAGGCATCTTCAGCACCCTGGCCCGCCACTTGCTGGAAAATATTGCCACTGGTATTGCCAAAAGGTTTGACACCCCTGATTTAGCACATGTACAGCACCCATCTTGTAGACAATGAAAATGTTTCAGTACCCCAAAGAGTGACCTGCTAGGCTGCTACCGAGCGCTAAGTAATAGTCAAGATCAGCAGCATTTTTAACCCTTACGAGAACTTGTTCTGCTGCCAATGAAGGCTTATTCACCACTTAGTAGTAACCTTACTCCTTAAATCGTACCTGATAAATTAATTCATACCTCCTAAATTAACAGCTGCTACTTGTATCACCTTTCATGTCTTCCGGTCTATGTGTGAAATGGTATTAACCCCGCTCACTTTAATGGACTTTTCCCCTGCCACGATGATCAGTAAGTTTAATGACAAAGATCATTCATTATTCTTCACATCACAAGAAAAAGTTAACAATCAAGAAAATTCTAATTGTGAGGCAATCTGACAAAATGAGGCTTATGTCGCATGCTCATAATTACGAGATATAGGCGATTTTCTCGCAAAAGGGGTCATCGGGTCGATTTTCACTTTTTTGCATTTTCGTTTAGTATGGCATCTCATCTTCATATTTTCTTAATTTAATAAGGAATTTCCGACGGCAAATATTATTAATTAATTTTTATTTGAATTTATTCCAGCAATTTTTAACTCAAAAGTTTACATTTTAGCCTGTTTTCGACATCATGTTACGCCGGGTAATAACCTGACACCCCTACTGAAAATGGTATCGCCGGAAAGATCAATAATGCTTTTCTGCTAGGTCAGACACGTGATCAGAATACTGCAGCCTCATTGGTTGAAACCTTGGCACGTGACTGTTCCCTTTAAATCTGTTGGCTTACAGGCTCAATATAACCTTCACCTTGTTGAAACTACTGGGTTTGAATGCGATGAAAATTCATAATATTCCATTAAAAATACTTTAAATGGCGTTGAAAATGGATCACGTTGAGTTTTGCACAATTGCTGAACAATATATGCACACTTAATCTTTCAAATGTCGAGTTTCCGGCTGTTTGGTCGAATATTATAAGCGATTACTTCTATCAATCGGACAAAAATCTTTCGCTGTGATTTGCCGAAAATTCGTTCAGCAGGATTTTTAAACCACAAATAGTTATAACTTTGTCAAATGGCAGTCAATTTTGATAAACCATGGCTCATTTTAACCAGAATTATGTATACTATCATAGTAGACCAAAACCTCAGTTTTAATTTTCCACTCATAAGCCTCATTTTGTGAGATCGCCTCACAATTGATTAAGAACTTCAGATTAACAATGACATGCAATAATTTACACATTACCAAGACAAAACATAGAATACATTAACAGGAAGCATTACAACCAACAATATATCATTAACTTACTACAGGTCGATCATCAGCATCTGCTTCAATATGCTCCATCTTATCCAAAGTATCAAGGCCTCCAACCACTCTGCAATTAACAACAGCTGATCAATCAAAACAGTATTAATATCAACTATCATACACTATGATATCAATATTAATATCAATCAGTATTCTGTTAAGTCAAAGCATATTTCACCACTATCAATGGGAATCTGTTGGTTGGTTCCTCATGTGTGCGTGAGTCTGCCACTGATGACTCACGATTACTGTGCCTTGTTTGCTAACTGATCTAATATATTCTTTTGTAATGGCACTTAACATCATGTAGGCTAGTGCAGAGAGCGCCTCTGAGTAGATATCTTGAAGGGGTGCTATATAAATGTTCAATTACATTACATTACGTTTACACTGGTTTCTGTTTATTAGTTTCACTTAGCAGAAACCACTGTCGAGTTTGGTACATTACTATTGATATACTGTGGCACTGCACAAGTTATGAGATCAAACTAGATTTAACTAATACACCATTAATATAGTAGAACAGTCCCTTGAGCTAGCCCTGAGGCAGCCATGGGCATGAAGTGTTAGCGACTTAATTTTCTCAGCCTCGGCATATTAGGGCGGGTGGCCAGTCCTCTCCCTTGCTGTCTCATCTTCCCACCGACAGTGTATGTATGGTCACTGGTCAGTGTACTCATTGTAGCTGAGTTGGCTAGGAGTGCAGATGAAGCAGAAATCTCCAACCAAATTTCTACCCTGGCGGGGATTTTAACCCCCGACCTCTCGATTGACAGTCTAGCATGATAACCACTACACTATCGAGCACCCCTGTTAACCAAGAAGCAGCAATCAAACTACAAATGTTCAAGAGAAACATTGCAGTCCTTGTACCATCTGAAGAGCCAAAACTTACCGTCCAAACACTGTGTGCTTTCGGTTAAGATGAGGAGCAGAACGGTACATGATGAAGCTGCAAGTAGAATAACACAAAGCAGATAAACCAAGCTGTGAAGTCTTAGTGTAAATAGTGCATTTAGTATTCAATTCAATTCATATGCTTAGCACTTTATCGATGAGCTGCATTGGTTTCCCAGTCACTGTTAGTACACACTTGTCATTAAAGCGTTAACTGATCACCAAAAACAATGGTTCATATTACAAATCCCAAGGTCGTGGACCAGGAGTTAATGCATTGCAGGCCTTGGCATGTACTTCATTTGCTGCAGCAGTTCTTGGGTGTCAATGGGGATCACCCCTTTCTCAATTCTATTTCCATATGAAGAACATTGACCATCACAGCATGAATGAAAGCCCATACAGAAGTGCATCAATACAGGTATTTTATAGTGAATATTATACAAAGCCATGATGTAGTCTATATACACTACACAGGCCAGTCAAGGACCTCGATTTTCAAGCATATCATATCGACAGACCAGGATGCAAGATAGTCAAGTGCCGTGCTGTCCAACCTGAAGCCCACGGGCCGCATGCGGTCAAGTGGTTAGTGTGCTACACAGTGTACTCTCAACCCAGGTGTTGGGCTGCGATTCTATATACACAGACCACATAAGTGTCTAAAGTTAGCAGAAATATTAAATCATAGAAATGGTAACTTACAATTGGGACTTGTTGCTGTTTGGTCCTGCGTTGGCCATGCTCAGAATTCCACGGCCGCTGTGAGTCAGATTAACACGGAACTCATCATTGAAAGGCTTTCCCCAGATGGACTCACCACCCTTGCCAGTGCCTTCGGGATCTCCACCTTGAATCTGAGATGAAAAACAATACGACTATTGTAAAATGTTAGAAACCACTTCACACACTCCACTTATATATGTTATCTGGAAGTTAAAAAAATGTAACAACATTACACTGTTATGCCCAATGTGTAGCAATAAACTAAAAGTTGCAACACAAACTGGCTCAAGAATTGTTCAACATAAAAAGTAATTCTGCAGAAAGATATCATCATCATCCTCATTTCCTGATGCCAGTCATTTGGCGGCGATGGGTACGAAAAAATTATCTCCGTTGTCATCAGTCATTTTTCAAGTCCATTGCTCCCCTTAGTGTTAGTCCAAGTGATGTGATGTTTTCATTTATGTTGTCTATCCAGCGTAGTCTTGGTCTGCCTTTGTTTCTTTTTCCTTAAAATTTTGCATGCAGTGCATTGAGTGAGATTCTGTCAAATGGCATTCTCTTATATGTCCAAAACATCGGAGTCTTTGTTAACGACTTTGTCTAGTAGAGTTGTTTGGACAGATATAGTGCAACATAATATAACAAAAAACTTCAGCTATCAGATACGTTACCTGTTCAAGTATGTATGAATCTGTATCTTAACATATACACAGCACTTTCAAGCACCCATTGAGTTCATGTTTAAGCTGAACTATCCTTCAACTACGTCTCTAAGGACTTTTACTGATAGAGATATTTCATAAAATAGTAATTATCTTACCATAGCTGACTGTTTCAAAATTAGAATGAAACCTAAACAGCTCTACGCTTTTACTAACCATGAAGTTTCTGATGGATCGATGGAATACGGTGTTATTGTAATAGCCATTTAAGCAATGCTTCACAAAGTTCTCACATGTCTTTGGAACCTGTAAACAGAACAAGCTAATCAGGTTAAACAAACCTGTAGCTCAAAGCACTCAAACAAACAACACATACATGTACGTATAACAGCATGTACAATGCATCCACACCCCTTATAACATGCATGATTTTAACACAATGTGTGATACAACATGACCGAGGACGTGGATCCAAAATCGAGACCTCATGATAAGTTTAAACAAAAAGACGTTCCTTGATATACTTCTAAAAGAAAGAGTTAAAATCTATTACAGTGTACAGTTATAATCGTAACCTCAACATTTCTAAAACACCACTTAAATGGTAAGGTCTGGGCACAAGCTTATTCCTGAGCATTGCGCTATGGCAGAGGGATTGTCCAGAAAATATCCTTAACCCTTTAACGACGAGCTGCCTATGGTTTCCCATACATTTTAGTACACGCTCGTCGTTTCAAGGGTTAAACCACAGAACAATGATGTTCCCCTTAAATGTGGCATGCTAGTTAATCCACCTAGTATCAATCAATATTGACTTATTTCTGTTTGTTGGCAGCCTGTGAGTAAGTAAGTAAGGAGAGATCTTATAAATTTGCATTCCAGATGTGTTAGCTATAAACATAGGCGTAACTTTCTATTGTGACGGTGGTGTCCGGTCACCACCACTTTTAAAAGTGGTGGTGATAGTCACCACCACTTTTTGGGCTGGAATGAATATATTTTTTAACACGAAAGCCTTTGGCTGTCTACCGTCTAGGCTATTCATGCATCGCAATGGCGTCAATGCTGATGGAGTCCTCAAGAGTGTGTCCAAACTACCTTACATGTACTTACATAATTATGTTGGTTTCATAATTTGGTGACGCCATCTATTTTGTTTCTGTAAAAGGTCAACTTATCAAATTCATGTGGAAAAATGTATCGATTCATTATAAAGAGACCGCGAAAGGTTATAGGCCTAACTGTGCATGCAATGTATCATGTTTCGGTGGTAGACTGAAAGCTATAACTGCAGTCTATGGTAATTTAACGAGTAGAACCGATTGTCAATTCCAAACGGAAGCTGGATCGATGAAAATAATTTTTGGTCTAAATGGAAGTTGGATTGATGAAAATAATTATCTGTTTAAATAAAAATTGGATTGATGGAAATAATTGTTTCCGTAAATAGAAGCTGGATTGATTAAACTAAGTCTTTGCTTCAATAGAGGTTGGATTGGTGAAGTTTTTTGCTTAAATAGAAGTGGGATTGACGAAAATAATTATTGCTTAAAGAGAAGTTTGATTGACGAAAAATTCTTGGTTAAGTAGAAGTTTGATTTATGAACAAATATTTCTCGTAAATGGAAGCTGAATTGATGACAATTATCATGGACATTGGTAGACCGCATTCTTACCAGCATCAAGTACGGCATTGAAGACATTAAAATAGTTTACCAACCTAAACTACGGTATAAACACTTAGCATTGATATGACTATTGGTACCATAAGTCGATTATTGGTAGTACAGTAGTAGCCTAACGATATTCATTTAAAAGCTGCAATAGTAGCCGGACAATGCGTAGCGTGTCTCTGAGTCTTCGACGTTGCAGTTAGCAGTTGGTTTTTCAATAAAGGATATACTTACTTATTTACTTACTTCGCAATTGGACTTGGAACACCATCGAAAACTCTCTGGACTTAACGCTGCGCTTGTGAATAAGCTGGTATCCAGCTATTAGTCTTAGCTAACTTTCCTGTAGTGCGTTAAAAATTGGGAGGAGGGATTGGTCACCACCACTTTCTGGGGCAAAGTTACGCCCTTGGCTATAAAAGCACATTCTCTGTTTTAATAAAATCAGTTTAAGCGATGTGCATACCATATCAGAATGTAGCTCAAGGTTGAGGTTTCCATGTGACGTAATCAATCGAACATACGCCTTCTTCTTTACTCTGTCGTACCTAACGATATCTTCATCAATAATGGCTACAAATACAAAAAAAATAATTACAGAACATTTCCTTTTGTATTAGACAAATTATGCTTCTTCTGGCCAAATGCACAATCCTGACAGCCCTGCGAGATATTCACACACTGCTTCTGGTACCATCTCTGAATGTACCATAGAGCATAACCAAAAACTTCCGCTTTCAAACTTATCTCTTTAATGACGAAAGTCTATTATTTAAAAGTGACTGGGAAACCAATGCAGCTTGTCGTTAAAGTGTTAAAATTCTGAAAAGATTTCACAAAGATTTTTCAACATAATCTTCCCTGTACATGTAGTCCTGATATCAGGCAAATGCATTAAGTGTGAGGAATGAAAGCTCCTTCAACTGTTCGTAACTGTTTACCAATCAGATGTAACAGAAAAAGGATTAGTATAATTAACATAATTGAATTAAATTCTAATTAACAGAACTGACCTGCTTCATGTTCTGTTTCTGGCACCATTGCAGTTGATGTGAATGAAGCGGCAACTCTTCCCGTTGAATAATGAGCCTGAACAAATCAGAATTCAATTTTAAATCACAGGAAACAATAAATTTCTTAGAAAAAACACATGATGCAAGAATTCGGAGATAGGTAACTAATTGATTAGATTCTAATCGATTAGCTAATCGATTAGACAAACTGCTAATTCTAATTCTAATCGATTAGCCACAAGATTTTGATAATTCCAATAGATTAGCAAATTTCAGTAGCTAATTTCAATTCTAATCGATTAGCAATTTAAATAAATGTTGAAAACAGGCTTGTAGAGAAATAATACTATGCCCAAATTTATTTTGCACCTGAAAAGATCACAAAGTGCACACTTACAGCATTTATGGAATCAGCTTTTGGCTTAACTTCTACGGTCTTCTCCTGCAAGAGAAAACAAGAGAAAACTAAACAGTTAGACACGAATAAATGACACAATCAATCAATCAATTCAATCAATTTATTGTTCCCAACGAAAAAAGACAACATAACAAACACAAACAATTAAACACAACTCTATCATAGTTTAAAAGGTACAACATGTTTAAGTAATGAAGAAACTGAATGATCAATGAAAAATATAACCAATTAAACAGTACTAGGTCAACATGAGTTTACGAAAAAAGCTAACAAAGTAAGGTGATGTGGGAGCAATAGGCACCCCAAAGGGACGAGTCCCGCTAAGAGGGGGCCTAAGATGATACAGCAGAATAATTAAAAAAAGCCTACGTAAACCTTCAGATGGACAAAACAAGCTGTAAACTTGAAAACAGTATTAGTATTACATTCTTCGCAGAAGTATTTACTTGGAGAAAACAATATGCCTTAGTTTGTCAGTAACAAGTCTGAAAAATAACTGAGACTATAAAGACTCAACATATTTTGCTACACTGGAACTTCCATTAAGCAAACCTTATTATACTGCAAATTCTGAAGTTTTCCAAATTTACAAAGTGATTTTTTTCAAAGATAGTAGTTTCATAAGCAGGCTGCATTGTCCTAAGAAAAGTTATTACTCTTTGATATAATGAGCAAAATAAAATGCAAAAAGAAATAAGCCACTGGAAAAAAGGAAGCAAATAGAGATTAATATGGGATTAGGAAATGTTCTGACCCATACTCAATTCTTTTCTTGTTTCAGTCTTGTCAATCAAGTGTACAACCAGCCTTTACTCATCAACTTACCTCCAACATCACATTACAGTCCGAGTTTTCCACAGATAGCTGTGTCTCTTACCTAGGACAAATTCTTCGGCTTTTACTTATAAATCTTTAAAAGCCGTTCTCTCCAGCCATGCCTGAGCCGGTAGCGCCTCTGAGTAGGTATCTTGAAGGGGCACTATATCACTACTGCACTGCAATTTCAGATTGATTGATTGAACACACTTTCGCACACATACTATGTTGTATGCCAGAATCTGGTTTTAGTTTAGTTTGCTGTTCTGTTATGGTTTTGTTTGCATAATAACCATTAGACTATTGTTTCACAATAGCAGACGTATATACAGGATAAGAAAAAACAACGACTCAACTGACTGGTGGCTTGTAGGTGCTATCCAGTTCATCCAAGACGGCTTTTGTAGCCGAGTTAACAGCATTCAAATTATATCGAGGATCTTTGCGAGCTGCTTCTTCCTCTAAAACCATAACAACAGAATTTCCTGTGACTATACTAATTTCCTGTACTTTATGGTCTGCTTTTATAGTTAGATTTTAGACACTTAATATAACTACTTAACCCTTTAACGGTGAGCTGTCTATGGTTTCCCATACATTTTAGTACACGCTTGTTGTTAAAGGGTTAAACAATCTTAATAAAGTATTGTCTACTTTAGCCTAAACATGCCTACGTTCAATTAGACAACAAGTTCATCAGTAATCAACAGTAACTAGAATAGTCAACACCGGCAGACTCCTGCATACATGTAGAACCAAACCATGGTAGCGATTGTTTAGAGACTCACCCTGTAATTCTGAAAGTATGGGTTAGAGCCTCCCCTGAGACAGTTACTGTGTAGGTACCTTGAGCAAATCCTTCCCTGATTATTTCTCAATGCCATAAATTGATGCTTATTCATCATATAGTGGTGCTTAATATAAATAAAGTCTATCAGAGGGTTCTGCAACTTGGATCTATCCTGCCATGAAAGTTTTACATAATCGACACAGTTCGTGCCTCTAATTTCTTAAAGGTTTAGTGGAATTCCTGCTTCAATTTCGATAGAGATATGCAATTGCTTAAAACCTGGTTGGAACACAGGTTTAGTAGACTGAAATAAGTAAAAACCCTCTGACCTTCATCTACGAGTTTGAGGTTTTGACGAAGATGGTAGAAATTAGCCATGTTGAACTTATCGAGGTTAGTTGGATCCTGGATGGTGATTATGTCTTTCCTAACAAATGGCTCATCTGTCACAAGATCCTTCCAATGACCAGGCTTTATGTTCAGCCTCTCCACAGCCTGGAACCCAAACACGAAGAGCATTATTAGGATAAGGATTGCCATGTTCCAACACCGTGCCTTTGCCATTGAAGGCTCTTCTATGTGGAATGACTTCCCCCTCAATCCGTAGTAAGATTTTGGTTAGGGTCAAACCATCATACCTTCGCAGCTCAAAGCCTTTTTTATTTCCCCATGGCTGTGACACTGAGAGTGCCTCTGAATAACCTGTACTGTAAGAGGTGCTTTATAAATTCTCAGCTATGATATGATATTATATGAGCTTAAGAAACTGGAAAACTAAAATAACAGAATCAAACTGACTTAAGTACAATCTTTCATCTTTCTACAGAATTCTGGGTAACTAAGAGTTTCATAAATCAGAAAAAGCCTATTTTATGTTACAATTTCATTACACCATGCTTTTACTTTCATACAATTAGTAATCGCAATCGTAATTGAACATTTATATAGCGCCACTCAACAGTTCAGAGGTGCTCCCGACCCAATTCATATCACTAACAAATAAATGTCCATCCCATCTCATAAGATAAACCAGTATATTAACAAAACGGAACCAATCGAGTAAAATGAAGGAAAGAACTAATATTTAGCTGTATGGCAGAGCAGTGATAAATCTAATCAGAATTTCTGTTAACTTACATCAAAGGCAAAGACATTTCCAGTTGTCCGGATCGCAACAATGTTTGTGTTTTCGTTAAACACCTTAAATGTCGTTGGACAGTGGAATTTGCCTAAAGGGAAACACAGAACATTGTTAATCAATTATACATAACAAACTGAAATTTCATTAATTACTTCATCGTTATAAATGTAATAATGACACTAGTAACCCATACTCACATTGAAATACATAAAACAATATTTGCTAATTAGAAATTCTTTACATCCTAGCGCATCTTGAAATAAAAGTTTACACTGGCTATTCAGATAACAAATTCATATAACTTTATTCGCAGATCAGTCAGATAGTTGTACAAACTCTTTGTTTGGGAGGTACTTACATGTAATAGGTAAATAGCGAAGTTTTGCCTTGATACTATGGCACAAATCCTTTCAATATTTAAATAGATATATAATGTTATGAATTTCATTTAAATTGTTTTACAACATCCATGAAGAAAGATAAATGTTGCACATATGACATGTTACATGGTATGTGTTTTAGAAGTGTACATCAACTACATTGGCTTCTTTGTCTTTAAGGTTTGCATGTCAGGCAGTTAATAAGCTTTGACAGGTCAGTAATGGCGAGATTCATAACAACACAAAAATTATGCCACACTTACCAGCTTGATTTTTGAAGAAATTCAGTTTTATGAGGTCTTTCGAATGCAATTTCTATAAAAACAACACAATGCTCACATAGTAAAAATCAAGCTCACACTCAGCTCTTGAACTCCATCATACAGTATCAGAGTGCTTCAATTTATATCAAACCACATTATATTAGAAAAACTTAAATTTACTTACAAGTAAAATAGAGTTCAGTGACTGCCTTCATGAAATGAACAGTCTACTTAAAATTGACATACAACACTTTGAAGACATGACACTTACAAACGTTTTGCAAATGCCACGAACCAGTAAATCAAAATTTTCCATTACAGCAAGTAGTTGATATTGCTAAACGACTTACCTCACCAGTGGCCGGATCTCTGCCATATTTCTTAAGGAATTTTTGTATATTGCTGAAACAAATTGAAATCTTTAAAGCAAACACCATCAAGTCAATAAACAACAATTACTAAACACTTAGCACTATTCCATCTGTGGTTGCGAGTAATGAGTAACTTGAGAGGGTTACAGCAAGGTGCAATTACAATTAAAACAGTTTTGAGATTTCAGCTCCACATGCTTCTCGAATGAATTAAGCTATAATGAGTACACTGACTATACACCAGTGTGAAGATCAAGTGGCAAGGGAGAGTGATCACCACCCACCCACATATGCCAAGGCTAACAAAAATGAAGTTGCTAGTGCTTCCAACCCTTGGCTGCCTCTTGCAGCAAGCTTATGGGACTGCTAAAAAAGTTACCAGGTATGCATAATATAATATTACATAACAATTTTCTCCCAGAGAGAATCTAGACTTAGAGTCCACTAGTTCATCAAACTGTTTCTTCTGGGAAAAATTGCTAAGATATGATACTTTTTCAAGATCAAAGTGTGCTACCAAATTTGTCACTATTTACTTTTTAACTGTGGTTATAAGATGTCTGTACACCAAAGTGCGATTAGCAATTGGTTAATAAAGAATATACTTACTTACTTACTTACTATGCTGCCCACAGTAACCGTCATGGTGAAACAGTTAACCACCCAAGTTTTAAGTAATTGTAATTTGTAATTGTAATCAAGCATTTATATAGCGCCACTCAAAACAGAGGCGCTCCCGACCCGAGCTATCTCTTCATTGGTAAAGGGAGGTTTTCAGGCGCTTGCGGAACTGGTCAAAAGAAATAGAAAAAAGGTCAGTCCTGAGGGACTGAGGTAACTGGTTCCAGCTATTGGGACCAACAATAGCCTTCTGCTGTTTGAGCGTGACTATGGGAACTAGTTTTCCAAGCAGGAAAGGACTGAATGTCAGTGACCAGTCATAATAGCAGAAGAAATATTACAGTACAACTGTATTTGGTAGTGCCGTCCTTCCAAAGATCAGTAGGGTAGACACAACTGTGAGACAGAACATCGATGGCACTGAGCAACAGTGAGTGAAGAACTTGCTCAAGGTCCCACAACAATAACTGCTTTAGTGAAGGCTCGAACTCATATTCTCCATGTTACAGGCTGAGCGCTCTAATCAAATCAAATTTATTCGAATCGATTCCATGTGCAGTGAATACAATGTACACGTGTAAATTATACTGTCATTAACATTTTACATTTCGTAAGCGCCATTAATAAGAAACAAAAATAGAAGAGGTTAATGTCTAACAGGTTAAGTAATAAAAATCGATTCGTGGGGAGAAGAAGCCCAATGGGCTTATCTAGTCTTCCCCACTGTGATGCAGCAAATTGATAGAACTTACAAGGAAACATGAGTCAGTTCTATTAAGGATGAGAAATATGCATGGCAATAGTAAAGTCACCATCAGTTAAGTAAGTGTTTTTTATAGGCCTGTTTGAAGGAGTTGAGTGAGCTCTGATTACGAATGCCACGGTCAATGGAGTTCCATAGTTTGGGTCCTGCTATTCTAGCAGAAAATTGCCTAACATTAGTTTTACAGATGGCAGAGCGAAGATTAAACCGAGATCTAGTGTTATAACCGTGGACAGAAGCATTAGTGGAGAAATAAGCAATTGGCTACCATGCCCAACTACTGAACTATTGAAACCATCAACAACAAATGATAAAATACAAGTTTACACACAGTATAAAACAGTTTCAGTCATATGAAACTAATCAAAATACTTACAACAGGTCATATATGACACCAGCTGGAGTGCAGTAGGGATGTTCAAACGGCTGCAAGGAAAGACTGCAAGCAAGAAATAAACCAGTGGAATCCAGAGAAAAATTTATACAAAGTAATTAGCCCGCATACAGCCCACATCCACGTACCAGACTTTGTAAAAACAAACTGCCCTTCAGTAATGGCCATATTTAATATTATCAGTATATAAGTCGGATGATGGCTCATCAAAAATGAAACAGACATTCACCACTGAGTCTGAAGTTTGAATCTTAACATGTTGTATCTATCTGGTACCTAATGCAATGTATCACATAACTGTAAAAAAACCTAAGGCCAAAGAATTATGGTGCTATACAAATTGTCATCATTACATAACATTACATACTGAAAGGCTGTTCAATTCTTGGATTAGTGTCATCTTTGTGCTCCATCCGAAATATCCTTCAATCCCAGAGCTCCACTTTGAGGACTCAAGATTGTGAAAAGAAGCAAACTTGATAAGTAAGCATATACATATGTAATGGTGTATGTATTTATATATGTATCACAACACTTAAAGTATGCTCCAAAAGCATTATCCATTTGTTTATTGAAATACTTCAAACCTTTACTGACCTGCAGCAGAAAAAAGGCAGGCGGCGGAATTTTGAGTTTTCTCCAGTGTCTTGAGTAGCTTTTTTGCCTCCATAAAACAAACTCCACTCAGTTGTTGTCAGGTAGCTAAAATAAATTTAAACACCAAGGATATCAGAGCAGCCAGTCAACACATATGATAATAAGTGCATTTGTGTAGTCAATATGTATCGCACAGAATATGTGTCAAAGCACAGTTTATCACCATAATTGATTCATACCTTATAGGTATAATAATTGAATATATTTTCTCCAACACACTTCCCATTTTAAAATATATATACTTTGAGTAAATTCTAATACAGACAGTTTTACATCCTTTGGTACAAATTGCTCAGCAATGACAATGCAAAGCCACAAATGCAACCGTTAATAATTATACCAGTACTTACTGAAAGTGCTTAGTACAACTGAGCATTTTTAGTAACCGCTGGGTATTTCAGAAGAAGGCTGTGGTGTAACAAATTAATTACAATCTCACAATATCCTAAAATTAATATAAGATAACTGCTGTTTTTCTGGGTTCTTTCCCATCGAGAAGTTAACACATTTAGTTTTAGAAATGCACGTTCTAACAAAACAGTCAGATAAGGCCAAAAAAAATGTTGTGTTTCCGGTAACCCGACCGAGTCACTTTTTTAGGCCCGACTGGAAAAAAATTGTGAAAAAAAGTTAAAATTTTTCAAAAAATTTTTTTTAATTTTTCAAATTTTTTTTATTGACACATGAATTTAACCTTTGCGTGCCAGAGGTGCAGATTTGCGACATTGATAACACTACTTTCCTTGCCAGAGGTATGTAAATAAGGGCACCGTTAATTAGAGCAAAATTGGCCTTAGCAAGGTGAAATATGATGACGATATATTCGTTTATTATTATACAACGATGCAGTATTGCATAAAAATATTTTACAAAATAAAATTTTTTTCCTACCTACCTACCCAGTTTTTAAAACCACTGTTACCGGAAACACACCTATTTTTCTTTGGCCTAAGTTCAATGAACTACAGCCATCCCAGATTCATGCACTATGAATCTGGGCAGTCTGGTGTAAGCAAGTAGACAGAACAGCACACAACATTTGTGTATAACATAAAATCACCTTCATCATCTCTACGTTATTCACCGTGATCTGCAAGAATTATTAATTAAGGTATAATTTTTGCCAATTTTCTGATGGGAAGTGTGAAGATCATTTAGAATAATGTTCGGTAAACAGCATTTTAGCGTATTTAATTGTTTCATTGAATATATCTTGTCTTTTAACGTATTTTAACCTTTCAGATCATTGTATTACACATACTACCAGGGAGGTTGCTTTTAAAGTGGAAAAATGATAACTGTCATCGATCCAACTTCTATTTAAGCAAGATTTATTTTCATCAATCCAATTTCCCTTTATGCAGCCAGATAAGAGAAACAATAAAATACGCTAAAATAAAGGACATGTTCAATGAAATAATTAAACACGTTAAAATACAGTATAAAAATGCCAAAAATTTATGTCATCACCCTCTTCTGAAAATCTGATTTCATGCCCTCATCTGACAGAGGGAGATCCTAAACATAGCAATTAACATACTCTACCAACTTAGAAGAGATTGTTCTGAAAATGGTTGATTCAAAACGCTACCAAATTGTCAAAATTTAATTTAGCACACTACTGCAATTTTATTTAATAAGTGTCGCGCTAGATAATATTGTAAAAAATTATTCGGAGTCAATTCTGCTTCAAAATAAAGAGCGAATTTTAACAAAATCTTATAGTGTTCGATACTAATTAAATACGTACAGTTTGTCCTTCTGATGCTGTTTCTTTCCCATTGTTCAAATCTTAAATAAATAATGTAAACAAATAAGAAATCTTTTAAGTAACAAAATAAATTAATTGAGACGGAAGTAGTATAACTGACGGAGCATATAATATTATAGAATACACATACAACAGTGACGTCTCATAAGTAAGTAAGTAAATAAGTAAGTAAGTAAGTATATGGGACATAAACAGAAAATTTAGCACTATAGTCTTTTCAAGCAGATGTTTTAAATAATGTGGGGTGTGTCGGTGACACATAACTATACAGCGACTGGATCTCTGTTTCTCTGTGAGTAGGCCTCACCATATACATCCTTAGCATTACTAAATATAGCTGCCTTAGGCCTAGGGTTAGGCTAATCTATTAAAGCGCTCGGTGGGGCAAACGAAGACACGTAGGCCTATAGTAGGCCTATAGTAGGCCTATAGTAGGCCTATAGTAGGCCTATAGTAGGCCTATAGTAGGCCTAAGTAAGAGCCGAAACTTAATGCAACACAATGTCGACCGTTTGTCAGCGTTGCAATCGAAGATCTGAACAAACAACTGCTGTATTTTAATAGGGACGGAGATAGTGTTGTTTTAGTTTTGCCTTGAGTTTTAGTTTCAGTTATTATTAGTTTTACATGCTTGGTGTTTTAGTTATTATTAGTTTTAGTTATTTCACCAAGTTTTAGTTTTAGTTTTAGTTAATAGAAACTGACACATCCTCGCATCAGTTTTAGTTTCTTCAGTTTTAGTTATAGTTTTAGTTTTAGTTATTCGTCCACTGGTATTTAACCATCAACAATGTATATCAAATTACTGAAAATAGGCAATAGCAACCATTATTCTTACAGTAGGACAACACGTATCATACATGATATAATGTCCTTTTAATGATTAATGTGGTAAAAATTCTTGTTGAGCTTTATGTGATTCCCCGATTTTCGCGCCTATGTGCAAAGGCATTGAATATTCAAGGACGCTAGGTTTTCGTTGTGTGTTTTCGTTTAGGTTTTCGTTAGATGTTTTCGTTATTATTAGTTTTGACTGTTTTAGTTTCAGTTATCGTTTTTGGCCAGTTACATGAGTTTTAGTTATTATTAGTTTTAGTTATATTACCAAGTTTTAGATTTAGTTTTAGTTTTAGTTAACTAAAACCCTAAGTTTTCGTTAACGAAGGTTTTAGTTTTAGTTTTCGTTAACGAAAACAACACTAGTCGGAGAGGAGTTCAATGAACGCAACTGTATTCATGTGACACGGGCCTTTTTCATAACTTCGGTTAGTGGGTGCGGTTGCTATGCTTACTGCTGATCACCATAGTGACACACACACACACACACACACACACACACACACACACACACACACACACACACACACACACACACACACACACACACACACACACACACACACACGCATAAACAAGTGCGCATGGCGTAACGCAATACGATCGTGACACGTCGGATGCATTATTGAAAGACCCGGATGGAAGGAGGGACCGACGCGGACAGACAGACTGACAGACAGGCGGAGATTCTCGCACATACACGCACCTCTTCACATTTACTACGATTGAGTGACTGGCTGACTGATGCGAATTTACTTACGCACATAAACACACGCAAACACATGCATGAACACACACACATAAACACACTTACACACTTAAAAAACACACGCGCAAGAACATACGCATAAACACAAATAAGCACACATAAACCCACGCATGAACACATAAATACATCATACACCGACGCATGAACACATAAACACATCATACACCCACGCATGAACACATAAACACATCATACAGCGCGCGTTATATTTAGCAAAGATACAGATCGAGTAGGCTAGTAGGGTCATCTCATAGTAGGCCAGCTCTTTGGAACGAACTTCCGAGAGATCTCCGCCAGTTTGCTTCTCTGTTTAGGCCTATTGCCTGGCAATCGCAGTTCTCCACCGCTTCCCCTATCCTGAAGTATTTCACGAATCAACACTCGAAATCCTGCTTTTGCTCCAGCACCATCCAATGGCAGCCACTATCGACTACAATCGATTTCCACCGTGTAGCACCGGCCTTTTTCTCTCCTCCACTTGACCTCCTCAGATTCTGACCTGGCACCGAAACGGACCAAGCAAACTATAGCCTTTGTAAAATTTATGCATGCATTGCATACATACATATATACAAATAAATACATACACACACATACATACACGCACGTATACATACACACATACATACATGTACAGATACATATATAAATTCACACATACATGGCCTATATATATACATACATTACACACATACACATACACACACATACATACATACATACATACATACATGAATACATACATACATACATACATACATACATACATACATACATACATAGGGCCATACATACATACATGCATACATACATACATACATACATACATACATACATACATGCACACATACACATACATACATACATACATACATACATACATACATACATACATACATACATACATACATACATACATACATACATACATAGGCCTACATTATAAGATTCAGATTCAGGCGATATATATGTTACATTTCGCAAGAAGACACGTGGAGAAAGGAAGCCAAGCGACAGACTGATGAACGTGTCTGAGTCTTTTCGTATACAGTCTGTATCTACCGATCCATTTTTAGGAACAGGTCCTGGAGTTAATACAAACAGTCTGGGTCAACCGATCGCTATTTATGGAAAGCGGTTGAGCCAAACAGTCGTCGCTGATGTCCTAATAAACAGCTTATAAGTCCTATTTCAGATTTCCAGAACACTATATCGATCAAGTTTTGACACGTGCACGTAGAGTTCTGCACGTGGCGACATGACTGCACGAATTCAAAGATTACCGCACAGGCCTAATTTCGACTTATTAATTAGGTTAATTAATTGCGGAACAGTCTTCATTCTTACTGTTTTGAAACACAAAGTTCTAAATTTGGGATCGGGAGAAGTTCATTAGTGCACGCATGCATCACGTAGTCTATTTTCTTCCGTTTACCCACTGCAATTTAAGCTCACATTGTCTCATATTTCGTTGAAGCTGATCAATAACTGCTGTTTATTAGATCTCCGACCGACAATACAAGACTGCAAAAGACCTATAAATACCGCATACTGAACTTCTTCTGAAGAAGCGTCCGATTCAGAAGTCTTCGGGTGTTACGGTCTCTGGAGAAGAGAAGTCTTTGAATCTGTCAGAAGAAAACTTGTTCAGGTGAGATTAATTCGATATTATACAATTTCACAAACGCAAATTTCATGTATGAAAGTCAGGATTTTATCTCTAATATTCGTCATTTTATTTATTCTTTTCAATTATTACGTGCTCAAAGCCGCTCTGAGGCGGGAGAAAATAATTATGCGCCAACTCTTTGTCCATTGTTTTCTATTATAGCCTAATAGCCTACACGGAGTCCGATCCGTATGGGCCTACCCTCAAACCCGAGATCGTTTTACTAAGACCCACTGACCTATCATCTAAAGCTGAAATGCTGAGTAGTTAGCAGGGCGCTAGCTAAATTTCTTGTAAGTTTTATTTAACCTGAAATGAGTTACTATATAAAAATTATCAATTAAAAAAGTAAATAGGCCTACACATCGATGAAATATGATGCAACAAAGTTTTTTAATAGGTACTAAAACCTTATGTATTCAAAGTCAGTTTTAAAAGAAACGCATGATTGTACGCCTGCAGCTGTCACCTTTGGTGCTGCCAAATGATTCACAGGTAGCTATATTTAATGCTATTAGTTGCTCGAGTTAATCAAAGTAAATATTTATTGCATAATAAATAATAATTGTTTATTAAATTCATTAAATTAAACTGCTAATGAAATTTAACTACTGCTTTACCTTATTACTAAATAAATGTAGCCTAACTAAAAATATTATTTAGCTTGACAGATTGAATGCTTATTAAATTTAGCAATGAATCAGTTTAATTGCAATGACTATTAAAGTTAACTGGTAATTTAACCGAGCCGGTGAAATTTATACATGTTGTTTAATACGGAAATTATTGTGGTTAACAGCAGAGTCGAGATGTCTGGAATATTGATTGATATCAAAGCTGGGTCGACCTTCGAAGAGTCGTTTGTCTCGGTCATTGGTGATGAATGTCACCTCATCGACGATGTGGAGAGAGTCGGCTTCAACATCGAAAACGACACGGACCTGAAGCGATTCGTTGCCAACTACTTCGGCCGCGAGCCCATCGATGTCTGCCTGAAGGGTCCCAGCCCCTCTGGAGAACTGCACAAGCTCCACGGATGGAATGAGGTAAAGACGCTGATCGAAGCCAAAAGAGCACATATAATCGAGATCATCTCCAAGCCGATCCTCTTGACCTCAAAGACCCTGAAGAACGACAGCGATAAGCCGATGACCTTGACAACCAAGCTGTCGGAACAAGTCTCCACTACCCTCAAAAGCGAGTGGTTGAACGACGGTAAGATCTGCCTGGACGATGTGGTCAAGTGCAACGTGTGCATCCGCGGAACACCACAATGTTGCGATACCAAAGTTATGCTGCAGGCCTGGGGAAAGCAGGATGCCGTGACCACTCAGTCATCTCTGGATCTGGGTGTGCCAGTGTGCGTCGAACTGAAGCCAGGAGAGTCGGTGGAAGTGGAGCTGTGGAGCTTCACTACGAAGATGCTTATTCGCGTCATCTACGAGGCACGCTTGATGGGATTGGTCGCTGTCAAGTATGGTATCCCACACTGGAACCACAACGTATGGGGTCTTGACATCGGAAAGGTCCTCGAAGACTTCAACAAGGTGCCCATTACGCAGAATCTGGAGCTGAGTTATGTATGCAAACCAGTGATAAAAGTGAAGAACCTGGAGACGAAGCAGCTGATGAACTTCTTCTTGGCTGATTGTCCGAATGAACCTCCAAGCGAATTGTAAGATCCCGGAGGTCAGGGAAGAACAACCATTGCGACAAGAATCGTCGATCATGGGACTTATCATACGATGAGCGCCTTGATGAGACCAACTTAAGCTGCTCTATTTAGCAGAAACGCTTTACTACGCTGCAAAATTATATACACGCCTATGCATGGTGCAGTTTTATCACTGATCTAGCTAAGTGTTGTTAGTTAAGCCAGTTATTCTCCTTTTTCTGACAATGCTATTTGTGTAGACTATACTCAACTGCTAACATGGTAAACGGGTATCCCTAACTTAGCGGGACTTCAGTCCCTTCTGGGAACCCGATCGTTTCCCTCAAATGTTAATAAGATAATCATGTGATCTGTCTGTTTTAATTTCCAAACTTATGATCGTTAATAATATTATGATTATTCTGGATCACTACTTGTAAACTATTCTATGGAAACAATAAAAGGATTGATTGATTTCTTGGGGAAGGAGAGAAACTTCACACTCGCTGGTTCCGAACGCAGACTGAGTAGCCACGGCGTCGCGAGCGTTACTTGAAATACTTACACCAAGCATCCTCTTTCGTGCCCAAGGGTTTTGGCATGCAAGAACAACCACAACGACAATCCCGTCGATTCTGCGACTTACCATACGATGAGCGCCCTGATGAGACAAAATTAAACAGTTTTAGTTATTAGAAACGCTTTTTTACACTGCAAAATCTTATACATACTTACGCATGGTGCGATTTCTAGTATGAAAATAGAAAACTTCCCAACTGCTGGTTCAGCAGGCTATCCCACAACGGCACAGGGACTGCTTAGCCATGGCGTCCCGAGCGTCACTTGATCTTCTCTTCCAAGTCGACGGGATCCAGATCCAGCGTGGGAACATCTATCAGTATTTTTGGCCATCACCATCTCAGTCAAGTCCGTAGGAGTCTTGTTTCAATTTAGACTTGGCATCCTATGTTCCAAAATCATCGGCGGCCCCATCTGGAGCCTATGGCGTTGCTTCACACCACCTCCCATGGTCGGTAAAACTCTGGTGCTTCAGGCGTTTGAACGCTTTTGAACAACACATTTCATGAGTCTCTGCCCTGTGGTAGAAATGTTTCCAATGCATTTAATTTGAATTTCCCCCTACCTCTGTGTTGTACTACAAATAGCACCATGCAGTTTTGTACTTTTGTTCTCTCTTACATAACATTAACGCAGTAAGAAATTGTTATCTTGGACTTTGATCAACAAATTCAAAATCCAACTACAGCCAAGTTTCATAGAGTCTCGCAGCTTGTGTCGCATGGGTCGTACGTGTTTAGCGATATTTACACGAATATGCACCGCAGCAGCTGCTGCTGACATTATTTTGCAGATTCTGTTGCCTGCCGCGTGTTTTCTAAAGTTGTCGAGCCGTTGCATCGCTTTTGTAGAACTTTCTAATTTGCGACATTTGAAACTGATGGCTTAGCAATAAAACTGTTGAACTGAAGTCCAAAGAAATTGTCTGTTTATTCGAAAGTTGACAAAACAATTTCGCCTGGAGAAAGGTCAGATCCATTGATCGATTAACAGATGGTTCTACTTTTTAACCTGATTTTTTTTAATGATTTTAATTTAATGCTATTTCTTAATGCTGATATGGTAGCTTACACTAGGTAGGTTGAACCAAATCATAACATTGGGCTAAATAATAAGCACATGCGTCAAGTACTATCATAATATTACGCCAAAGTGTTCAATTCTTGTAAGGACTGGGTATTAATTAACCAAACAATTGGTTACAGGTCCGTAACTGTAGAATTCACACCTAACACTCGGAATTCAATGTCTATGAAGGAGTGGAGGTTATTACTTCAATTGATGGCCTTCACTTATACACAGCATGCATCAACTAATGACAGCTATAGCCACGGAGTTAATAGTTAGAGTACCGTATATCGTATGTCCATACCTAACTGGACCGTCGTTGAAGCGGCTAAGTTACGGATGACTACGATTTTCCGATAAACTGAATTTTATCCCAATTGAGTAGTAAGAAAGCCAGATACGTTGTTGATGCTGTCCAGTAATGTGTAGAATTACTGCTTAGCGCGTCTTGTTTATGGACACCAGAAACACATTCACGATTCATTTTAATTTAAATGCCAAAACATCAGCCTAAATCAAATCATGTTAACTATGGACATCCCCAAAACATGCAAGATTAATTTCAATTCAATGTCAAAACACGAGCAGTGAAACCAATCATAGTTAAAAGTTATTAAAAAATTATGCAAAAAGAGAAATTAACTCAGAGCATAGAAAATAAGGAACAAGTTGTTCGTCAGGTAGGCCTACACACAAGTTAAACGCAATAAATAGGCTCCATTTTAACGAAACCTGCCCTAACAGTTACTGCTGCTCTGCCTCCTATCTCTAGTCTCTCTGGCTACGGGACTTGGATCCGCACTGAGCATCGATCTCTGGACAACCCCTCTGATACGACGCAGCGCACGTGACTAAAGTGGTCTGGTGTCTTGCGCTTAGCTTTCGAAAGGTGACTCAGAAATTTTTGAGTTCTCGATCACGATCTTATGTTTTACATAATCGTCACTCGTTCATCGTTGCAGCAAAGTAAAAAAAACCCATATACTTACACAACTGTGGTAATATTAGACATACAGACCAATGACCTAAAAACAGAGGGCCCGGTCAAAAGCCTAATAAAGTACGAACAGGCAACGATATCCAGACAGCCAACACCAATGGTTCTGCATCTCACCCGCAGCGCATAGTAGGAGCATTTCAGGACATAATAGTAGGCCTAAAACTGTGCGTCGCCAAAAGTTTACAGTAATCTTGCGCAAGCCCTGGGCCTACATCTAACCCGATTGATGCTTCTTGTTAAATCTAGGCTATAGTGTTCAGCAAGGTAGGCTCGTCGAACGTGTCCGTCAATCAGAAAATTGGGTCGGAAGGTTGCTTGGGGTTGGGGCATCGGCAGAAAGGCTTCTTAGCAACGTGACACTGCCATCTTGGGTTGGTTGAAATGGTCGCAGTCCCCAAAAGTTCATGTTTATTTAATGTGCATGATGTCTTCTGCGAATGCTTATCAGCCTCCAGTAGGACGAGATAGCCGATTGTTATGGCGCTCGCTTGTAACACATTGAATACGGGTGGAACCTCTCCTGAGTAGGTTAGGCCTACTCTGCAGGGTCATTGAGCAAGTCCTTCACTCACCGTTGTTCAGCGCCGTAGATCGATTCTTAGTCGTTAGATAGTGGAGCTTAATAAATTCATAATGATGATAATAATAATAATAATAATAATAATAATAATAATAATAATAATAATAATAATAATAATATAGTAGGAGTAGCAAAAAAAAAAAAAAAAAAAAATAATAATAATAATAATAATAATAATAATAATAACAATAATAATAATAATAATAATAGTGGTGGTAGTAGTATAGTAGCAATAGTGGTAGTAGCAGTAGTACTCGTAGAAGTAGTAGTAGTGTAGTAGTAGTAGCAGCAGCAGCAGTAGTCTAGCAAGGGTAGTAATGATAATGATAATAACAATAGAACAATGTAATGACGTGGCGGTCTGTCCTTTGTTGTCTTGACAGCTGAGTCGTCACTGACAGCAACATCCGGGTATCGTTGTCATGGCAACTCATTGTTTCTGAAGCTGATGTGATTGGTTAATCGCGGTTTCTTTTCGACCCGATGTGTATAAATCTAGGAGCGTCCAGGCTTAGACTCAGTTCCATCCAAGCTTCAAAGAAGATCAGAAGAAGAACAAGCAGAAGAAGATGGAAGACTACGAAGAACAGGACCTGGTAAGTTTGACCTTGACTAGCTATTATCCTGGCTGAAGAGAGCTCTTCCGAGGCAACTCGGGGGGGCTTTCTTTGGCCGGGATAAGGGTCAAACTTACAAGAAAACCGAAATTTCATAGGTTTTATTTAAGCGCATAATAAAGATGGCTAGGAAGCGTGTATACAATATACAGCTTCTTACCTATCGTTAAATTTAATATAGTAGAGCTTAAGCTAGAAATTTAAAGGATATTGTTATTCTGGCATACGTTTTCTTAGGGCGGGTTTGTCGTTTTCGTGTTTGTGAGCAGGTTGACCAGCAAGAAGACGTCGAGGTCTCTCGGGCGAGGTCTCGCAGCAGGAGGCGGGGAGTCGCAGCACCGGCGGCGGACGCCGACAACGCCGGCAGGGCCGATGCCTCTCGCTCCCGACGGAGACGGCGACATCACGCCGCAAGAGGAGGAGGCGGCCGCCGTCAAAGCCACCGTCGCCGCGGCGGACGACGAGGAGGACGAAGGGTGAGGAGGAGCAGACGATAGACGCTGCTGACCCGTCCGTCCGTCCGTCTGCTCAGCTGAGTCGCGGCCGCTGACCATCGACGACCGGACGCCTTGATGAACTTTCGCCGCAGATTAATTAAGATCTATGCAGTCTGTTGCTCTTTCAATAAATGTTGCAACTGGAATGAAGTCGTCTTGTGTTTATTTCTTTAGGGATTTAGGCCTATCACCTATATAGGCTTCCAGCCAGCTTAAGTCTAAATTCATCAGTACTTATCTATAGGCTGCCAAACAACCTAAATCGAAGTCCATCAGCGGTTTTCTAGGCTACAAACAACTTAGGTCTAAGTTTAAGTCCATCGACGCTTATCTAGGCTACCAAACACCTTAAATCTCTAATCTAGGGTTCCAAACAGCCTAAATCTAACCCTATCTGCACTTATAGGCTTCTAAACAATCTAAATCTAATGTACTTAGACTTGAGTTGTTTGGAAGCCTAGATATGTGGTGATGGGTTCAACGCTTAGCTAAGCTTTTAAGCAACGTAATTCTCCCATCAACGCTTATCTAGGCTTCCAAGCACCTCGAGTCTAAGTCCATTAGCGCTTATCTACAGGATTACAACGAACTTCACATCGAAAGAAACAGGTGGCACATAAACACACATTAAGTATAAGTGCTTATGTGCAACCTGTTTCTTTCGATTCTTCTTATTATTCTTATTACTATGATTCCTATTGTAAAAGTTAATTAGAAAATATGTACAAATAACTAATACAAGATCGATAGCAATGCACTAAGACTGCTGCAATATGAGGAGCGTTTGATAAAGGAATTGACTGTGTGTGAGGCCGAACTAATAATATTGTCCTAAAAAGCTAACCACAATTCTTTATGGACTGACTTTTTTATTGGCAAGAGAAAGTAGGTCTATTGTCTATTGTTAGAAGTGATTCTTATTCTGTCAATAGACGTCCATGGAAAGTTTACACAGTTAAGCAGTATCGTATTGTGTAGGCCTAGGCAAACAAAATGTGTACCTAAATAGGTCTATTCAACTAAAATCTTAGATTCTTACTAGGATGTGATGTCCAGAGATCGAGCGATTGTTGCACTATTAAATATTGCATGACCTGCTATTATAATACGGGCCAACAGATCATTTGACAGTCATGGGTTGTCCTGGTGAATCATTGTATAACTCCCATATCAGAAGTTGAACTCCTACATGTAGGTTGGGGAACATATCTTGTTTCACGGGACATAACAGTATGTTACTAAAATACATGTGGGATGACTGCAGAGCATGAGATACTTAGAGAACACGTGAGCTAAAGAACATTATGACAAAAAATAATAACTATTTTAGTTGTGGTACGATTCCTGCTATTTCACAAGGTGAATTTCCGCATGTAGGTTGAGGAACGTATCTGGCTTCACGGAACATAACAGTTTGTAACTAAATGTAAAATGTAAATGTAGACGTCTATAAATTACGACCGCTTGCTCATTTTCCAATGAACTGATCGGGTGAGGTCATTCACCTCCGCTGCCAGTTTGACTAGGCAACACGCCATTTAAGGTTCCCGTGTAGAAGTCTTACGGAACGTGCTAGCCCGTGATTTAAACTCTAAAATAAGCAACCACTGGGAGGCAAACAGCGATCCGCAGGCAATATCGCACATAATATATAGACGCGTGGAACGTACGTTCAAACCAGTGTACTTTCTAATCAATGTTCCTATTTGGTCCAGAGACAATGATGTAGTGGAGTCCACCTAAGCCGAGTCCGAGTTGAGTCCCAATCCAGAGTTGTTCGACTGCTAGTCGAGTCCGAGTCGTACAGCACTCGAGCCTAAGCACTTTGAAGCAAAGGAAGAGCAGCCCTCAGGGAAACAAGAAGTTGTCGTATCGCGTAGAAATTTAACACGCTCTTTGTTTTATTTGAGAGGAGTAACTAGACAAGTCTACAGTATCATTATTATTTTTGTCGCCAGATGAAAATCGTGACTCGGAAACTGAGTCAGTAGGCCTATAAGTTAAATTCGAGTCGGGGGCTTCGGGGCCCGAGTCCAAGATCGAGTCATAACAGCCCAAGTCAGAGTCAGAGTTCGCAGAAAGTTGGCCTAGGATGAACAATGACTCCACTGACTGGAGAGAGGAGACGAAAAGTCTGTAGACGAATAGTCGTGACACCGTTGGATGGATATACAGATATATACAGTCAATATAAGTGAGCTTCCTAGGAACCGCAGTTTTTCGTGTAGAAATTCTTGCCTGTTTCTACTCTTCACTTCGATCTAAGTAATCTGTTGTTTGCAAACAAATAAATTTCACGGAGCGACTAAAGTATCGGTTTTTCTTAATTTTTCATTATCTAAGAGAAAAATCTGTTTATAGGCCTATTAGTATCGTTCAAACAAAGCAAATATTATAGGAATTAAAACTAAAATAAGACGAATAGTTAAATAATTTGCCTAAATCAAAACTTCTGAAGTTCGAATCTCAGATCTAATCTCATGCGGGAACTTCTATAGCGCCCTTATCGTAATGCATGCAGTATCAATCACTTAGAAAATCACATTCCAGAGACACAAAGCATTGGACAGCCTTTTACGTTTAAAATTTGTAGCCCCAATGAGACCAAACCAGGTTAAGCTACTCTACGAGATCCTATAATTGAAGTCAAGTGACATATAATGCTCTTAATGACTTTGATAAAATGTTAAAAATCCTATGAAATGCTTCAACTTGATTAAAAAAACACGACTATGAACATTATTTATCTGCCAAGAGAAACGTAACTAACTTGACGCATTTAATATGTCTTTCTATGGCTCTTCTAGTCTAAATCAGCATGTGTTTTGAGTTTGCTAAGAACGAAAGGATGAATGTTGATTCAGATTTGCAAGGGATGAGTTTGAGACGCATAGACAGACTCCATAGAATGATGTCGTCAATGCAGGCACGAAGCCCTGTGTAACATCTGCTATATCGCAGATGTACATAGAGTTGGGTATCATTAGCATAGAGGTGAATTTCTATGCCATAACGAGAGGCAGTGGCTGGCAGTGCATATGCCTGGATTTTCTGTTCGTGAGAATTACTTTGATGTTTGATCTGTTTTTGTGTGTATCATGAATATTAGAAGTCAGAAACAATCAGTGTAAATAACTTGTATATAATAGTTGCGTAATTAGATTTGAAAATCTGAAACCTTGTTATTCATAATTTTATGTGAAACATTTTCTAAGCGATATACGGTTCGGGTTGCGGGCCTGTGTTATTGTTATGGGTGGGGTAGCAGAAATGGTAGCCTAATTGTAACACAGGACCGCTACCCGAACCCGTATATTACCCGCCGAACTCTGATAGAAAACAAGTAGGCACATTGACAGAGATGGTCTATAGTAAACCCTCAGGATGACAGGGATATTAGATAGGCATGTCGGAAGCAAATATATGAATTCGATTCCCATGCGGGCGGCAGCATGCATTCTTCGAGCCGGAAAGCCTGGATAAAGTCTATTTTCCGGCAAAATATTTGCCGAGTAAAATAAAAAACCATTTTGATCCAAGATTATTTAATGGATTTTGTTAAGCGCAACATTTGGTAAATTTGCGTTGAATTACTGAAATCGGTGAATTACTGGCAACAACAATTATCTTAACTTATGTAACTTAAGTCATAAATTACTAAGCCCTGCTTGCAGTGCTGGTGTCCTGTGATATTCTATCCGCCCTAAAACTATTTGCAGGATGAATAAATTTATCCCCCCGCGGATGAAATATACTAGTATAGAGTATCCGAGGGATGACCCATTTCTATCCCACCAGTATAAGGCATTATTGAAAAATGAATATAATAATAAATTATTGATAAATCAATGCTGTAATCAAAATCCAAAGCCAGAAATAGGTAAAGCAAGTGATTGTAAGTATTCTAAGCAAATCAAACCGTATTACATTAGGAAGAATAACCACACGCGCAAGGGGGCTTTCTTCCCCTTCTCTTAAGAGGAATTTTGGGGGAAAGACAGCATGACGTTGTCGCTGAAACATTTCTCAAGATATTTTTGCATTTCTTAAGGATCGCCGAAGTCAATATCCAGCGTGGCAGAACCGGAAAAAATCTAAATGGCAAAATAGGTTGCGTACAGCCCACATGGAGAGTAGTCCTTTTGCTGCTGGCAAGGATGACTTTAACAAATAAGTTGTACGATTTGGCTAGGTGCATTGGGTAGAGCTGACGCAATTGTCGGCCGAGAATTGCCGCTTTTGTTTCATTTCCATCATCCTGCGAAGTTTCTCCTTGTCTGGACTCTTCCATCTTCGAAGTTCGTATCGCTTGTTTTATACACATCAAGCCTTTCACGCAACTAATTATGCGAATCGACTAACTTCGAGGCCCTGTTAGAACTAGATCGTGCGAAAACAAATTGAAGCATTTTCGAAATCAATAAATTAGACTTAACTACTTGTCAAAAATTGTTCAAATACCACGTGACTACAGGCTTTGGTAGGCCAGTGGCTCTACACAGGACCAACGCATTGCTGCCCAGCAGATGACAAGGAGGGCGTTTCGGGGGAAACGGACGTCTTCTAGCGACAGAAACAACAAACATCAAGGTCGTGGTATTAACTGCTTGTCCTAAGCAGTGGACCTACTTCCTCCATTTGAAACAGTATTTAAGCTTTAATGTTAAGCCCATAAAACGGAGCCGTGAAAAGAAGAACGCGTTTGCTGCACTGGATGTTCGTGAAGAAACAACTCTACGACGTAGTGTTCGTTGCTGCCGTCGGCCACTCTACAACCACATCAGTTGGTCTCACTGGTAACTTCCTTACTTGACTAGCATCTTTTCTGCATAATCGTTCTTTCTGTGTGGTCATGAGCCTACTAGGTCCTCTTTGGTACCTGCCCTATTTAGTCTGCCCAGGGCTCTTAGGCTCCATTCTCTACATTTTGACTTTCTTCTTAATGACTTGTCGCTTCATTCTCAACAGTACTGTCTTCAACCTAATTATCCTTGGATGATTTTCTGCGTAATGTATTTTTTCTTATAATTTGTATTTTGTTTCTTGACATTGATGGTTCAATAAAAATGATTTTGATTTGATTTGATTTGACACATTACCTACATGTATGCCTGCTCGTCACCTGCTCTTGCCGTGCTGGGTCAGTCGTATGCTGACGACATTGAGGCTTAGGCTATGTGCATTGTCTGGCGTTATAAGCAGTTTATTTTTTTAAATACTCTTATAAAATTATGCAAAATTAAAGTGCACTGTTTTTAAAACCACAACTCATGGAGTACAACATTGGGAGCACATGAAGTTGAATGTGTACAGTACTTTGTTTCTTCTCCTGTCATTTTTTTCCTGTAATTATTTTATAGTTTATGTCAGGTGCATCATTTAGTCGATTTCTACATTTTGATTTTGTTGCAGTATAATATGAGAATCCATATTCGCAAAACTAGGTTGTGGCAAATGGCTGGAGCACGCAAACTGCATTAATTAGCCCATGCACTCCAGAAATTGATCAATCAAAGTTAATTGAATTTCTGTTTGATTTGTGATTCCGACGTTATAATCAGTAATAATACAACCATCGTATCGCTTAAGGTCAATGGAACTAGGATTGAAGATGCTGAAACTATTGCAAATAAACTCAATAATTATTTTGTGAGCATCGCTCAAGCCTTGGATGACAAGATACCCGACTCCATGGGGACATTTATGAAATATATGAAACCCCCTCCATTGAAGTCCTTTGGTTTAATTTTGACATCCCCTAGTGAAATCTTAAACCTAAGTCAATCTATGCGCACAACGCATAGTAAGGGTATAGACGATATTGACCCCTGTATTGCGAGCTCTAATATTGACTGCATTGCCCAAACGCTAGCCGAGCTAATTAACTGTTCCTTCAATTCAGGCGTCTTCCCGCAATCCCTAAAAGCTGCAAAGGTAATACCAGTTTATAAAAAAGGCGAAAGAGACAATCTGACAAATTATCGTCCGATTTCAATCCTTCCTTACTTTTCAAAAATATTTGAGAAAATAATGTATAACAGACTATATGACTTTGTAACGAAAACTGACATCCTTTATCCCTCGCAGCATGGCTTTCAGTCAGGTCACTCCCCATATATGTCCTTGTTATCCATGCAAGATAGAATCTCGAATGCTATAGAAAATAATGAATATTCCCTAGGCATATTTTTCGATCTGGCAAAAGCTTTCGACACTGTAAATCATAAAATCCTATTGCATAAATTAGATAATTATGGTATACGTGGTATGCAGCTCAGTTGGTTTGCCAGCTATTTGGATGGACGCCAACAATGTGTCGAAAATAACGGCAAACGCTCAACTTTAAAAAGTATTGTATATGGAGTTCCTCAAGGTTCTAATCTAGGGCCCCTGTTATTCCTCCTCTTTATTAATGACCTCCCGAACGTTTCCAATCGGCTGTTCTTCATCTTGTTTGCCGATGATACGAACGTGTTTTATTCCCACTCTTGCATAAACACCCTGTTTCAAATCGTAAACGTGGAGCTTGCACTCGTTGCCGAATGGTTTAGAGTCAATAGATTGTCGTTAAACTTGGAGAAAACTAATTATATCTTGTTTACATCACAGAGGGAAAAAATTCCAATGGGACAATTCGAATTAAAAATTAATAATAATTCTCTTACAGCTGTTGACTCTACTAAATTCTTAGGTGTCTACGTTGATTGTCATTTGACATGGAAAGAGCACATAGCCTACATTGCATCAAAAATAGCAAAAAATATTGGAGTGATAGCACGGACTGCATACATTTTGCCCTCTAATATTAGAATTAAACTGTACTATTCGTTAGTATATCCATACCTCTCTTATTGTAATATAGTATGGGCTTCCACATATGCTACGAGATTACAGAGACTAAACGTTTTGCAAAAGAGAGCTGTCCGTCTGGTTGCAGGGGTTCCATATGGCTCTCACACTGCTCACATCTTCACAACCCTTAAAATTTTAAAAATTGACCAAATTGGCATTTTTCAAATTGGGGAATTTATGTATCGTTTTGACCGAAACCTTCTGCCTTCTATTTACAAACATTACTTTCATCTCTCATCTCAGGTCCATCCGTATTTTACTAGAAACTCTAGCTCTTATCGCCGCACCTATGCCCGCACGAATACACGTCTCTTCTCTATTAAATCAATTGGAATAGTGATCTGGGAAAAAATCCCTATGGAAATACGCTTATCCCCCAGCATCTGGGTATTCAAACAGAAATTAAGCACCTACCTTATACAATGTAATGTATTAAACGACCTTGTCTGACATTTTGCCCGTTTTTTGTGCATGGTAGCAGGCCTATAGTAGTTAAGTATTGTTGTTTTATATTGTATATTAACTCAACAGTGTTGAGCAACTGTTTCAGTTTCGCTTTCATTTCCTTGTTTTTTTTCTTGATTTGGGTTCTTTTAGTTTCATTTCTGTCTTTTGCTTATACTTGGTCACTGCAAGTATGTTTTCAATGACATTCTTTCTTTAAAGGCCACCATTAATTTTCTAATGTAATCTGTAATTGGTGTCCCTACTTAGCGGGATTCTTTATCCCTTTAGGGCCTCCTTTTTTGTAGCCATGTTGAAATTTAAATGTAAACCTGATGATTTTTGTTTAGTTGGTTGCAAAATAAACATTTTGATTGATTGATTGATTGAAGTTCGTAATCTTTATTAGAAAAGTTAGCTGGATTTTCTGCTGCTTTGAATGGTTTCGAATCCAATTGTAATCACCCTTCATGGGAGGAAAGTATTTAACAAAGTCTCTCCCAGGTCGTGAATATGATCTGCAATTTCTTTACGAATGTTTTCGTCGAGAACACAATCCATTTAAATTAAAAAGTCTTATAAGATGAAAAGCATTCCACATCACTAGATTCAACACAAAAGGCCCAGAATCCCAGCTTACGTGACAGTTACTCAATTTTGGCAAATTTGTATACCAGCAAAATAAAATAATTAATTGCTAATACTGCTGTATGATTATCTGACTCGATGGTATTTTGGTATTTTTTAAACATATGCATTTAATCGTGTTCGGATTAGTTTCGTCGAGGTAACGATAACAAAGAAGGTTGCTCCTTTGACTTACATACAGACTTTGACTTACATCTTTGTCCTACGCACGCCCCTGCAGTGATGTCCATAAAAAGTTACTGGATTGCTCATGGGCACTGATTGCCACTGATGCATCAGATTATAGCCCTCTGGGGCAAAACACAGAAGAATACTGACGGCAGTTTAAAACTTTTTGTGAATTTAAAAAAAATTTGAATTGTTTTTTTTCCAATAAAATTTCTCAATAAAATTTCTGTTAATTACAACTTTTCGCGGGACCCTGTGTTCTGCGGAATGAACTTTGGGAAACGCTGCCTTAGCATCTCTAAGAATATAGTTTATTTCCAGTGTCACTTTATGTACGGTTAATCAATCAATCAATCAATCAATCTTATTGAACCACTTCATTGCATAATCAGAACAGTACAATCATAACGATAAGCAAGTAGATCAGCTAATGTGCTATTCAATATTTTTTATTATTCTACTTGTTTAGCCTGAATAAAGTTTATAGTGATTGCACTAGTCTTGTAGATGAAAGTACATTATATCATTAGGAACAAAGGGCACTCCTAGAAGGGATAGACTCCCGCTGGTTAGGGGATATATATATATAGTAGAGGTCTGCGGGTAGAGCATTTTTGCTACCCGACCCGTGCCCGTAACACAGGACTACTACCCGTACCCGTACCCGACCCGTACTCGAAATTACTACCCAACCCGACCCGTACCCGCGGGTATACCCGTACCCGTACTGTACCCGCCACGTAATTAATAGGACTTCCCATAATTCCAGTCCCTACCAGTCCAATTGTCTTACAAAGCATGTGGTAGTGATAATAATAGTCTGACAATCATGGTGATGATCACAGTAATAGTAATAGTAATAATAATAAAAATAATAAGAATAATAATAAGAATAATAATAGTAATAATAACTTGTTTCGGGAGACCCGCAGGAGACAGCACGCCTCTTTCAGCGTCTTTCAATTTGCACACAACGATTCAGCTTTTCGTTGCACGTTTACACATTTGACCGGTAAAGATGACCTTTAATTCCAGAACGACAAAACATTTCCGATAGTTTTTAGAGCCTGAAGGATTACACTTACCTATGGCGATTAAAAAATAATAATAAAAATAACTTTTATTCAGCCAGCCATAACACGAAAGTTTGGAACAAAATACCGCTATTTGAGTAGTTTATTTCTCAGAGGGAAAGGTCGTGACAGAATTGGTGTTTCAACTATTCCTAGCCTCAACTACTGTAACTGCATCAAACTGTTTTAAAGAAAATACGGCTGCTGAACTGCAAGGGTCGGCGTCAGCGACTTCTGACCCCGATTGTCGGGCCTGAAACTCGGATGAGATGAGATGATAGCCTATGTAAAACACTACGATTGGATTGTGCTAATTGAAACAAGCCATTTTGTAACTTTAAATTGAGCATCTATAAATGAATGTCAAGCTCACTAAGGCGCACGGACATAGGTCAAAACAAGAATATGGTACTTAGACTGGATACCGCCATTATGATAAGTCTTTGAAGGTGCAAGACTTACAATTACATGTAACGCCAAAACTTCAGTTCGGTACGGGTAAAACCGGGTATACCCGTACCCGTAATGCTCCTACCCGTACCCGACCCGACCCGTAAAATGTCTACCCGACCCGTACCCGACCCGCGGGTACGGGTCGGGTACGGGTAAACCCGCGGGTACGGGTATACCCGCAGACCCCTAATATATAGTTGATTTCAGTTTACTTATGTTCTTTTACGTATAGATAGTTATGCATTTTATACATGCATTGCCATCAAAATAGGCGACCCTGTCGAAGCAGAAAAGCTGGTCCTTTCAAGACTGTCTGAATCACAGTTAATCGTACAGTATCCATAAAATTTGACGTGCTATAAAAGAATGAATAAAAGAATTGTTGTTAATGATGGCGATGACGATAGACTACATACAAACACTCCATCGTACGTAGGCTTTGTACAAAGGAAAGTATAGATACACAGACACATACAGTTGTAACGGTGGTAGTCTTCCGGATTCATCTTGTTTCATTCATTCATTTCTTCGTTCATTCATTCATTCAATTCGAAGATTTATATAGAGCCCTTTCAAGGTAACTACTCAGGAGCGCTCCCGACCCAACATTGACTAAAGAGAACAGTTTAAGATTGCGATATAACTTGTCGGATGGGACCCTGGGCAGCAGGTGCATGTATGGAGGGAGCCCGTTCCAGTCCGAAGGGCCTGCCACAGAGACAACGCGTCGCTGCCTAATAGAAGCCCGCGTATATTGGGAACAGGAAGTTCATTCTGCTCAGAGGAGCGAAGAGAACATTGAACCTGGATACCCTGGGTGCAGCGAAAAAGCTACCTGAGATAGGCAGGGGTCAAGCCCAGGAAGCAGCGCCACATCAGGACCAAGACCCTGTAAGCAATTCCTGCGGGAGAGGTAGCCAGTGAATTATATACCGCATGAACCGAATACGTGATCGTACATGTACCTATGAATGCGCCAATAAGGCGCGCCGCCGACCGCAAAGCCCGTTCCAGGCATCCTTTTCACCTCGCTGGTAGATTAATATATAAAGCGAGCTGCAGTAGTCAATTCGGGTGATAACAAATGAATGGATAATGGTGGCGGTGTCAATAGGGATGAGATAGCGTGGAACGACTCGTAACTGTCTCAGGTGGTAGTATCAATTACGGCGGATATGGCAGGCCAAGGTAAGTTCTCGATCAAGCGTTACACCAAAATCACAAACAGTGGTTGAGAATGTAATTTGAGGGAACTCAGTAGTAAGATCACCCAAATTGATCATAGCGAGCTGTTACTGTGTGCTCAACCAAATGGACTGAGTTTTGAACGAGTTAGCGATTAGACGACATCCAAGTCACCAGGGAATCCGTGGGTCCGTCCCATGAACTGTACCGGAACAGCGACATCATTGCTATTATTATTGTCTTAGGTTGTTAAGAGATTAGTTAGTGCACTAAAACGTAGTTTCCCGTAATGCTTACTTTTTCCAATGAAAAGTCTCAGTTTCATAACCAGAACATAAAATTATCAAATGGCTTTACAAAATGCTGCTAAGCTAGTGTTGAATTGTGGGACCGATAGCGCATTGGATAACACACTGTCATTGAAAGCGAGAGGTACCGAGATTGAGTTCCGTAGGCGGACATGCTTTGTAGGCTGCTATTAGCGCCGTGTATAATTGCAGGCTGTCTGTTCTGTTAGTAGTTAAGATTTATGTCTTCTGTCATTTGTGTTCTTGTGAATTGTTTAATTGTCATAACATGTAAATGTACAGCGCAGTGCGTTTGTCAGGCGCTTCATTAAAGAAAAGATATTATTATTATTATTATTGACGATAATGGTTCTTCTAGATAAGAACAAAAGATGTCGGGAATAGTGATCAACATCCAAGCTGGAGCCACCGTCGAAGAGTCTTCTGTGACTGCCACTGGATCTGTAGTTCATGTCATCGCCGATTCTGAGAGAGCCAGTTTTGGCATTGGAAGTGACTCAGACCTCAAGCGAGCCATCGGAAAGTACTTCGGCAAAGACCCGTACTATGCGTATCTCAAAAGCCCAACTCCTCCATTTGGAGACCTCTACAAGAAAAACGGATGGCCTCAAGTGCAGAGGGTGCTGCGCCCAATAAAAGCACAGATCCTGGGAATCAAAACAAAGCCCTCCGTTTTGTCTATTAACACCCTTAAGAATGAAAGCAACAAAACGGCAACATTTACCACCAAAATTTCTGAACAAGTCACTGACACCGTCTCCACCGAATGGTCGAACAGCAGCAAAATCTCCGTTCAACAGAAGTTCAGTTACAACTTCAAATTCTTCGGAATCGGTGTAGGTGGTGAAACAACCTTTGGCTTCGAGCATGCGTGGGGCAAGAGTGAAACGGTGAGCAAGAAGGTGACCGCTGGCATGGAGGCCGGAGTGAGTCTCGAGCTGAAACCAGGAGAGTCGGCGTTAGTGGAGCTGTGCGCTAATTCGGGGAAAATGCAGGTTCGAATCACCTATGAGGCACATCTGATAGGTGCCACGGCCGTCAACTACTACTGGAAATACAAAGGCCAGTACTTCTGGGGATTGGATATTGGATCGGTACTCGGTGCCTCCGACAAGGTGCAGATCGTCGAAGATATTGAGGTGGGCTATTACTCCAATGCAGATGTCAAAGTGAAGAATGCAAAAACAAATGAGGAGATGATGTTTCACATGGCTGATCATCCAAGTGAACACCCATCCGATGATCCACCAGGTGAACCTCCGTGTGGTGACCATCCCTACAAATCACCATCTTTTGATAATCCAGGCGAACCTACATCTGCTGATCATGGAGATGAGCCTCCATACGAATAGTTGCAGAACCAGGAATTCATGTGACCATTAGAAACGAGAAACATCCTTTGAATGTACGGCTTAATTGCACCACACGTGTTACTCAAGCTATAGCACATAAAACAAAGACTGTACCTAATTAAAAATCCTTTACTCTGACTATTCTCGCTGATATAGAATTTTTATTTCACAAGGTTTAGAAACTACAACAATCGTACTGAAGTATTCTTAATAATAGGTCTAATGTATGTGTGTACGCGGTAATATGTAGCATAAATTTACTCTACATGTAGAGGACGCTAACTGAGACCTTGTATGTAATCGGTATTTTAGGTATCTAATAAGAGCATTGCTACGTAGTCTGATTAGGCTACGTCTTTAAAAGGTTTTGTCGCATTACGATATCGTATTCACGAATAAATTCTTTTATTCTTGTTCACTTCGATCTATACTATATACAATACAACTGATCTTTAATATCGCCCTTCTTACTAAGGTTGCCCCAACCTCAGAAGAGCACACGCCTTGGCGGCGCAGAAGCAACTATATTGCAGAGCAATTGTGCGCGAAGGACTTGCTCAAGGTCCGTTTACGCGGCGGCTTGAGGTGGATTCGAACCTGCAACCCTTCGGCTGCAAGGCACCGAACATACCCCTACACCACCGCTCCCCACTTCAAGAGAGACTTATCAAAGGCGCTCCCGACTTAACACATTGAAACCACGATCGAGCAAAATGGTCTTCAAGCGAAGCTCATTAGGTCGTTAGGCAGCTTGTTCCAGGAAGATTGGTTGACTACAGCAAAACTTCTATTCTGGACCGTGGAAGTCCGGGCCGGTGGAACAGCCAAGTCGCCATGCTTTTAGAAGTCTGCGACTGGGAAAAGGAAGATACTGAAACGCAAATATTCTTGGGTAAGATGGAGCACATTTTGCGACGCAATCACGCATAAACATCAAGATCTTAAAACTCAATGCGCTTTTGCATGTGCAACCAGTGCAGTAAGAAGTCAAATTCAGAACGGCTTATGTATAGTTGTCATAGTATTTTCATTATCTAAGAATATAATCTGCCTATAATAGCAATTATTCAAACTCTGTATGTATGTAGCCATTCAATTTCTAACCAGATGAATAGTGAAACAGGTTGCCTCATCCAAAAAACCTGAACGTCTTGGATTCAAATCTCAGATCCAATCAAACATGATCCGGAAACTTCTATAGCGCATAAGGGATCAAACTGCCTGCGAAATCGGTGCGGTTAACGAGCAAGTCACCCATCTGAACAGACTTAAGTACACTGACGGTACACGGTCGGTAGGAAGATGAGACGGCGAGGGAGAGGAATGGTCACCCACCCTCATATGCCGAAGCTAAAAAATGAAGTCGCTAACACTTCATACTCATGGATACCTCTGGGCGAACCTAAGGGATTGCGAAACACTAATGCAGTTCAGTGTAATGGCATTGCGGTAGGCGGAGCAAAAAATAAGGTACGGGTTGCGGGACGAGATACAGGCTCATGCAATTAGGAACAATTTTTGTAAGATTTTTAAATGAAAACTAGATTAAAGATGGGGCAAGTTTGAAAATAAACCAGTTCACTTTAGATAGAAAAATATCAACAATCTGCAAGCGAAGAGGCCCAACAGCGGCTAAGATTTAAACGTGCACTTCGTTCTGTTAAAGGCACCATATAAATCGACAAATAAAATCAACAAAATGTATGAATAATAAGAGATAAAAGTGATTATTTTGTTCTGAATGTACTGCGTAATCCTAATGGTAAACTCCAAATTTTTAAAGCGCTACTCGAAACCTAAACGCAGGGAACCAGCTTATTCACGAGCGCTGTGTCGTGTCAGATAGGTTGTCCAGTGGAGATCCGAGTCCGGTTGCCAGAGAAACCTGAGAGAAGAGGCAGAGCAGCTGCTTTCGTTCAGGACGAAAAAGCTCGGAAGTCGGAGGGTAGGTGAAGAGGTGAGAATTCAATTCGGAGTGGAAACCTTGTGGGGCGATTAGTAGAGAAATCTGAGGCAGATGATGGTGGGTGAATGGCGGTGTTGATGAGGTAACTGAGAATTTGCTGAATTAAGAGGAAAGATCGTGCAGAGTTGGGGTGCAGTGTAGAATATGGATAGGTTGGAGAATTTAAGGCGAGTAACGACTGAGGTACGGGAGAAAGTGAGATAGGAGGATGATCGGGCAGAGAGGGGTGACTGGATGGCGAAGGGCTCGTGTAGGTACTTGGGTTGGGAGTATTGTATGGAATTAAAAGTTAGCGATTGGACATTGTAGTTGATATTATGCTCAGGCATTTTCAAACAGTGGAGTGGTTTAAGAACGGAATTAGTGCGTTGACGTTTTCGGTGACTGCAAGTGAGCTTTGGATGATTTGCAAGCGCTTAATTTGGGTGGGTTCATGGTTGTGCAAAAGGGAATTACAACAACAAAACCCTTGGAGTTTACAATGGTGGTAGCGAAAGTGGAAGCAGGTTCAAAGTCAAGCAATTGCTGGAAATTTTACCAACATTCGGCAAGAGCAACTCGGGTGATTAGCATGCTAGAAAGTTATCTGAGAGATCGGGATTAAAATACGCAAATACAGAAATTGAAAGGTACACTTGCACACACTGACTTAGAAAATTTTAAGAAAATATATAAGCAATACGACACGGCCCTATCTTTGTATCTCCTCAGTAAACATGAAGCAAGCGCGAAGCCCTTGAGTCATAATGAAGTTGTCAAAAAGCTTATTTTCAAATGTCAGTATATATACATGTAAATCAGTCGCATATTAAGAAAACAATCTGAAGTCTACAAAGTAAGTTTACTAATAACAACATTTCGTTTATTTGCATATCCTATAAATTTCCGACGCATCTGGAAAATTTATAACGAAATTTGTAACGTTACTGTACATAAAAATTCCAGGCTATGTAAAAATCGGGCAAAACCATAAGAATAAAAATATTGCACACAAAACGCACTGACAAAGGTATTATAATAACATGTTGCAGGCAGGCCTATATGAAGCCAATGATCCTTCGTTCAGATGTGACGCGGTGCAGGCCAAAATGCACATTGTAAATGTCTGTTCGGTATTACGTTGAAATAGACAGCTAATGGCAATTTATCTTGTTTATGATGCAGCTGACTGAGCACAAACCGCATGCGCTAGATTTGTACCATTATAATTCGTAACTTTAGTATTGCTCAAAACGTAATCTAAGCGACTCGATTATATTGTATTAAAACACTACAGACGTTCAAAAATTGTACCACATTACTGCACATTTGAAAATGGTACAACTCACATTCTATCCTATCAAAACATAGACGACAGTCCATTTTATTTCACGAGACTTTAATGTGTCTGAACAAAAAAATTCTTGACCACGTTAGGACTTGCACTTCGGTCTGATTCAGTCGTGTTATTCCGTAGCCCGCTGCATCTATAATCCAACGACTACGGGATAGAGCTTGCCAATCAGACTTCGTGTAAATATCTTGGATGTTTCTCGAACGCACCTGCTTCGTGCTTCATATTAAATGAACTTACCTTTGGCGTGTAAGTGTAACAAATAACAAATAAATAAGTATAAACACTTAATTCAGCCTGTCTGTCTTTGTCTCTCTGTTCCTGTTCCTGCCTTTGTCTGTCTCTCTCTTATATATTACTAGACATTTTTACCCGGCGTTCGCCCGGGTTTTCCTCAGCGCCCGTGTATTTGAATTTAACAACATCTTCGTCAGCGCCCGTGAATTTGAATTTAACGATGTGCAAATTTTTCGTGTGTCCCTCTGGCGAATTTACGCGCTGGCTTGAAATTGTTTAATTACAATTCTATGCAATATATACTCCTGCATAGCTAGAATTCAATGGCATTGAAACCAGGCCAGTGAGATCACGTGATTTTTGCTGAAGCCTCGGGCTGTTTACGCTGGCGGCCATCTTCTGAGAAGATTGACGAATGCTTGCATGAGAAGCGCCGGTTTTGAACAAACAAGTCTACAATGAATCGTACACTTATCGGTGTAGAAACTTTGTACGGGAAAAAATGGCAGATAGGAACGAAGAAGGTTTGTTGGAGAAATAAACTGAAAACGAAAGATTACTGACCGAAAAAATGCATTACGTACTGGTGTAAACAATTTTCCGGCGAACGATCCAAGCAGTAAAGAATAACATTTCATGCGTAAGTGACATAGTGCCTTGTTTCATACTCTATATTTTCGATGTATAAATAAGTGCATAATTCACACGTATCATTTGGTATTTAATTTGAACTAAAACAGTTATTTCGTTATTTGTAATGCCGACGACACAACTTGCCGTCGCTCTGGGTCGGGAGCGCCTCTGAATCTCTGAGTGGCGCTATACAAATGTTCAATTACAATTACAATTACAATAAATTAAGTGAGGTATGTAATCTTAGAACTGCATTGACTAGTTTGCCTGTAAAGGCTTGCTTGATATAATGTATTATGAATTAAGTGATGTAGATATATTATATTAGAACTGAAGTTTGCAGACTTGATAATGTACCCTTGCAAATGAAAATTGAAATGTGATCGCGGAACTCCAGGTAAAAATTTCCTAACTGTGTTGCAAATGAGGTAATTGATTACTTAACCTGGTTATTGATGTTTTAATTTTTTGAACATAACGACAAGAGTACTTTCCCACAGATTTACAATTTAACCAAAGCCCGATCTGGTGTTAAAACATTTAACATCACAAATGACATCTTGCGTTATAAGAAGCCCATGTTCATTGTTCACGTGATCGGAACTCGGCTCCGACTGGAAAGATGTTGTCGCTTTATTCCAGCACCAGTTCACATTTCTGACAAGGTACTGCAAGTATGGTTATGGTTTCTGAGTGCTGGTTTTCATTGAAGTAGCACTGTAAGACTAATATTACATACAATCCACTTGTGAACTAAAAATTTGTTGTTTGGCTTCAGGAGCTGTCCCAACAATTTTTGATCTGCCTGGTCATCTGGTGAACCCTGTTCAGCATCGGAAGCCTCCTGCCAAAAGAAATGGTCATGAGTTGACAGTGCCAGAGGCGTCCAAACCAATAATGCGTGTATAATGGATGATATTGTATCTAATGTACAACTGTAAATTATTTGTAAATTTTTGGAATTGTTAATTCATTACGTGTTAATTTTAAAGGCCAAAAATATTACAGTAATGTCAGATGCTTCTTTGGTTATTCATTTATTTATAATGTATCATATTAATTGTTCCTACCAAATGACTTAACTCTAATATGTACAATTGTAATTATTTGTAAATTTGTGGAATTGTTACTTCGTTACATGTTAGTCAACTCTTAAGAACACAAAATATAACAGTAATGAGAGTTGATAAATCTTAAAAGTAAATAGCAGTTGATACTAATGTGGCCAGACTGCAAAATACAGAAATTTTCTGTCCGTAGAATATAAGTCTTAGTCATCATTACCTAAAGCAATAGTCTAGTGGTTGGCATACTGAAAGTATGAACTGTTAATACCCCTTTGACAAGTAATTCTCTGCCTCTGTTTGTGATCTTGGCGTCACATTAGATCAAGAGCTTACCGGTACCTTTGCATGGCACATACACCAGCTCTGTCGCATCTGCTATTATCAGTTGCGCCAGCTCAGAGTTGTCTCGCGCTCTCTCACCACTAATGCTGCCACCATTCTTATCCATTCGTTTGTCGTCACGCGTCTTTGATGTTTGCTGTGCACTCTACGCTGGCCTCCCGGCTGGGTGGTTGGGGTGTTTGGGGCGGGTCTTGCATACGGCTGCGCACCTTATTGGCCATATCCCAGAGTTTGGCCATGTCACCGCTTATATGAGGGATGTATTGCACTGGCTTCCTATTCCGCAGCGGATTGTGTACCGGCTTTCTGCTTTGGTCTGGCGGTGCCTCTTAGGTTCCGCTCCTGTGTATTTACAAGAGTTCTGTCGCTCTACTGTGGATGTGCAGGGATGTAGAGCTCTCCGCTCCTCCACACATGGTGAACTTCTTGTTCCCCGTGCGCAAACTGCTCTTAGACAGCATCATGCCTTCTGTGTTGCAGGCCCAATGTCTTGGAATGGGCTCCCATTAACAATACGCCTTATGCCTAGAGTCCATTCAGATGCGTTTTACTCTAGCCTTAAGACCATCCTTTTCAGCCGGGGTTGGGTCGGGAGCGCTCCTGAGTAGTTACCTTGAAGGGGCGCTATATAAATCTTCGGAATGAATGGTTAAGGCGCTATAGAAATGTCCGTCTACGAGCATACAAGATAAAGAATTAAACGTAGGCATGAAATCTTAGGGCAAGTTAAAGCCGGTTGATTTCGCATTAAGTCTGTTCTCTGCTGATCCGAGTGGCTATAGTGTGGCTATTAAGAACCCCATAATCGGGTCAAATGTCTTATTTTTATATACGATCACGCCTAATTGAAAGTGTATTCCGTATCATCAATTTATTTTTAATTAAACCCTGATATTAATAGCAATTTATTGCAGTGGATAGGACGAATTGACGAGTTTGTGGGCCACGACGTCCATTGGTTTACATTGCTCCGCAGCCGCACCTTCTCAGATGCACTCTTGTTTCCTGCTCTTTCTCGGCTGCTTCGACGTCACTGGGCAGCTCAACATAGAAAGCTCTGTCACAGTTTATATATCAAGGACCAATATAGAATCCTTGGTTATATATAAGAGGTCGTTGATTGAAACCATAGACATCTTATATATAACTAGACGGAGCGTTCTATGTTGAGCTGCCCAGTGACGTCGAAGCTACCGAGGAAAGAGCAGGAAACAAGCACATGGGACGCGCATGGGTCGCGCGCACTGCAGATCCATGTAAACAAACATACGTCGTTGACTGTGAGGCGTCCTTGTAACGGCATGGCTGTTCAGGGCCGTAAATCACGGGGAGGGAATTCCCTCCCCACTTTTAAGCTTGGGGAGGGAACGTGAAGTAATTCCCTCCCACAAATTTGTCTAAGCTTTAATACATATAACATTCCACCTCTGCGAACCAACAACGGCTGAGTACCTCCTCCCTCACCATCCCTGAGCGGAGTGGTATCGCTTTCCGCCGTTCCCATAACCCCGCGAGCTCCCGGGGTCAATAAGGTCGCACAGGACAAGGACGACATCAGAGGGCGGACTGCGAGAGTCGGACAGTTGCGGCTGCGTTACGGCGCCATATAAATTGTCACTATTATTATTATTATTATCAACGGATAATGGATTGGAATCAACTTCGGCTTTAACTAGCCGTCAGATTTATGTCTACGTAGAAGTAATTCTATATTTCATATGCATGTGTACGGACATTTCTATAGCGCCTTGAGCATTACTGGTCAAAGGGGTATAGGTCACAGGTTAGCTGGTACATTACCTTTCACTTTGGTTAGAACTTCATTCTTAACCATAATGATTACAAACAGCTAGTGTGGCTATAAGTAGAAGAGCAGTACCTGAGTTAGCCTTGACAAGTTGACAGTGCTATGAAGTGCTACTGACATCATTTTTCTTACCCTGAGCATTTGAATGGCGGGTTACCACTCATCTCCGTCACCATCTGTGTTTCGTACTGGCAGAGTTGGATCAGTGTACTCATTATAGCTGAGTTGGTTAAGAGGCGCAGTGGATCAGATATTTACAATCAAATTTCTGCCCTGGCAGGGATTTTTCCAACCTCACAGTCCAGTTGGCCAGTAATAGTAATCATAATCGAATATTTATATAGTGCCACTCAAGATCAGAGGTGCTCCTGACCCGGGCCAGTGTCTTCACTGGTAGAGATGTTTTCTGGCGGGCATAGCGTTTGAACCTCTAATTAAGAAAAACAAATTACAGTGCAACAGTATTGGAAACAAAGCTTTTTTTACAACAATTGCTTTAAATTGGAAAAAATAGCCAAACTATATATAGAAATTATACATGTACTTTTTAAAACAAGCATTTGACATTACAGTAATATTTTAAAGTTAACACTCAATGAATTAACAATTCCACAAATTTACAACTAATTACAGTTTTACATTAGAGGTAGGAACTATAACCAAACAAGCATTGTCATTACTGTAATATTTTTAATTGATGGCCTTCATGGCAAGGAAAGGGTCAATTTGGTTCAACTCTGTATTTAAAAGTTGTAAGCTGTTGGTATGCTGGTTGCATCTGTTACATTTGATGGCTGTAGTGCAAATTTTTCAATGAGTTGGGTGCTTGTTTAGAAGTTAATAATATGAAACCAACAGGGAGTCCATGCAGGCAATAGACTGAGTGACTGCCAAATTCAGTGGAGCCACACAAAAAATTGCTAATCCCCTCAGAATTAAGTCGTTAGCAATCAAAAACGCCACAGAAGTAAGTCGCGAACCACTTAATTCTGAGGCGTTTGTGATTGCTAATAACTCAGGAAGTATGTTAGATACTTCTATCAAATTTTCACCACAATTTGACGTCAAGACATTTTTTCCAATGAATCAACACAGACCCTTCAACATGGTAGCGAAAACATTAAATAATGCTAAAAATGCATAAAGTGCTTAATGTTTAATAGGCCTACTACTAAAAAGCTGGTAATAAACTAAACTTATATATTTTGAAATTCGAGGTTGCATTTTCAGTGTAAAAATTTAAAAAAAATGATTCTACATGTATTGAGCCACTGTGTTTCTTTTTGTAGGGAGGGGGTTCTGGGATTATTGACATAATTTTTTAGGGGTCCGTCAATGTTTGACAGTTGTTGACAAGGGGAGGGGGTCAAAACTGCCTAAAATTTGTTGACATAATTAATGGACGACCCCTGAACTGGTCGGATATGCTATTCTACCGTACCGCCGCATCGATTAAAGATACGAATTCTACAGAAGTCTTAATCTATCTTAATTAAGATATCTTTTCTTATCTTTTAATTATCATATCGTATTGCTTAGTTGTTAGCGTTGGTGCTGACCAGTTGTTGCATATTCGCGTTTGTCTCTTCGACGCTTGAGGTTCTAGATCAGGGTTGGGCAAACTACGGCCCGCGGGCCAGATCCGGCCCGCCAACACTTTTTATCCGGCCCGCTGCAAATTGCAGCTATACAGGGCAATAAAAGGTAATTGATTGCTAAATACAAGCTTGTGTAGTTCTATTACACCTGAAGCATGTGATTGAGCCATTTTGAGTGCTGTCAATTTCATCAAAGATAAGGGGTGAATAACGAGCAATTCAGATCTCTACTCGAGGAGTTGGATTGCGATTTGCGAATATGCCAATGTATATACAAATTAGACAAATGTGATTTGGCTCAGTTTGGAAAAAGTGTTTAATAGAGTAAGACATTTAAGGGAAGAAATTATTATATTCCTGGAAATGAAAGACACTGCAGTGGAGCTTTCAACTCGAATGAAGGAAACTGAATATCAATCTGCTTTTGTACATTTACAGTTTATATAGGCTACTTGAGAAAATATAATTATGAACTTAAAGGTGTGCTTGAACATTAGCTGTATGCTTCAGTCATGTCATTTCAAGTAAAGCTAATCTTGTTGTCAAGGCAGGTGACAGAACACAACTGCGTTCGGTTTCCAACTCTCCACTTGCAAACCATCACAACACAGTCGGCAGAAACGTATACTCATCAGCTTTCACATTTGAAAGAGGAGCTTGCACAAGGATTTGTAGATTTTAAATCACTTGTGAAAATATTTGTGCTGCTGACAGTACCTTTCACAATTGACATTGATATAATTATTCCTGCAGAACTTCAGCTGGAGCTAATAGACCTCCATTGTGACATTGTTCTTAAACAGCAGTTCAAAGGATTAGAACCGACACAATTCTTTTCATTACTGCGAAAGGACAAGTTCACAAATCTGCAAACTTTTGCCATGAAGTTGTTTACCTTCTTTTTGTCTACATAGGCCCACTTATGTGAAGAAACTTTTTCAACGACGAACCTCAACAAATCAAAATGTCGATCTCAGTTGACTGATGCAAATTTGATATCAATAATGAGAATTGCGACTATTACAATCCTTCCAGATTTTGGATGGCTTGTTAAAATAATGTTCTCAGCTGCATAATGTCTCACTAACAATGGCCAAAAGATACATTTTGTTCATTTATTCTTATTGTGTTAAATTTGTATGTAATAAATAATAGCAGTTTCTTCATGTTTGACTATTATTGATAATGTCAACATTTTGTAACCCGGTCCCCCGAAAATATTTTGGGCGTCAAGTGGCCCCAGGTTCAAAAAGTTTGCCCTTCCCTGTTCTAGATGATTGTTGGAACCGGAGTCCCAGATGCCTCGCAGGTCACGTTCAGGGTCTGGCCTTCAATGAGAACCATCTTCGCAGGTAGAGATTTTATGGACGGGGGAACTACAACGAAAAAACAACTAGTTGTCCGCTCTTTTGAGAAACACTTTTATCAAAGCCGGTTTCATTATGACGAACATCTACTCATGTCGACACGCTAGAAATGCACTCAACTGTTGCTAGGAGATAATTTTTATCAGCGACAAAATCAAGTGCTAACTTGATTAATTATAGCCAAACTCTTACTCCGAACAATTTTAGCACGAAACTGAACAATGATACTGAACACTTGCATGTAAGTATAAAACAAACCCTCAAGTCACGTCGATACGACGATAGAGGGGTAAGTACCACTAGCTGTTCGGGTGCATGTTAATTAGTGCTGTTCCGCAACTGGTTATATTAAAGAATATACTTACTCACTTACTTAGCTGCAATTAGATAGCCAACAATTTTTACAGCGCCTTCATAACTCTGAAGAAATCCCATGATTGCATCCGAACTAAATAAAATGAGAAACTTTCCTGTTATCTAAAAACCTATGTATTCTGATTAACATTCGCCACATTTAACTGATTCAGGTATCGGCCTCTGATTTGGTTTCAAGTTTGTCGATGTAAGTTTATATAAATGTGTATATGGGTATTTATATTTTATAGCTCAAATTTCGAAACTTGCAGAGGCGCTAAACATGGCATTGTATGCACGGGCGTATTTAGGGTGTGTGTTTAAATTGCCGAAATTTTTTTTACATGTTTTTATATGCGAAATACACAAAAATTAACCTTTGCGACCATATCCAATGGACCCCCCCCGAAAGCTAAAACCCCTCCGAAATTTCTTCTGGCTACGCCCCTGATTGTAATAGATCTGTAAAGGTGCAATTTAATATACATGTAGGTTGACAAGTTTCTTGAGCTATCTCATGTAGAGAGTAGCCTACATAATTATAGCAACGAGGAAATGACATTTCGTTGCTGTACTGCGTATATAAGTGCGTAACCTAGAAATAAGGGGATATGAGAGTCAAAAGATTGCTGGATCCTTGGGCCGTCCCTTTAAGCAAAATACAATCAGACAGATGCGAAGCACTAAGACTTATTTACAGAAACACCCAACTAATCTACATTACACAAAACGTTTACATTACAGTGAAAGAGTCACAATGGCTCAATCCAGATCCTTTGTGTCGAGTGTAGGACATTGTCTCTCCTGTCATTGTCTCCCCCCGAACATTGTCCCCCGGACATTGTCCCCCCGGACATTGTCCCCCCCCTGGACATTGTCCCCCCCAGGGTAGGACATTATTCCCCCCAGTCTAAGAATAATCGAACCGAACTACGACGAAGGAACTCAGAGAGATTCTGGCATTTACATTTGAAAAGTCTTCCTTATATACATGTACATTGTCAATCAAATGACCGCTGCCATTCGTTATTTGTAATTTTAATTATAGAAGTGAATGACATTAACAAGTCTTTCAGTTAAGAAATGAACGACATAAACTCGTCTAAATGACACTAACTAGTCTTCACTTTATAACTGATTCACCGACTGACACTAACAAGTCTTAACTTTCGTACTGCTTATGAACTGAGTGACATTAACAAGTCTAACTCTATGGAATGGACTTCCTCCTTCTCTACGCTCTACAATAAACTCTGGTAGCATCTCTTTCTCTTTCTCTCACCTTAAACCTTCCCTTTCTCGGAGTACCTCGCACTGGGAGCTCTTCTGAAAGGCTTATGCCATGAGAAGCGCTTTATAAATGATCAAATACAATACAATACAATACAATCTGTCGTGTCGTTCGAGCCGACTGAGTGGGCGTCGTGTAACGACCTCGGACAAGTTGTTCGCTCACACAGTCACACTTGAGATTTATTGACCTTAAAAGTGTAATAATTAAGTACATCTACTCAAATTAAATACATTGCCCTCTTGGACCGAAAAAGTTCGTACAATCAAATACGGCTGTACTTTATATTGTCCTCCTTGTAAAGTTCAGGCATGCACTCACGACGATACGATAGAACGTAGGTGGCGATGAGCAATTATGAGCGAAGACCTTGCTCAATGTCTGTCTGTTTGTCTGTCTGTCTCTCTCTGCCTCTCTGTCTCTCTGTCTCTCTCTGTCTCTCTGTCTCTGTCTCTGTCTCTGTCTGTCTCTGCCCTCTGTCTCTCTCTGTCTCTCTCTGCTCTCTCTCTGTCTCTCTCTGTCTGTCTCTGTCTGTCTCTGTCTCTGTCTCTGCTGCCCCTGTCTCTGTCTCTGTCTCTGTCTCTGTCTCTGCCCCTGTCTCTGTCTCTGCCTCTGTCTCTGTCTCTGTCTCTGTCTGTCTGTCTGTCTGTCTGTCTGTCTGTCTGTCTGTCTGTCTGTCTCTCTCTCTCTCTCTCTCCGTCACCATACCTGTATGATTTTAGGTGTATGGCTTGCATGCATCTCTATATGTATTTTTATATCTGTCCGTCTTTCTATCCATCTGATTCTCTCCCTTCTGTGTTTTAGTCTGTCTCTTATTCTTCCTCCCTTTGACTGCATGTCTCTCTGTCAATTGAATGGCTGTCTAATTGTCTGTTTGTTGTCCTTTAGATTAAGGTGTTAAATTGTTGTTTCTCGTGTCCTTTAATTTCCTTCAGTAATCGTAATCGTAATCGAGCATTTTTATAGCCCCACTCAAAAACAGAGGCGCTCCCGACCCAGGCCAGTGTCTTCACTGGTAAAGAGAGGTTTTCAGGCGCTGGCGGAACTGGTCAAAAGAAATAGAGAAAAGATCAGTCCTGAGGGACTGACGTAACTGGTTCCAGCGATTGGGACAAAAAATAGCGAAGCTCCTAGACTGGGCCGTAGAAGTACGCACCCGCGGGACAACCAAGTAACCACAGGCCGGAGGACCTGAGGGAGGAACGATTGTGCAGAGAAGATACTGGGGTACAAAAAGCCCTAAGATAATGAGGAGCAGAGCCAGCAAGACAGCTTCGCAAGAGGGAACAGACCTTGAATTGGATGCGCTGGCGGATGGGGTGCCAGTGAAGGGAGTCACGGATAAAATAGGAGATTATGGTCAAACATTACAATGCCCCTAAAATAGGCGGGCGGCAGCGTTTAGAATGGACTGAAGTTTAGACGCATTTGTAGAGGAGAGACCAATGTACACCGCATTCCCATAATCAATCCTGGAACAGATCAATGCATGGACCAAAGTCGTGATAGCGTGCAGTGGTAGTGATTGGCGGATGTCACGGAGTTGGCGTAGGTAGTAGAGGTCTGCGGGTAGAGCGTTTTTGCTAATCGACCCGTACCCGTAAAACAGAAACATTACCCGCACCCGTACCCGTACCCGACCCGTACTAAAAATTACTATCCGACCCGTACCCGCGGGTATACCCGTACCCGTACTATACCCGCTACGTCATTTGCACGCCTTCCAACAGTCCGTCCCTACCAGGCCAATAACTCATCATGTAGTAATAATAAGAAATAGGCTGATGATAACGATAGTAGTAGTAGTAGTAGTAGTAGTAGTAGTAGTAGTAGTAGTAGTAGTAGTAGTAGTAGTAGTAGTAGTAGTAGTAGTAGTAGTAGTAGTAGTAGTAGTAGTAGTAGTAGTAGTAGTAGTAGTAGTAGTAGTAGTAGTAGTAGTAGTAGTAGTAGTAGTAGTAGTAGTAGTAGTAGTAGTAGTAGTAGTAGTAGTAGTAGTAGTAGTAGTAGTAGTAGTAGTAGTAGTAGTAGTAGTAGTAGTAGTAGTAGTAGTAGTAGTAGTAGTAGTAGTAGTAGTAGTAGTAGTAGTAGTAGTAGTAGTAGTAGTAGTAGTAGTAGTAGTAGTAGTAGTAGTAGTAGTAGTAGTAGTAGTAGTAGTAGTAGTAGTAGTAGTAGTAGTAGTAGTAGTAGTAGTACCAAATTTCTAATGCAGTCGGCAAATCACATAGGCCTATTTAAGAAATTGCGATTCTCTACAAGTGGCTTTCGGATTGGAATTTTTCTGAAGTAATATCGTTATGCAATGGGAAAGAAACGCCCTTCTTCCGGCTGCGGCCCGATTATTTGAATGTTTGAGAAATGGCAAAGACGAAACTTTAAATAGGTAGGCCTAGCCATTAACATGTTTCTGTAAGTTTCTTGGCAGTGATGTTAAGCCAAATCATTATCATACACAGACATGAAGCGCAAGCACCCTAACGTGTTTGAAACATGCTCAACGCCAGCTTGTCTTCTGTGAACACTTTAATCTACTTACAAAAACTGCGACTATAGTAAATTAAATTCGAATAAACGAATTTGATTGATTAATTGGCGCCAATGCTCACACGAGTTTTGGCTCTGAGGTTCCGAGGTAGGAGCATGCTCGTTGCTCGCATAACATTTTTCGTGACATTATTATAATAAAAAATATCTTTTGGGAGCAAAATTTTAATAGTGTTTCATAATCAATGTAACCATCATGATCATCATAACCACCACCACCACCATAATCAGTTTCTGACGTCACGCCAGTCAGTTGGCGACGATGGGTACGCATAAATGATCGCTATTCTCCGTAGGCCTATACAAGCAGTAGGCCTATATGAGATATGGACATGTACTATTATAGTCTACACGTAATACGTGTGAACAGACATTATAGCAAAAGTGTCTTCAGACAGCAGACATTATAATTATTTAAGTTTATACATGTGTAAGATCTATTCTATATAAGTTTCAAATTACTTGAACGGGCTCAGTCTCTCTCCCCTCTCTCCACCCCCTCTCTGTGTCTGTCTATAGGCCTATATGTGTGTGTGTGTGTGTGTGTGTGTGTGTGTGTGTGTGTGTGTGTGTGTACATATATGTATCTGTGTATGTACATTGTATATATATATATGCTTATATGTATATCTCTACCGTATCTCTCTCTCTCTCTCTCTCTCTCTTCTCTCTCTCTCTCTCTCTCTCTCTGTACATCTCTATCTTTGCTTAAAATTGTTTAATATTATCAGATTGCCGTGACTTAAGCGCCAAAATACGTCGCCACTCGCCAGTCGCCACGCCCACGCCGGCACCTCTTCTTTCCCACTTAGACCTGTGAATCACAGCATCCGGGCCTGCACTAGCCTTAATGCGGACTCGTCCTGTGTCTAACTGCAGCGGTGAAATATCTTTCAGTCAACTAAAGCTTATCAAAACTGCTTTAAGATCTAATATGGGACAAGATAGACTGACTAATTTAACACTCGCCGTATCATCTATATATATAAACTGACTAACCAGTGTATGTATGAATGTATGTATGTATGTATGTATGCATGTATGTATGTATGTATGTATGTATGTTATGTATGTTATGTATGTATGTATGTATGTATGTATGTATGTATGTATGTATGTATGTATGTATGTATGTATGTATGTATGTATGTATGTATGTATGTATGTATGTATGTATGTATGTATGTATGTGTGACGTTGTATAATTATAAATGTAATGTAAGTATACTTTTTACTTACATTTGACGTAGTTTATCATCCGCCATTATTTGAGGTGAGAAACACAGAATTAGCAATTATTGTCGTCCAACTTAAAAAATTACGACGGCGGAGTACAATATGGTAAAGACGTGTCGTTTTGTGCACAAGCAGAAATTGTTGACGTAGGTCTATCAGTAAAACTTTTAGTACGTAGGCCTAACTATGTTTCTACGTCGGCATGAATTCCTGCATAATAAAGGAGTCATAGCCACGCCAGCCCTATACCACTGAAATCAGCTTATCCCTCCGGCCTGTACGGCCTGCATGTCCCACTGCCACCCAAGGTCGGTGATGACTTGTCAGTTGATAAATTCCATCTGGTATACATGTTATTCTATACAGCCAAGCAACAGAACTCGGGTATATGAACAATAGGCTCTTATACCCGGGGTTCAGGCCAAGCATAACTCGTCGTTAATTGAAGTTTAAACATTTCTGAGTTCTGACAGATTAAGGGATGACACACTTTGAAATACATCTACTTGTACTGCAAAAACCTGTTGTAAGAAAACAAGACTCTTTATCACTGAGATCAGACATAATTATGTGGAACAGCTTTGCGACGGCGCTAAATGGAACGAGTCTCTCTATTAAACTGTAATTTGACATGCATTAATAAACGCCAAGTTCACGAACAGACACTATGTGTATTATAAGTGTATATGTATTATGAGGAACGAGGAGCAGAGGACGTCAGAAGAAGAGATGGATAGATAACGTACTGGAGGACATAGAAGACAGAGGATGGGACTTAAGAAGGGCAATAGAACTCGCAAGAGACCGACCGAAATGGAGAAGTTTTGTTAGAGCCTCATCGTCAGCGAATACTTGACGGAGGAGAAAGAAAGAAAGAATGTGTATAATGTAGAGGATTGTAGGCCTATGTGTATGTGTATATGTGTATATGTGTGCCTATATATATACACTGTGTCCGGATAAAAAGGGACCCCTTTTGTTATCATGAAAATAAACTAGTAAATATTCATCGATTTTTAAAATTCCAAGACCATTTTAATCCTGATATAATTTGCTAAATACTGGTTAAAGTATGAAAGTTTTTGTTATTTAATAATGACGTCATAATGACGTCATTTTTATCAAAATTCAAGTGTCAAGGACGGCACAAAAATCATCTAAAAGTTTCAATATTATTTTAAACTGTCATTTATCAATTATAAAGTTTAGTTTAATTTAATTTTTATATCTGAATAATATTAGACTACAAGGCGTGCTCAAAGTGTCCGCCTTCGGCCTCAACACAAGCTTCAAGACGAGCGCGCCATTGGCCAATAGCAGCATCGATAACCAGCTGATCAAATTCATCCCAGGCATTAACAATACGCGCACGGAGTTCTTCAATGTCTCTGATCTTTGTCCTATAAACCTTCTCTTGCATTATTCCCCAAATCTTGTAATCAACGGGATTTAAGTCCGGGCTGTTTGGTGGCCAAAGATTAGGAGGTATGAAATCCGGAGTTTCCTTTGTCAGCAGTTCAACAGTTTCACGAGCTCGGTGAGCTGGAGCGCCATCTTGTTGAAATGTGTAATAATCCGAATATTCGCGGATATCAGGCAACAACTTTTCCAACAGCAAACAATCCCGGTAATAAGCTCCATTTATTTTCACCCCTGGTTCTATGAAATGGATTTCCGTTCTACCAAGAGCCGATACACCGACCGAAACCATGTCTGACCGACTAAATGTCGAGCGAGTACGAAGCAAACGATCAGCTGAGATGTTTTTCTTCAGAGTACCGGCGGCAGCATACAGACGATCATTTTGACTGTTCTTTGGTGTAGCGGATGGTAAACAACTTTTCATCCGTGAACCATATGAAATTTACCGTGTGAGCCGGATAGCGATCTAACAGTTGCCCTGAACGCTCACGCCGTGCTTTCTTGTTGGCTTCTGTTAATTCCGTCGCTCGACGTTTCTTAAAACATTTTAAGCCGAGGTCTTCCTTGACAATTTCATGAACGGAAGTTTTTGAAATGCCAGTCTCTCGAGCGATTTCTCTTAGCGTTAGATGCGACTGTGGTTTATCTTCTTGACTTAAAACAAGCTCTTGCACCTGTTCAATATTTTCGTGCAGTTCTCGGTCTACCGCTACCCGAGCGACGCTGAGACGATCCGGTTAAATCAATTTTTCTTAGAAGCTTCTTTAGACCACCTAATGTCCAACCCTTGTCCGGAAATTTTCTAATGAACTTTTTGCTCCGTAATGTTTGTTTTTCCGTAAAAATTTTATAACAATTTTGTCTTCGTGGCTGAACGCCATTTTCTAACCGTGTTGTTTATACAATTTGCTATTTCAAGACGTCATTATGACGTAATTTTTTTAACTGGGCCGTTCATAAATTACAAATTTGTTGATAATTATGTCAGGATTAAAATGGTCTTGGAATTTTAAAAATTGATGAACATTTACTAGTCTTTTTTCGTATTACCATAAGGGGTCTCTTTTTTTCCGGACACAGTGTATATATGTATATGCATTAGCATATATTATATGTGTGTCTCAAAATATGTGTAGGCCTCTATCGGGACGGCAGAAGAAGAGATGGGGAGAACTGGCACAACAAGATCTGAAGTCTCTCAGATTGAAGAAAGAAGATACTGTAGACAGAAACAAATGGAGAAGAAGGATGAATGTGGCTGACCCCTCCTCTGGGTGGGATTAATTTAAGCCTGAAGGATATATATATATCTATGTATACATGTGTACATCATTGTGTATATGTACATGTGTGCAGGCATATGGTACTAAGATTTGCGACGTGCCAGTTGGCCCATAGTAAGTCTTTGACGGTGCAAGATTCACTATCGTATGTAACGGTGACAGTTTAACCCCAAAACTTCAAGTCGGTACGGGTAAAACCGGATATACCCGTACCCGTGATGACCTTACCCGTACCCGACCCGACCCGTGAAATGTGTACCCCACCCGTACCCGATCCGCGGGTACGGGTCGGGTACGGGTAAACCCGCGGGTACGGGTATACCCGCAGACCCCTAGTAGGTAGTAGAAGCAGGAACGAGAGACACTATAATTGACGTGATCAGACAGAGAGAGGACAGGATCGAGAATGAATCCAAGATCACGGACAGAGGAAGAGAAGTGCATATTTGGAAACTGAAGACGAAGGGAGTCAGTGAATGTGTTGCTAAACAATCTTGGTCAACCTGGTGTTTTTAATAGTCAGTCATATCCGTAGCTTCATTTAATTCATCCTGTACGGGAATAGTTAATATTTAGAGATGAAAATATTCTCACAAACCTAATTTATATTTTGAATAGGCCTAACATGAACAAAATTTTGGCAAAAACAACATTAAATTAATTTCCTTTTAAGTATGTAAACAGGTGCAGTACTAGCGACTAGAATTAGGATATATTGTGTTTAATTAATTCATTAACTACAATACCCTGTTTATTCTTGTTTAGCTGTCATGAATTGGTTATAAGCTGTGACACATGAATTGGTATATAATTATAGTAATGAGGACGGTGCTAGATAACGCAATGCAATCTTTACATAGCATCTATTTTGATCACATGCACCACACACAACACACACACACACACACACACACATACATACACACACACACACACATTCATACACACACACAGTCAAACAAATTAAAACCGAAACGACCCCAATACCTACCTCTCAAAAAGATTAAGACAGAAACCACTTCAGGTCATCAAAGTTTCCAAATCAGACCCTATCATCAGAGTCAAGAATCGTCCAGATCAGATCAGACTAGAACAGAGCAGATCACGTAATACGAGAACGATTCAGAATGGATGAGAACCTATATTTCTGTTCCAACGTGAGCGTTTTGGCGAAAGCGAAACCGATGTCCTTTCGATTCTAGACACCAAAATAGCAAACACTTACCGAGAAAAAAAATTAATTTACGATATTATTTACAGATTCTCTGTCTGGTACGAGGTCAAATTATGCATAACTTGTTTTAATTATTAAATTTATTACACGCGCAAGATCAATTAATCTGAGATACGTGGACAGGCAGAATGGTATACGAGACAGAGATAGAGAAACAGGAAGTCACGTAGGCCTACTGTAACAGATTAAGAAAGAGAAAGAGCAACGGAGGGATGATCAAAAGGCAGAGATAATTGTTGTTCGTAGGCGTTACAAGTATTTTCTGCGTGTTATAACTTGTAGACCTAAGAATCGTGTCTACACCATAATTAATGTTCTGCTAGTTATGACGTGTTCTAAGGCCGATCACATGAGCAAAACGAGTTATAACTAGCTCTACTAGTTACTAAAGTCTAATCTAAGGCCGCCCTCTTAAAATAGTATTTAAGCGTTCACGTTGAACCAGTGAGAAGGAGTCGAGACGAAGAGATTGTGTTTGCTCTACTGGACGTTCGTGACGAAACTACTCTACAGCGTTTCTGCCAACGGTCGACAACGAAGACTCATCTGGACGAACACCACCGCTGCAACATGTAGGCCTATGTGTGCATATATCTACTTATGCATATAGTCTATCTATGTGGTTATGTTTGTATGTAGCCTATCATTATCATTATCATTAACAACAACGTCTTTTATTGATTTTAAGGATAGTGCACCTTTAACTTGGATTCAAAATGCAGACCCAGTAAAGACCAATGTTGTGCTTCAGCGGTGTCGCCTATTTAGATGGCAGTCGACGTATAAATATTATACTACTCTAATCTATACATAAAACAACAATAATAAACTGAAATAAACTATGTACAAACCATAGGCCTACATAAAGTGAAACTGGAGATTAACTAAATACACGAGAGCTGTAAATGCAACTAGATAAATGCAACACTGAGAATACACGCATATCAAAATAAGTTATAAAATAAGTTATTTGCTTACTTGTTTGTATGTATGCATGATTATAGAATCATGAAATCAGATTAATCCTAATTAAACAAGACGTAACCTTACTATTAAGTTTCCACGACTGTGGAAATGAGTGTAAATAGACTGTTTATACATTCTCTTTAGGTTGTTTTCAATTTTTACACAATTACACTAAGCACTTAACAATTCGCAATAGGCCTATATGGAAGAGTCAGCACTCATAAAACTGTGCGAGTTTCCGAAGTTTGTTTTATCTGCTGAATCATAAAAACAAGGTAATGTCAAACTCGAGGTTCGACCGGCCTTGACGAAAGCCAATTCGTTCTAAGGCCGATCCCATACGGCACTAAGACGTCTTTTGTGCTCATGCTCTTTTGAGAGATAACTCACGCTTCGCATGCCTTGACGGCTTCGTGTCTTTAAACATTTTAGTACCAGCATGCTTCCTGGAATATGTTTTGCATGTTTTGAGCCAGCAATAAATTATAAAAACAAGATAATGTCCGGAGCAGTTCAGCTTTTTGTTTAACAACGTGAAAATTCCTGGCCGCTTCTTCCGTTTCATCCAATGTTCCGGTCTAATTTATGCATTAATAAAAAAAATTCCAAAACTTCAGTAGCAGAGCCATTGTTTTAATGCTTAATCAATGGTTGCGGCCAAACAAAGTCGCTGTCCATACCGTATTCCAGGGTAATTCCTATTGAAAACCAAGATGCAATTCGGTTTAAAATATGGAAACACCATACGGAACAGACGAATACTAGAAAAGTTGAGTTGTTAGTCGCACTCTAAAAGTCAAAAGCGAAAGTTTGCCTGAATTGAGATTGCAGTTTGTAACGTCTATCGCGCGGTGTTTAGTGCACAAGGCCTCAACCAATGGCGCACCGAAAGCCAAGCCGTAATCAGATCTGTATTCAGAAGAAAAATCAGTAAGACAGAATTTGAAAGAGGATATTGTCCCAGGTTGAGAACAAAGTGACTATAAGCTACCGAGCAGATACAGGGAAAGAGATGTCATTTCTTTTCGATTTTTACACATTTGCATTATTTTAAAAGGAATAATACTCTAATAATAATAATTATCGATTTAGTCCTACAATAAAATGCGAAACTGAAGACATAAAAACAATGAGAATCGATAATAATATTTTTACTAATAATAATAATCTTCAGTGCCTTTAATAATAAAGTTTGTAATAATAATGACTTAATAATACGTAATAATGCCAAGCGACGTCGCCACTGATCAATTGCAGTGTCAATAAGATGTTGTTCCAGATCGTTTCAGACGGATACGAGACACTGCCGAAGTTCATCAGTGTTCTGAATGCGCTGTTGGTACACGCGCTGTTCCATAATGGACCAGATGGAATAATCGAGTGGATTTACCCTGGGTCCCGTGGCCCTATGGTATGGCATTGCCGATGCTCAATTGGTCACGAGCCCGATGCGACCGTGACTGAAAACAACATGTCGCCAGCAATGTCTTATTTGTGGCAACAAATGTTGTGCTCCCATCACGTCTCGATAATATTGGCCATTGATTTTGGCTCCCGGCCGAAAGCTCTGTGCGAGCAGTTTCGAAATTCCCACGGAAACCATAGCGAACCTGAATGTTGTCTGGTACGCAACAGACGGTTCATCCCTCTGGCTTTGACACTGAACGAGTCACATAAAGACGATCGTTTTGAGTGTTTGACGGCGCAGCAACTGCCAACTGTAAATAACTTCTCATCAGTGAAGAAAATGAAACCGACATCCGATACTGAGAAACGCTGCAGCAATTTTCTAGCTCGTACCAAACGAGATTGACGATTAGGCCTAGCGGTGGTCAGTTCCTGAGCCCGTCGTCTTTTTAAGCATTTCAGTTCCAAATCGTTATGAATAATGCGTCTGACCGTCGTTTGTGTAAGATTCAGCTCTCTCGCGATTTGTCTGGTTGAAAGATGTGTTTCGAGGCTTGTCTTCCTGGCTCTGAACCAATTCATTGACGGCGGCGATATTATCTTCAGTTCGCGACGATTTTGGCCGACCACTTCCCGCAGCGCGTTCAACTGAACTGGTAGTTCTCAACTTTCGCAGAAAGTCATCTAATGTTTTTCTTTTCCAATTCTTGTTCGGAAACTCCTTAATTAATCGTCTAGAAGAATAATTTTTGCATTCCCGCAGATTTTTAATTAAAATTTTATCCTCAAAACTCAACATTTTAAAATTTTAACTCAAATTTTCAACCATCAACTTAATTTACATTATGCTGCGAAACGGATATGACGTCATCCGCGCAAGTAAATAAGTAAATCGTAGAGATTTAATTTTTCTTTCAAACGACACAAAAACTATAAAAAAATTTAAAATACCGACCGCGATATAGCTAAACATAAAGTGGCCCGGTTTTTATGGCTCACAGTGTAGTGTTATTTAGGCAACAAACAGGAACAACTAACTAGGGCTACCTAAGTACCATATGATGTAGTGATAATGACGTTTCATATCCACAGAGAACCAAAAAAGATGATAAACAGAAATCAAAACAAACTTAACTTAGCGATGGCAAGATGGCAACGCAGCAAGTCTTAAGCTGAGAACCAAGTGGCATAAGCGACAGATAGGCCTACAGGGTAAGAGTTTCAAAATCTAGATCCAGCAACTGAAAACACTTGTTCACCAAGAACAGTTCTTGTTTTAGGTAAGACTTGACAAATCAGATGACCTGCTTGAATAATGAACACGTCTGGGGAATTTTGACAGATTCTAGTTATTGTAGCTGAGCACATAGTTTAGTAAACTGTCAGCCCCAATTTGTAACAAATCCTCTGCTATTTCCCAATTTATTATTATTGCTGTAGTTATTCGTATAAAATGGTCGGAACATGTAACTCTATTTTGCAGTTGCTGAGACTGTATGATAAAGTGACTATTTCTACTCCACGTCACTGACTAAGGGCGAACGCTTTGGACGGCATTAACCCTGGTTGCGATATCTGTTGTAATAACGAGATAGACGATAAAATAATGTGAACAGGTTTTCGTCGGAGTTCAGCTTCACCATCTATTTCAACACAATGAGCTTAAGGTTAAACACTCATTCTCATAGCCTTTGAGTAAATTTCTGAACATTGTGCAATCATAAAGAATCGCTCAAATGTGAGTTAAAATATAGTTCTTTAAAGTAAAAAGTTCATAGGAAACGTCATTGTATGGCACATTCATTATTGCACTTTGAAGCGTTAATCGGCGTAAGGTCTAAGGTAGTAGGACGTTTAAACTGAAGCGCAAAAGGCTATCCTTTGAAACAACTGAACCATCTTTCTTAATTTGCAAAATTGCACGACATAAAAAAGTGAATAATTTATCATTCATCAGGGAAGAAAATAACGAATTTGTTTAACTTGTGCTTTTCAATTGCTAAATTCTCTAACCGTCCTGTAAGAGTACAAGAATACTTTAAAGTGAACTTTTTGAAAGTATGCAAACCTTATCAACTGAAGAATGTCTTAAAGATCTTGTCGATGAAGCATTTAGTCGTAAGGTCTTTGGTTGACATTGTGAGTTAGTACAAGCTACAACTTCCTTTCTCGAAGTGCCTATTTTTCACTAAGAACCATGGTAACAATTTAATAACTACAAGGTAATATGATTGGATGGTCTACTCGCTCTTCCTAGTTCCAACTAGGGCTTTCGCAAAATCTGTTTCATCTTCGACCTTTACCTCAAATGTCCACACTTTTGTCTGCCATCGAATAGACTACTGTAATTCTCTATTTGTTGGCCTACCTAAGGTTCGCCTATCTCCTCTACAGTCAGTGCTTATTGTGAAGACTCAGGTCAGCTCCGAGCCTCACAACAGAGCAGCGTTACAAAGCACCTTTGACCCGCTTTCCGTAACGGTCGTTTAAGCCAATAGCGGTGCAGTAAATTGGAGCGCCCCTTCTGTGATTGGCCCGTTTCTTTGTCAACGTCATTTTAGGTATTAGTGACGTCAGTGTTGCTGGTTTACAGAGTTCGTTGTTTTGGGTTGAAAAAATAACTTTAGAGGGGCTTTAAAAATTAAATTTTTATGATACAGTTAACTCTGTCGTATCGTTACTTTTAAGGGTTACTTGTGTTTGGGCAATTAATAGGAAACAGTAACTTGAAACGTTACGTGCTGTTTCTTGCCCAATACATCAGTAATTGAGGCAAAATGACTGAGAGATCAAGGGTTCCAAGTCTGGGAAATCCCTACAAGGAAAGGTTTTCGTAGGCCAGGTTACTAGTTTCACTATCTATTTCAACAGGTAATGAGCTGTTTAATTTAGATTAACTACTTATCCTCAATCAGCCTTTGAGTGAATTTCTGAAGTTATTAGACATACAAACATAAAGAATCGCTCAAATGTGAGTTAAAATATTGTTCTTTAAATTAAACCAAAACGTCGTTCATAGGAAACGTCAATGTATGGCACATTTCAACCTTGACATTGCACTTTGAAGCGTTAAGCCACCGGCGTAAGGTCTAGGGTAGAAGGACTTTTAAACTCAAGCGCAAAAGGCTATCCTTTCAAACAACTGAACCATCTTTCTTAATTTGCTACATTGCACGACATAAAAAAGTGAATAATTGATTATTAATCAGGAAAGAATATAAAGAATTTTTCAATTTGTACTTTTCAACTTCTAAATTCTCTAACCGACCTGTAAGAGTAGGGTCTTATTTTAGAATACTTTAACGTGAAGTTTTTGAAAGTGTAAAAACTTTTCAACTGAAGAATATGTGGCTTAAAGATATTTTCTATGAAACATTTAGTCTCGATGGTCTTTGGTTGTTGGAATTAGTACAAGGTACAACTTTCTTTCTAAATATGGTGCCTATTTTTCCTAAGAAATCCTGCCTTTTTTCTCGGGATTTACGCAATTTAATTTGCTACAAGCGCTTTGTAACATGATTACAACGGTCTAATCGTTTTGCTTCATTCTAGCATTTATCCTGGTGGTTTAACAGATAACAGCCACAAGATGTCGGGATTCCAAATCAAAATCAACGCTGGAGCCACCACCGAGGAGTCGAGTGTCACTGCCACTGGACAACAAGTCCACGTCATCACCGATTCAGAGAGAGCCACTTTTGGCATTGAAATTGACGCAGACCTCAAGCGAGCCGTTGAGAAGTACTTTGGCAAATGGCCCAACGATGCCTATCTTCACAGTCCAACTCCTTGGAATGATCTCTACAAGCGCTATGGATGGCCACAAGTAAAGACGGTGCTCGAGCCGACGAAAGCAGAGATCTTGGAAGTCACCACAAAGCCGACCATTGTGGCTAAAAAAACCCTCACGAATCCAAGCAGCAAAACAGCAACATTTTCAACCAAAATTGAAGAAAAAGTCGAAACTTCCGTGAGCAGCGAATGGTCGAGCAGCAGCAGTATCTCCGTCGAAGAGATGATCAGTATCAAGTTCTGCGGAATCAAGTCTGAAACAACAGTGGGCTTCACGCAGAACTGGGGCAAAAGTGAAACGGTGAGCAAGCAGACTACCGTGGGGACGGAGACCGCGGTGAGTGTGGAGCTGAAACCAGGAGAGTCAGCGATAGTCGAGCTGAATGCTAGTTCGGGAACAATGCGCGTTCGAATCACCTATGAAGCATATCTGACAGGAGACACGGCTATCAACTACAACCCTACATACAAGGACGCCCACTTCTGGGGTCTTCCTATCGGGGACGTCATCGGAGATGCCAGCAAAGTGCAGATCGTGGAGGATATTGAGGTGGGCTATTACTCCAATGCACACGCAACAGTGAAGGACGCAGAAACAATGGAGAGGATGACATTCCACATGGCTGATTGTCCAAATGAGCCTCCTACTCAACAGTAAGAGAGCCAGAAATTCATGCGTCGATCAGAGATGACAAGCATCTTTTGATATGCGGCTTATTTGCACCAATAATGCTGCACAGGCCATGATACATGCAAGAATGACTTGCCAATTAAAAAATCACGCCCTCTGACACTCTTGCTTATATAGAATTAGGCCAATTGCTAAACTTATATAGAATTAGGCCTGCTAAACTTTATGATATGAATGAACAACAATGAAATCATCCATATAGTTTAATTGTTTGCGAAATTATATCGGCGTTAATCTGCAGCATAGAATAATTTTATTCGAGTAGGTGACAATTGTAAACTCATGCATTATTACGCTAATTGCAAGGACATGGCTATGTTGTAAACTTACCGTAGAAGTAGTTTTATTGCACTGTGATTATTGTGCTATGAATAAACGTTTTCTTTACTTTTCACTTTAGTGCAAGAAAGCTGTCAATTTTTAAACAGAAAAGTATCATAGAAGTCAAACTCTGCATGGACTATGGCATAATTTTTTAGTATATTGAAATTAAAGGGAATTACCGGCACTATGAAACTATTGTTCCAAAGTACGAATAATTATCCAGCCATTTAATCTCAAGCGACATGAATGAATACCTCATCAAAAATCAATCAGACCATCTGAAGTAGATCTTATCGAACAACGCCTAATCCTAACAGTTTTCATAGCACCATTATCGTTTTGTTCAAGACAACGATCGTTGGGCGCTGCTCAGCAAAATCTCATTTCAAAATTACGATCTAGTGTACACGATCAGTGAAGTCATTGAGGCTACAAGTAGGGCTAGAGAGATAGGGAATTAGATAAGACCATAGTAAAATGTAATCATATATATAGAACGCCTCTAAACGACTTTCATAAATAATTTTAAAAGGTTATGAGACTTGATAACATCAGCTTAATAACTTGAAATATTGAGAGCATTATTAATCTGCCAGGTGTAGCGTTACTAGAAAAATTATGTCTTACGAAATTTGAGTATACGTTTGGAGTTTGGTAAGAATGACATGATAAATCATAAATGTTGACAAGATAAATTCCACAGGCAAGAACTATTTACTACCTTACCTGTATTGCCCATCTCATGATAGGCGATAATCAAAGTTTAAGTGCAATATCTGTTACTAATCAGACTAACTATCTTCTCGTATTCAGAATAAAAATTGTTTATGCTTCCGCAACGAATTGATATCTGTTCCGAAACGACAACTATTATTAATCAGCGGAAGTGAGACACCAATGCATAACCGGCTAACCGCCCAAGATCTAGTCTCAATTATCTATATTGTAGAACTTTGGCATATCTAAATTTAGACTTGGCTTCTATAATGGATTATGACTTTGATTACTATTTTACTTAAGCCTTACGCATTATGAAAACGGGGCTACATAATCCACTAGATTAATTTATACTAGATTAGAACCTGCACCATGTGCAGTCCTATTAGGAACAGGCATGCCTAAGAAACAGAATGTAGGCTTCAACAATTGACTGCATTTGGATAAATAAACCTTGTATATTTAGTCCACTAAATTGTCTTTAGTGCCTATAACTTATAAGTGCTTTCAAAATCTTGAACAGTCTTTATAGTTTGAGCTTCCAAAATATACAATTCAAGTCTACAGGTTTCATGAGACCCAAAGCCAAGGTCAAAAACAGTTACTATATTACCATAATAAATATTATTACCAAATAATATCAAATCAAGCTATAGTTGAATAGAAGACTAGAGCAGTCTTTTATTAGGCTAACACTAAGAGGCAGCCATGGCATTAAGTGTTAGCACCTCCATTTTTCTTAACCTCAGCACACGAGTCCTCTTTTTTGCCGCCTAAACTTCAGACTCGTGCAATCCTTCATAATTATTCAATACAATGTCCATGACACAATACAACTGTATTTGATATCGTCCTACTCCCAATTTTCAGAAGTGCTCACGACCATACGACGAAGCATCGACGGCGCAGAGCAAATGTGCTTGAAGGACTTGCTCAAGGTCCCTACACAGTTACTGTCTTAGGGAAGACTCGAACCCATACATTGGAGAAGACAAGCAGCACAACTGCGCACGCTGTAAAACAGTTCAACCTTTGCAACCATTTGTCAATAATTATATTATTGTGTTTAGACTTAACAATATGTAAAAGTGCCTTCTTAATAGAACAACAATAAGGATTTGCATATATTTAACAATATACGAAACTGCAGCTTTAATTGGAAATAGAGAGAATTTGCCACAGAGTTTAGGTCCAGAGTTTCAACAATATAATCTCAAGTAGAACCTAAACAAATACATAGAAACACTTATTTGGAAAATGAAAAGTAGAAGACATTTGAAAATGTTATTTTATAAGCCAGTCACATTAAAACGATATGAGGCCTACTTGTTCGTTTTAATAAAAGCATTTCGTATCACATGCGTATTCTAATATACTAGTATTTCCGCCGCAACTGCAAACTTATCATGAAATTTGTAAATTTACTGTACATTAAAAGTAACGAGAAATATCAAAATTTAGCAGACAAAACGCCCTGACAAAGATATTAAAATACTCGGTTGCGCCCATGCCAAGTCAAAGATCCTTCGTAGAGATGAAGCGAAGTACAGACCAAAAAGACATTGTGAATGATTGTCATTCGCAACTTTTAGAAGAGTTGTGTGCATTCTGCATGTAAACCTTTTAAATGATAATAGACACCGATGATGTAACTGTTATTATAATATTCATAAAAAATCTGTTGTTCTAAAGGCACATATTATGCCTAATATTTCGTAAATGATATAGATCTTATATATTATATCCGATCTTTAAATACATGTACTTGGTGCTGATTAAACGATATCCAGAATTAATACTCCAGTAATACTAAAGTGAAAATTTCTATACGAAATCTAAGCTACTCGAATAGATTTCATTCAAACACTACAGACGATCAAAAATTGTACCCCACTACTGCACATTTGAAAATGGTACAAATGACATTCTATCCTATCAAAACATAGGCGACAATCCTTTATTGCACTGGACTTGGCTGCGTCAGAACAAGAAATTCTTATTCTTGTCCGCGTTAGGACTTACGCATCAGTCTGTTTCAATCGTGTTATTTCGTAACCCGCTGCATCTATGATCCATCGAGTGCGAGTAAGCGCCTGCAAGGCAGACTCCGAGTAACGATCTAGGACGTTTTTCACGCGCACTTGTTTCACGCCTCAGTTTCGATGAACTTACTTTTCGCGTGTAATAAATAAAATAAATGAGTAAATATTCATAGTTCCGCTTAAGTCTGTTCTGCCTGCTCTCTCCCTGATTCTCTCTTATAGGCCTATACTATAGCATATGTATATCGTCGTTTTCCATACACTCAGAGCTCTTAATTTATCCAACTACATGATCAGCGTTCTCTCTTTTCATATTCGTCTACGAGTATTTGAAGATTTGGCTGTGAACGGACGGGATTCGAATGGTGTAATCTGATCGCTATCGTCATCGACGTTGTCTCCGCTGTGGTATCCATCCAACAGCTCACGATTTAACGCCTGTCCCTACAGCATGCTTGTGGTATTCCTCCAGCATCTTCAGCGGAGCTGACGCTGTACAGTACACTCGGCCACTTGAAGGAGGAAATTGTCTCCGAACATTTTGTGTGTTGGTTTATATATATATATTCTTTTTATATGACTTGCATAATGATTTTCCCCCTACACGATCGGCCTGGGGATCGGATTTGACTTCGAGGTATTCTTTAACCAATCGGTGACTCTTATGTCGTAACGTAACCTACCTGTTGATCCCCCCCATGATGGTTGACGTGTTCGTCCCCTGTACTAGATCCGCGTGTGTGAAGCGGAATAGGAGAAATCGCGTGGAAGTGCGTTGTGGAAAAACCTTGGTTCGCAGACGGAGGGGATCTGAAACCTTTTACTGGCTCTGCGTTATAAACGTGGAGTACAATACAACACACCCAATATACTGGGGCGCAGGTATCGGTGCCCAACTGGAAGTGAGTTCATCCGGCCCGCAGAGCCTTTAAAGCCCGTAGGGATTTTTGTCTGTCAAAAATTGCTGCGCTCGGCGTGAAACTCCGATTCAGAGTTCGCGCAGTGTCAGGAGCGCCCGAATGGGAAAATTGAAGCGCTATAAATCTTGGGCTACAATACAAGACAATACAAACTGGAGTGGCGCTCATTCAAAAGGATTCTGATGAAGGATCTCACCCGAATCCCGATTACTTCGCTGAAAAATGAGGTGGGTCGAGGCCATAGGTCGCTCTAGCATCTTGACATCAAATATATATACGTAAAATAGTGACCTTCGTCTTCGATGTCAACCTTGGGAATTGTACATGTGTCGTTCACCTCCGACCAATCGCACGCGTATCATGTCAGACATCTTCTGCTCCTGGACAAGACAGTAGATCACCGAGAGAATTATAAATTTGCATGAGACTATAGGCACGCATACATGCATAGGATAATGTACCTAAAGCCCCAGATATTGTGTTGATTCTTAGGTCTAGTCTTGCATATATTTAAGTTACGCCTATACCACGGCTAACGCGATGGAAGTTTAACCATGCCCTTAGGAATAGAGCATCTTTGTTGCTGATTTATAGAGTACTAGTGCAAGCAACAACAATGTGAAGTATCGCCATTAGTTCAAACAAAGGCTTTGGAGTGTGACTGTCTGGTAACCTGAACGTTGTGTAGGCAAGTAAAATTATTGTTCATATTTAGTAGGCCTGCGCGTACAATTTTTAAATCATTGATGAAATTTTTTCTGTCGGCCCTAGATCCGAGGTCTTGGAAAAATGGTGGAATGTGGCCCTTGGACCACAAACGGAGTAGAGCTGAAACCTTTTACCGGGCTTGTTCTGTTGAAGGAGGCGATGAATTCGACGAGCCTTACACAGCATTCTTATGCCTGCATTTCTGTTCGTGATAGTTGTCTTGATATTTGATCTGGCTTTTTTGGGTGTGGACTGTATTATGAACATCAGTAGTCCTAAACAAGAAGAGTTTGTGTAAATAACTTGGACATAGTTGTGTAAATAGATTTGAAAATTGGAAACCTAGTTCCTCATTTATTTTGTGAAACATTTTCTAAGCGAACTCGCGACATACGGGTACGGGTAACAGTCCTGTGTTACAGGTACGGGTCGGGCAGCAGAAATACTGTACCCACAGAATTCTAGTAGAAACACCGGACTCTACTTGAAAACCAAAACACTCCTTGTAGGCACATTGACAGATGTCGTTTATAGTTAACCCTCATTGACAGAAGTGGTTAATAGTAAACCCCTCATGATACGGATATTAAATAGGCATATAGGAAGAAAAATATATGAATTCGATTCTCCTACGGGCCGCAGCACTCTTCTATGTGTAAAGCCTAGATTTAGCCTTTTTCCAGCAAACATTTACTGAGTGAAATTAAAAGCCATTTTAATATAAAAGTAATTAATTGATTTAATGATGCAAAATGTTTGGTAAATTTGCGTTGAATTAAAGAAAACGGTGAATTATTGGCAACAACAATCTTAACTTATTTAAGCCAGCTATTACTAAGCAATGTTTGATAGTTTTGACCTCATTCTGTAAAGTGAATTACTGTACAGACAAGACAGCAGTAGGCCTATTATAATGTATCACATTGCAGTTTTTATATAAACCCAAATTTATGACATATATGCATACTTACAAGATCTCCAAGTCAAATTAAGACCAGACAAGCTTGCAGCGGATCAGATCTGACCCGAAAAATTGTCAGAAAAGATCAGACTAAATCGGTGCTAGTTATCAATAGCCTAGATCACATCATACCATGATAGACAGCAATCGTCCAGACAAGAAAAGACTAGAACAGAGCAAATCATGTGAAAACAGACTGAAGAAGAATAGATCAAACTTTAATCAGATTAGGCTAATAACTTGGACTTAACTATATGACAAAAAGTTGTTCAAATACCACGTGACTATACAGGCCTTAGAAGGCCCGTGGCTCTACACTGAAGTAACGCATTGCTGCCGAGCAGATGGCTATCCAGGGTCGGCGTTTCTGGGAAAGGACGTCCTCCGGTGACAGAAACAATAGACATCATGGTAGTGGTAATTACCACTTGTCCTAAGTAGTGGACCTACTTCCTCCTTTTGAAACAGTATTTAAGCGTTCATGTTAAGCCCTCAAAACGGAGTCGAGACGAGAAGATCCCGATAGCTGTACTGGACGTTCGTGAATAAACATCTCTACGAGACGTAGTGTTCGTTGCTGCCATCGGTCTTCAACTACGACACGTCCGGACAACGACCGCCGTTACAACTGTATGTATGAGTAAATGTATACGTGCTTTGTACACAACCTATGTATGTTGGCATGATATAAGATATATGTAAGTCCAGTTCAGCTACATACTATATTGGAACATACTATAATATAGCAACTCTTATATTGATCCAATATAGTATTTCTGGACTCACTTTTTTATGGATAGTGAACAATTAACTGTGAAATTCAGTTAAGGCCAAACCTAAAACTAACGAAAATCTAAAATAACAAAGCGCCTATATATAAGTCCATGATAATAAGAGAATACACAAAATAAGAAATTTAAAGCCTATTAATGGAGTTAATTTTTGTATAATAAGAGAATACACAAAATAAGAAATTTAAAGCCTATTAATGGAGTTAATTTTAGTATGTTTAGTTTTACGAAACCATTTGCCAGATTCCAATGCAGGCATAATTTTGGCAATAATCCTCATGATTAGAGGTTGTAACATGGATAGATCATTTTAAGCGAGAAAGATTATTAGCGGATAATATTTACTTTAGAGACGCATGGATAAATCAACCAATGATGAGGTTGATTCTTATGTTCAGGGAGAACACAACGAATGAGCGAACGGAAACCAATGCATATAGCTACTCTCCTAGACATTTGCGTAATTTGCTCTGCCCATGTTAAATGCGTGTCAGTATGTACTCCAAAAAACTAAATGCCATTGTTCTGAGTTCGTTTCTCGGTAGATGGCCGAAACCATAACAATCTAAAACACTTGGCAATAATCCTAATAGACATTTAACGTGGAGGAAAAGATTTCAATTAAACAGGACAGATCAACCAATGATGAAGTCGATTAATTTATTTTGAGGTAAAACCCAACGAATGTTTTTTTTGTTTAGGCCTACCTAGTACCTATGACTATTTAAAATGATCTACTACTATTTAAAATGAAACTTCTAATTTAATTGATGTTTTGATTATCGCTACTAATTTTGGTCACAGTCGCGAAACTGTGTTTCGCTTTTCTGTGATCACGTTTTTGACGATCGCTGTTTTCTGCTCGCTATTCATTCATTCATTCATTCATTTCAGCTATTTATATAGCGCCACTTCAAGATTATCTACTCAGGAGCACGTTTATGAATACCGTGGATCTTTGGTTCCTGTATACTACCTGACAAAAAGTGGATTCTTTGTCCCACACCTAACAGTGTGTCTTGGAAATGGGCATCTTGCACCAATGTCAAAAACACGTAGCCTTGAGGTAGTATAGTTTCAGCTTCTTTTTGTTTGATAAACATCTCCGACTGGCGGCGTTTTGGATGCTAAACAAACAGCTGCTCGGTCTCCTCCGCCTGGTCTCTCAGGCAACCAGACTCGGAACTACACTGGCCATCGATCTCTGATACAACTCAGCGTTCGTGAAAAAACTGGAGCCCAGCGCTTAGCTTTAGAGAAACGCTTTAAAATTGGGAGCTAACGATTTTACGATTATGATGAGGACTCTTCAGTTTTTACTGCGCTTTACTATCAGACCTGATATTCCTTTTGCGCACAATGCATAGGCTATGTAGCCTATGCAACGTCAGTGATTGGGCCATCATGTGCAATAACCTTCCTTCAGATCTGCGTGTTCTTTTAGCTAGGCAATCTGCATACACCTTTTACAAGCATCTAAACAATAGTTCTTTGTTGCCGAAGTTTGGCTGTGAGCGCCGATGAGTAGGTACATGTATCTTGAAAGGACTCTACATAAGTCCTCTGAATGAATGAAGATTAGAATTGGACGGAAATGATATGCCATTATAATCTTTGTTATAACATATATTCGCAAAATCAATAATATTGCCAAAGACTTACTAGTAAAGAAACGAAAAGGAATCACTTTATCATTCTGTGTAGGCTTCATAAATCTTACAAAATGCTGCAGCCATTTAAGAAACAAACCCGAAGTAATTCATTTTCGCTATATCCGCCAACAAACAGGCCCGGGAGGTGCAAACCTAAACAAATGTCTGCCATCAGTTTTTTTTCTTCAAAAAATCAGCATACTAGCTAGGTACCGACTAGCGGCACTGATGGCACAGATCACAGTTGTTGTTACACCGATTTCACCGCTAGCGAGTTTTCCCATCTGCTTGAGACCACGCTTGGCCAAAACATTTCCAGGTCTGTGAATAACAGCAATGTCCGCTGTTTCATCGACATTCCAGATGCGTTCCTTGATGACCTCCTATCTAAAATCGCATAGATTGACTTTCTGAAAGATATGGCACGATTCATGCTTAAGGGATCTGGTTTCATGATTGATAGTTTTTGGCGACGTTTGAGCAAACTTGCCAACGAGTCTTTACCAGCCAAGAATACGTTCTTTTTTCTGCAAGGTTTTGGCACTTTGAGCTGTTATGCAATGTTATACGCAAGCTGGCGTATCTCAATAGAGGTGAACCGAGACATCATCTGCTGCATGTGAAAAAGTGTTTAGTACGAACTTTTTTAAACTCTCTGTCAAGACCACAGTCATAACGACCAGTGAAACAAGATTGGATAAGCGTATAGTAAGTGTTTTTCTTGCGATGCCAAACAATATATCAGCCTGCTACTTGTTTAGCTCTTGGGTACTTTGTCCAATGCTAAAGTTAATTCTTCCAAACCGTATTTCAGTCGATCAGTTTTCTCGTGTCGGAAAGCAAACACAATTAGCTAATAATAGTACTTTACAGCGTGATTGTGATTAACCTTCACAGACCTTCCAATCTCTACAACATTTGCTCAACTTGGGCTGTCAACAGCAATAATAATATTAACAGTAACACTCATTTTAATATTTTTATTAATAAACTAGGTTGACCCAGCAGTCGTTAGAGTGTATCTGACATCTGATCTTCTAAATACTGCAGAGCGTTTAGACTAACACCGTTCAATTTTATACACTTAATGACCTCATGGTAAATGCCATACTATCGTAACTTTTGGGTAGCCGCTCTTTGAAGCGTTGATCTTAGGAGGACGTTTAAGCTGATGCGCCTACGACCTAGAATGCACAACTTCACCCTCCCCACGAAGGATAAGCGTAACACCATCCCGCGAGTCCTATTCAAAGATGCATATTAAATTGACTTAATATAATTACTCCAATAACTAACTCTAGCTCGGCTAAACAACTTAATTGTGTTATTTGTAACCATTGTGTCTTTGACAACTGGATTTTTTAATTAAACGAATATTGATTGATTGATTGATTGATTAATTGATTGATTGATTGATTGATTGAACAGGGCTATCCTTTACGAAGGTCGGGTCATTTACTTAATGTGCTTAATGCAAACCGGTAAATAATTTTTCCGAATTATGCTCCTCAACTGCCAAATTTTCAAACCGTCCAGTAAGTGATCACGAGTGTTGTAACATGAACTTATCGAAAGTACCCCACCTTTCAACTAAGTAGTTCTGTCTTTTAAAGATTGTGTCGTTGTCACAATTTGTCGCTATGTCCTCAGAGATTAGTTAGTGAACGTTATAGGGCAGTTTCCTGTAATTTTTGTCCATTGAAAATTGTCAGTTTCATAACAAGAAGATCAAATTATTATGTGGCTTAATAATATGCTTCAATCTAGCGTTCATGATAACGGTTTTATAGATAACAACCCAAAGATGTCTGGAATAGTTATCAACATCCAAGCGGGAGCCACCGTCGCACAATCTGCTGTGACTGCAACTGGAAGTCTGGCTCATATCATCGCCGATTCGGAGAGAGCCAGTTTTGGCATTGGAAGTGACGCAAACCTCAAGCGAGCCATCGGAAAGTACTTCGGCAAAGAGCCCTACTATGCGTATCTCAAAAGCCCAACTCCTCCATTTGGAGACCTCTACAAGAAATATGAATGGCCTCAAGTGCAGACGGTGCTGCGACCAATAAAAGCACAGATCTTGGGATTCAAAACTAAGCCCTCCATTTTGTCTATTAACACCCTTAAGAATGAAAGCAACAAAACGGCAACATATACCACCAGCATTTCTGAACAAGTCACTGACACCATATCCACCGAATGGTCAAACAGTAGCAAAGTCACCGAGGACCACACGATCAAATACGGCTTCACATTCAACGGAATCAGTGTAGGTGGTGAATCAAAGTTTGGCTTGGAGAGGTCGTGGGGCAAAAGTGAAACAGTGACCAAGCAGATGACCGCGAGTATGGCGGCCGGTGTGAGTGTCGAGCTGAAACCAGGGGAGTCGGCGTTAGTGGAGCTGTGCGCTAATTCGGGAACAATGCAAGTACGAATCACCTATGAGGCACATCTGATAGGTGCCACGGCCGTCAACTACTACTGGAAATACAAGGGCCAATATTTCTGGGGTCTGGATATTGGATCGGTACTCGGTGCCTCCGACAAGGTGCAGATCGTCGAAGATATTGAGGTGGGCTATTACTCCAATGCAGATGTCAAAGTGAAGAATGCAAAAACAAATGAGGAGATGATGTTCTACATGGCTCATCATCCAAATGAACACCCATCCGATGATCAACCAGATGAACCTCCGTGTGCTGATCATCCATACAAACCACCATCTCCTGATAATCCAGGCGAAACTCCATCTGCCGTTCATGGAGATGACCCTCCATTCGAATTGTTACAGAACCAGGAATTCATGAAATGATGAGAAACAAAAAGCGTCCTTTTAATGTACGGCTTAATTGCGCTACACATACTACTCAAGCTATAGCACATACAAGAAAGACTTGCCGAATGAAAGATCCTGTACTCTGACAATAATTCTGGCTGATATCGAATTTCATAAGGTTTGGAATCTACAACGAAATTATACTGAAGTACTTTTAATGACGGCCGAATAATATATGTGTGTACGCGGTAATATGTAGCATAAATTTACTATAGAAGATGCTAACGGAAAGACCTTGTATCTGATCGTCATGCGCCTAATGAGCACATTGCTACGTAGTCTGATCAGGCTATATCTTTAAACTAGCTTTGTTGCATTATGGTTATCGTAATTCATAAATAAACGTTTTTTACTTTTCACTTCGATCTATGCAAGCAGTAGCTTTTAGACAAATAAATGGTAACGGTAATTGCAAATTTATTTAGCGCCACTTCAGGTTAGACTCATCAGAAGCGACCTAACACAATGAAACCATGATCGAAGAAATGGCATCAGGCACTTGCGCAAAACAGTCAAAGACAGGCTGAAAGCTCATGTCGCAGGTTGTTAGGCAGCTTGTTCCAGGAGGATGGAGCTGACCACAGCAAAACTTCTATGCTGGACCGTGAAAGTCCGGGTCGGTGGAAGAACCAAGTCCCATGCGTTGCAGAGCAGAGAAGGATGATACTGAAGCGCAGATATCCTTGAGGTAAGATCGAGCACAACCTGCCGGGCAATTGCGCATAAGCTTCAAGATCTCAAATCAATGGGCGTTCGCATGGGTAACGAGTGCAGTTAGAAGTCAAATTCAGCACGGCTAAAGAATAGTTTTCATAGTATTTTCATTATCTAAGAATATAATCTGCCTATTTAGCAATGATTCAAACTCTGTGTAACGGTAAATGGGACGCGGTGGTTTAGCGGTATGTTCTGTGCCTTGTTACCGGAGAGTCGCAGGTTCGAATCTACCTCAAGCCACTGCATAGCGACCTTGGACAAGTTGGTCACCCATAATTGTCTGTGAGGAAGGCAACGGGAAACCACCTCACTCATGTCATCCCCGGGTGGCATAAAAGCAAATGGACCTACATTCTGGCAGAGAACTCATCATTATCACCGGTATGTATGTATATAGCTATTCAAGCTCTAACAATACGACTAGCGAAGCAGGTTGCCGCATCCCAAAAAATCTGAGAGCCTGGGCTTCGAATCTAAGATCTAATCAAACCTAATCCTGAAACTTCTGTAGCGCATAGAGAAACAAACTGCTTGCACAATTGTTGCGGTTAACAAGCAAGTCACCCATCTCAACAGAACTGAGCCAGTCAAATGTGCAGAGCTGCTGGTTTGGTGCAGTATATTCGGTTTTAGGAGGTTTCAGAAGAAGTTTTTGGCATAGACATCCAAAGCTGCACATTGCCAAAAATAGTAACTATCGACTATATTGCATTTTCGTTTATTTCATAACTAGCTGTCAAAACGCAGCAAATAACATCAATGCATGATGATGCAGCTATAGTATTAGTATAGACTACTGTAGCTTTAGATACTGGAGAGAACGATTAGACGTGGAACTATCAAATGAAGACATAACTGCTTATCGTCAGCATACAAGTGATTGTCGTGAGCGCTGTCGGTTAGTAAAGAGCTACGTGTACTGTTACAACAAGAGTTGAAACAGTACAGAATTTCGTGTTACACCACAACTCAGGACAGTCGGTGCAGAAGTGTTTTGATTTATGCGAATTGATTGAGTGGAAGGGTGTTGGTATGATGCGAACTAAATGAGATGGGGATCAGATAGACCAAACCAGTGTTCTAGGTAGAGAAAGAATATATTATGATCAACAGTATCAAAAGCAGCATGTATACGTTTAGGAAAATGAGCGCACTTAGGCCTACATGAGATTGTGAACGGTAAGTAATGCAGTTCACTACAATTATATTTGCGGGAGACGGAGTGAAAAGTAATGTACAGGTTGTGAGACGAGAGGTGACAGCTCAGGCAATCAGCAACTATCTTCTCCAAGATTTTTGTTATGAAACGGAGAATATAGATCGGGCGATAGTTTCAAAAATTCCAAATAACCTTAGGTAAAAAAATATCAACGATTCGCGAAAGAAATCCATCAGCGGCTAAGTTTTAACTGTGTACTTCGTTCTGTTAGGGGCTCTATAATAATCAACAAATAAAATTTAAAAAAAAACTTATATGAATACTTATAAGAGAAATAAGTGATATAATTTTGTCCTGAATTTACTGCATAATCGCAATTGTAAAGTCCAAAATTTCAAAGGCGCTACTCGAAAGCTAAACGCAGGGAACCAGCTTATTCACGAACGCTGTGTCATGTCAGATGGGTTGTCCAGAGGTGTCCTGTGGAGATCCCACTCTGGTTGCTAGAGAAACCAGAGAGCAGCTTTCTTGAGGACAAGACAGCTCGGAAGGCGGAGGATCAGATGGCTTAGGGTAGGAGTAATTGTGAATTTGGAGTGCAATATATGTCTATGGGGCGATTAGTAGAGAAACCTGAGGCCCATGACGTTGGATGAATAGCGCTGCTGGTGTAAATTTACCGAATTAAGCAGAAAAATTGTTCAAGAATTGTGAGATAGAGGATGATCGGGTAGAACGGGGTAGAACGGGGTGGCTGGATGGTGAAGAGCTCGTAAACTTAGCCTACTGGGGCAGGGAGTATTGTATGGATACGATATTGCAGCGATAGGACTCTGAATAATAGCGCACTTGTCACAAAAGCTTATTTTAAAATCTAATTATATAAATCAGTCGCATATTAAGAAAACAATCTGAAGACTACTAATTAGTTTAATAATAACAACATTTAGTTTATTTACATAACTTATAATTTCCGACGTATCTGGAAACTTTATAATGAAATCTGTAACTTTCCTGTACATAAAAATGCCCGGCTGAATGAAAAGCGGTGAAAACCAGCAGAATTGAAAATATTGCAGACAAAACGCCCTGACAGATGTATTTTAATAACCGGTTGGACCCATAATTATGAAGTATCGAGTCCTTCGTGCAGCTGTAGCGCAGTGCAGACCATAACTCATAGTATAAATGTATGTCCGGAATTACATGTACGTTGAAATAGACAGCTAATGGCTATTTTGTTTATGATGCAGCTGACAGAGCACAAAGCATGCGCTAGATTTGTAATTGCAATTATTATTCGTAACTTTAGTAAAATTCAAAACGAAATCTAAGAGACTCGATTAGATTTTATTAAAACACTACAGACGTTCAAAAATTGTACCCCACTACTGCACATTTGAAAATGGTACAAATGACATTCTATACTATCAAAACATAGACAACAGTCCTTTATTGCACGAGACTTTCCTGTGTGTGAACACAAATTTTTTGTCGACGTTAGGACTCACGCTTCAGTCTGGCTCAGTCGTGCTATTCCGTAACCCGATGAATACATGATTCAACGACTGCGGGTTATCACCTGCAGAGCAGACTCTGTGTAACAATCTCTAACGTTTCTTGCGTCGCAACTCAGATTCGATGAACCTTACCCTTCGCGTGTGAAAAAAGGAAGAAAATATTCATAGTTGCGCTTCAATCTATGCTCAATTCTGCCTTTTCTCTCTGTCTCTGTCTTATATAATATAACCTTGTAAAAGTATGTGTAGACATTATATAACGCCGTTGTCCATATACTCAGAGTTCTTAATTTATCCAACTACATGATCAGCGTTCTCTCTCTTTTTCGTCTTCGTCTACGAGTATTTGAAGATTTGACTGTGAACGGACGGGATTCGAATGGTGTAATCGATCTGATCGATATCGTCATCGACGTTGTCTCCGCTGTGGTATCCATCCAACAGCTCGCCGCCGCGATTGAACGCCTGTCTCCGCAGCATCTCCTGTGCTATGCCTCCCGCCGCATCCTCACCGGAAGGATAGAGGAGGAAAGCAGGAGGAGGTGGCAGGTCGAAACACTCCCCAACGCCATCACCTCCTGCTCTCTTGTCCGCCTGGATGATCTCATCGAAGGAACGCTGCTGACGCTGGATAGTACTAAGACTCGGTCGCTTGACCGGATACGATCCGTAGGGCAACGAACCAGAGTGTCCGCCGACCAGAAGTGTCTGGTTCCCCGTGTCCGGTAGATTCCTTTTCATGCGATCCTTTGGTGTCGTGGCTGCCGACAGCGTACAGTCGCTTCGCACGATGTCCGGGAGGGACTCCTCCGCTGGCTGCCATGTCGGCAGAAGCATGATACGATTGTCCCTGTTCTCCGTTGAGGAAGAGGTGGATGCTCGGCCAGTCGTGGTAGTAGCCGACTCTGGACCTGGTGGTTCGGAAGACGTGGAGTGACGGTGGATGATCTTCTTGCGACGCCAGGCGACGCAAACAACAGCCATGATGATCGAAAGGATGACGATCAATGATCCGATTGCTATGGCTATTAAGATTATGATCATGTCTCGATTGGACATAAAGCTCTTGTCGACGAGAATCTCCGTCTTGCTTTCGTCGTAGTAGAGGACTGCTTCTTCGGATGATCCAGTCTTCGTTCCACGTGGATCAAAATCGTCATCATCTGCTCTGTTTGGAACGTCTGCAATCATCATTCCATCCTAATTTAGTAAGTAAGTAGGCCTATCCTTCGAGTTTACCTCTGACAAAGAGCGCAAGAGCATCACATTGTATTTGTATGAAACGATTGCAAACGTAGCCTTGCGTCATTTGCAGCAGATTATAACGCGAGTAAATATAATAGGTGAGCTAGTAGGCCTAAGTATAACTATATAGACGAGCATGCTAGACTACAATTGGAAAAATTACCTGCGTTGATTCCAGGTATATTTGAAAATAAATTATCTGCCGTATACCCAAATTCGCAAAAACAATTTCTAAACCGATTGGATTTAGCAACTGATAGCTATGGAACTATTAGGCCTACCTAATTACCGCAATTTAAAAGAAATAATCTGCAGTGCAAGGTATTTTATGATATAAGATATTCGCTAATGCTACATAATGTAATTAAATCTAAACGAAGCACTGCATAATTTAATTTAGCATAATTCATCTAACTTTAATGCATAACACGTCGCAATATTCGTGTGCGATTCGAAAGCATCAGCAATGTTCCTAAGAACACGCTGAAGGTCCAACTATGTTTAATGAAATGTAATTCGATATTTGTAGCAGCATTCGATACCCGACTGTTCCTTAAAGTTGAGCTTCTTCGGCGTTGTGACTCGGAACTTGAGAGGATTGCTGAATCCGACGGCGTTGCTGACTGACAGATAGAACGTGTACGTGGATCCCGGGTTCAGACCATTCACGACCAGACTCTCCGTACCTATTGCACACAAGGACCCCAACGCTCAAGCATGACGCATGTTCGCGAAGTGCATCAGCCTTTCATTTACGCGTTGCATGAGGTTTGATTGTTGGTCGTGAATGTAAATTTGCAAAGTGTACAATAATAGTGTTCTGGATTAAGAATAATAGCCTATCACATCCAAATATTGAAAGACTGTTTTCGTGTGCACGCATGAGTGTAGTGTGGATGTACATAGCGCAATTTTTAAATTGCGCTATGTACATTAAATTCACAGAAACGCTATGCATGAGTCAAAGCTGGACATAAGCATCTTCTAATAGATGACGACTTCTAATGGGAAAGGTAATGTAGGCGACTATGACTTCCACAAGAGGTCGTTAAACGCTGCATAGGCTACTTACTGAAATTGAATGTGCGTGTGTGTTGCTCGAATCCATTTGAGGCCAGTTCGTACTTGACCATCCAGGAGAGGAACGGCAGATGAGGATTGGCCGTAGGGGGTGTGGCCCTTAACGTCACCGTATTCGGCGTCTCCTCCAACACAGACACGTTACGCAACATATCTGGCGTCACTGGAATAGTCATACACGTCACTCAACCGAATCATTTTCATCATTATTATTTATTATTATAATAGTATAGATTTAGTAATTGCTATTTTTTAATCATATTCATTATTATCATCATCATCATCATCATCATCATCATCATCATCATCATCACAATCATCACAATCATCATCATCATCATCATCATCATTATTTATTACTTGTATGGACATGTTGTACATTAACTTAAGCTACCTCACGTTTATTATAAATTTCGTGTTTCAAAACTATCTAATACAGCTTATAGAATCTGGCTTTCCCTGTAAACATTGTCAACTTTTCATCGGTTAAATTTAAACATATACGGATACCTCTAGTCGTTTGTATTTGTCTTGGCACATGTAATACAATAAAGTCTTCGAATCAATTAATTTTTCAATGATCAGTCAATGAACTAATGCCTTATTAGAGGTCTAATGAGTAACTTATTTACTTCTAGATACAAAAGATTAAACTGAATATATAAAGAAAACAACTGTATAACCTTGTTTACCTGCTTCAACCAGCCTGAGCGCTTCTCTAGCAAAGCCATGAATGTTCTTAGCAACGCAGTGATAAGTGCCGTAGATTGGCGGGTATGAAGGGGTCACTGCATTCGGTACTTTCAGCTGAAATCAGAAAGCCTTCTCGTAAGAAAAGAAGTGTTTGTATGTGTGTAATTATTCATTAAGTTTTAACGATAAAGAGTTTAAACTATATGAAATATCACCACATTCTCTCCATTCAATAACATACGTCTTTAAAGATTTACACAGACTTGAAGCGTGTCCAAAGTGTCAGACCCCAGGGTATTACTGATTCTAGGAGAGAAATCAACAGTCTATTAGTTTAGATGTTGAACCATAGACGAAATATAATAAAACTGATACAATGATTGAATAATGATGACAGAATGTGTCGTTCAAAGCATCATGAGAATATTAACCAACGACCCATGAGCTGAAACGAAATCATGAAGAATGATGAAAATACATCGCATTGGCCGATGATCTGAACCATTTATCCCCAATCCCACAGGGGAATATCTTAAACCAGAAATGCAGAATTTTTTCCCAATGCTTCTTAAATATGTGCACTATGACAAGTGCATTGATGTGAGACGTGAGATCTCTACGGTAGCTTACCGTCAATGTACTGACGAAGACACCAGCTTGTGAGTTGGAGATCTGATAGAAACTGTTGTTCTGTATGTATCGTTCCTCTCGGAACCAGGTAACAGTCGGAGGTGGAACACCATCGGTCATACACTTGAATGACCTCGTTTCTCCAGACCATCCGAACTGCTCCGGTTGGTCGACCGATATAGAAGGTCTGACTGAACGCAAAGCAACATAAAGAACCTGGATTCAAGTCCAGGAAGACGCGAATAGACCAAGAAAGTTCTGAAGGGCTAGTTTCATTTCAGAGAGTGTTCCTGAGTCAAAAGTACAAGATTAAGAAGTACGTCTTTTGACCGTCATTGGTCTCATAAGTCAGCATAAGTTTCTGCTACAAATACCGTTCAGCTATGGGTTGGTAAATGGGCTATCTGAGTCCTGTGGTTTCGCGATGTCACTGAGTCTTAAAGTAATAGGATAGGAAGTACTCGTGATGCAACTTTGATAGCAAGCAAGTAACCTGCAAGACGCATATACATGGTGGCATAAGATTGAAAGGGAGAAGACTGGATGAATGAATGAACGAATGATTAATTGAATTAATTTATCTCAGTGCGTCAATTGTTATAAATCACTTGCATTTAGAATCTTTTTCTGCAACGACTTAGTGCCATAATGGACATTCTCCCGACAGTTATATAATACGACGTATTTGAGAAGAGAGACTGATTCCAGTACAAAATTTCTTACATCGTGTCTCTACGTTTAAAACAGCGTGCAATTGGCCATCTTGTCCAATTCGATTCCTATTACCATTACTCACATTCGACAGTTAGGGGAATGTTCCTCATATCCGACCCGGCCAGATTGCGAGCGGAACACTGGAGAAATCCAGTGTAGGAACGATCCAGATCGCGAATCATTAAAGCGTTCATGCCCGGCTGCAAAGTCTCCAACCACTTTCCAGATAGAATCTGCAGATACGAAGCATTTTATGACTAAAACGACATTATGCCGGAAAATCATGCTACGAAATGCTACATCATGCGCTTAATGAACCATACTGATAAGATCTACTTAATTTGTCTGGAAGAAGAAAATTTATAGATCTAACAATATCTAATATTGATTTTGAGAAACAGATCGACAAAGCCGGGATTTTCGATATTTAGAAGCATCTTTGAACTCATTTGGATGTCATAATAGCACAAGCGGCGGACTTACATTTCTATCTTGGCCCGGTATCGATTTAAACCCGGTGCATAAGATACGAATTCTACGGAAGTCCCTTATCTATCCTAAGCAGTGCGTGTGATACTCCTTAATTTTCTATTCTGTACGCATCCTGTAAATGGTAATGCTTAGCTGTTCGCGTTGGTGCTGACCAGTTGTTGTTTATCCGCGTTTATCTTTTCGACGCTTGAGGTCCGGTTCCAGATGATTGTTGGAACTGGCGTCCCTGAAGCCTCGCAGGTCACGTTCAAGGTCTGGCCTTCAATGAGAACCATCTTCGCAGGTAGAGATTTTATGGACGGGGGAACTACAACGAAAAATCAACCAATTATCCGCTCTCTTGAGAAACTGAACACTTAGGTGCAAGACAAACCCTCAAGTCACGCCCTAATACGACGATAGAGGGCGCAAGTAACATTAACTGCAACTAGAAAGCCAACAGTTTTTACAGCGCAAGATATCCCATGATTGCATCCGAAATACACATAAATAACTGAAATGAATAATACACCATTATAAGACCGAAAATATCCAGTCGCGTATAGGACCTACAATAAACTAGAGCTGTTTTTCACATTGCCTTTCTTCTAAAGCTCTTGAATTTACTTACGACCATACGATAAAAACGTCGATAGCGCTGAGCAATCATGAGCGAAGACCTTACTCAATATCCCTGCACAGTCACCGACTCGGGAGACCCGAACCCATACTCTTCGCCTTAGGCCTCTAAGTCTAACTACTCGGCTACCGATCCTCATGTTACTCACCCATCATCTTGACATCAACGTGTACTTCTTTGGAGCCATGCAGATTGGAGACCCGGCAGAAATAGCGACCTTCGTCGTCGCTATCAACCTTCGGAATTGTGAATGTCTCGCTCACCTCCGCCAAACGCACCCGAACGCGTATCATATCAGACATCTTCTGCTCCTGGATGATACAGTAGACAACTGAGAGAGTTACATATCAGGAATATAGAGAACTAGACATGCATAACTAATTAACCTGATGCCTCTAAAAAATATTTCTTACAACACACCTCTGTTACAAACTCATAATATTGTGGCGTACTTGGTAGTTCTTAAAGGCGCTATGCACGTATAAAATTGAAATGAGCATTTATTTACGTCTTCTAATATCTCTCCAAGACGCTTGTCAGATATGAGTACGTATATATATCTATTTAATATATCGACAGACTCATATTGCAACGCTAATAGAATGACCTCTGAAACGCGTAAATGTTTGTCTTTCATCCACAGACGACCACTTTTGGTGACGTTCTGTAGAGGAAGGGACGTCTAAACAGGTTATACGACCTTTGCCATTCACCTTCATCCATCTAGGTAAAAAAGACACTCATCGTAGGCACAGTTACAGAGGTCAACCTTTTCAGTCAAGTTCTTTAAACGAGGTTGTTGAATGACTTGTGGTTCCAGTCTAATTAATTTGCTACGTTGCTGAGTGAATTGGATAACTTCTCAGTGGATATTTTTAGAAAGAAACCATCAGCAAAAAATGCATGTATGTGTGCATGTATGCATGTGCATGTAATTATGTTTACGCGTATGTATGTGAGTACTTCCGTTTCTTATACCTTTCTTTCTTCATAAACATATGTCTGCATCTGTATTTCTCTGTGCATGTTGATTGTTTGCATGTCTCTTCATATGCATATCCTATCTGTCCATCTGCAATTCTGTCTTCTGGTATTCTGCTGTCTGTGTTTTAGTGGGTCTGTTTGTCTGTCTTTCTTTCCGTCTGTCTTTCTGTTTGTCTGTTTCCTGTGTCTCCACGTGTGTGTGTGTGTCTGTCTGTCTGCATGTGCGTTTGTGCGTTTGCGTCCGTCCGTCCGTCCGTCCGTCCGTCCGTCCATCCATCCATCCATCCATCCGTCCATCCATCCACCCATCCGTCCATCCATCCATCCACCCACCCTTCCATCCATCTATTAGACCGTTTTATATCTTTATATGTTGTAGAGTCTTTTGTCCTCTTACCCGATACCATTCGTAGCTGACTTGTGGATTTCCATCAGCTCTGCAGTGAAGCATCGCAGTCTGACCCTTGATGATCCTGTCCGCGCTCGGCTGGCGCAGAATAACCGGAGGATCTGCACAAAGAAATTTATACATGGGGTCAGAGGTCGTTATGAGACGTTTTCAGGGTATAAATGGGACTTGACCATTGCAAGCACGGATGAAAACTGGGCGATAGAATCGAAGAAAAGTATTTCAGTAAAATTTCAATACACATAGACACATGTATACAAATATGACACATACACACTTAACTTACATACTTACATAAATTCATACAGCTAAACATGCAACGCTGTCTTAAATCGACTAAGAACTCACATCCAGACACACACACAAACGCACATGCAGACAGACAGACACACACACACACACACGTGGAGACACAGGAACATATAGACGTGCGTTTGAGGCGCCGCTAGCGAAATAAAACGCGCCTCTCTTGTTACTGTATTGGAGTCCAAGTGTCTATCGAGGGACGCGCGATGGTGTCTCAATTTACTTCATCGGATCCCCTACTGTCGTTTCATCTCATCCAAATACCGATCCTCAGCGAAGCGTAACACAGTCTGGCAGCCGCCGCCATAAGTTCCGCGTCACTGGATCGATTGAAGCAATCAACTGGAAGGGCTCTTCTATAGAACGAGCGCTCTTCCTACATTATGTGTCCGCGGACAAATGCACACATCAACTTCAGAAGATGCAGAATAACTCCTCCTGCTCCGTTAATACTACGCTGTTTACATAGAAAAAAAACAAGAAGGCATAATACGCATACGACTAAATGGATAGAAGCATCTCGGCTATTATTTGTACACAGTCTGATGTTATTTGTACACGGTGTATACTTACAAAGGAGATCGAGCGATATGAATCTAGACTTGGCGTTCCCGTTGCTAGGGACTTCTGCCCGGCATTCGTACATTCCGGTGTCCCTCAGGTCCAGTTGGCTTACGTGCAGTCCATTCTTATCGATCATGTATTTGCCGCCATCTGTTGGAAAGAATATACAGTTCAGACGGTCATGTTTATGAGTGAGTAAGCAATTTGACTTCATGTGAGTTTGTAAGAAAAGTCTTGAAAGACATTTTTAGAAAGATCATTCTACCGTCTACGCTTCTCGAGATAATAAATAGGCCTATACATGAATGGAAGTATTTTATTAAAAGTCATCCGAGCAAATTGACAGTTCTATTTACGGTATAAAGAGTAGAATTATGTTTGTGAGAATAATTTCTATATCTATAAATAAATCACTACCTTTACTGAGTGAAATTGTTGCTCTATACATATGTCAGAGAGTTGAATGAACATTTGCACCAAGATTCACCCTATTTTCGAGCTAAGCATTTATTGCGTGTAATTAAAAGATCCGAAAACAACCATTAGCAATCATGATCTAAAATTAACTAATGGATTTTGACAAAGGCGAAATTTGGTTAATTTGTGTTGAGTTACTCAAATCGGTTAAGTACTGAAAACAAGAATTTATCTAAATTATGCTTAAGTGATTCATTACTTAAAATACCCGGTAAACATTTTGGTCTATATATAGTTGTGACAAGTGAATTAGTTTGACAATGCAATTAGAGGATAATGCAAGATAACGCAAATCAGTCTTTATATAGCGCCTACTTTTATATATAAATAGACTCAACTGCTATGCCAGCCAACCAAATTAAGACCGAAAAAGATTGCACTATAGCCTAGGTCAGATTCGATCCAAATACACCATGTCAGGAAAGACAAGACCAAAATATGTCCAAGTCGTCAAGTCCAGTTCAAGTTAGATCATATGAGAACAGATGGAAATAGAAACAGAGTAGATTCGAACTTAATTAATTAGAATTAATTACCTGACAGGATATTTCTGTTGTTCAAATACCACGTGACTACAGGCCTTGGAAGACCAGTGGCTCTACATTGAAGTAATGCATTGCTGCCCAACAGATGGCGTTCCAGGGTCGGAGTTTCGGCGAAACGGATGTCCTCTAGCGACAGAAACAGCAGACATCAGTCGACAATGATTTATCTAGCGATATTTATCAATTCCGCGTGTCTATGTTACGGTGCTGTGCATTTATTTTCATTTAGTACAGTTACGTAAATCAGGTGCAGAAGGTCAGCACACACCCAGTACTTATTTTGTGTGATGCTATGTATGTACGTATGTATGTATGTATTTATGTATGTATGTATGTATGTATGTATGTATGTAAGTATGTATGTATGTATGTATGTATGTATATATGTATATATGTATGTATATACGCATGTATGTATGCATGTATGTATGCATCTGTGTATGCATACATGTATGTACGCATGTATGTATGCATGCATGTATGTACGTATGTATGTATGTATGTATATATGTATATATGTATGTGTGTACATACATGTACATGCGAACGGATCTATGTATGTATACATGTATTTATTTATATATGCATATATGGGTGCATATGTATGCATACATATATGTATTTATGTATGTGTGTATGTATGTGTGCATGGATGTATGTATGTATGTATGTATGTATGTACTATGTATGTATCATGCATGAATGTATTTATGTATATATATGGGCATGTAAGAATGTATCTATGTATGTATGTATGTTTATGTGTGTCTATGCATGTTTGTGCATATGTGCGTATGTTAGATGAATCATACATATTGAAGTGATGTGTGAAATCTACCATAGACGAGGAAGTTCGTCTCGCTGGATAAGTCGAGACCGGATGATGGATCGGTTGCTTTGCAGCGGTATCTGCCTCCGTCGCCAGCTTCAATTCGCGTCAAGTGAAGACGCAGACTCAGTCTCTCCGGTCTCACGATGTAGATCCTGTACATATCCAACAGCCATATATTGTAATCAGCCGGAATGACACCGTGTTCAAACAGCAAGGCTCCGGCACATACATGAATGAATATATCAAAATTAGCCAAGTGCATGCATGGTGCTGTAAACATGTATGCACGGCTGTATGTTTGTATGAATGTACATATGTTTAAACATATGTATGCATGCGTGTTTGTATGTATGCACAGTACATGTATATATCCATATATGTATATATGTATATATGTATGTATGTATGTATGTAATACGTATGTATGTATGTATGTATGTATGTATGTGTGCGCATGTATGTATGTATGTATGTATGTATGCATGTATGTATGTATGTATGTATGTATGTATGTATGTATGTATGTATGTATGTATGTATGTATGTATGTATGTATGTATGTATGTATGTATGTATGTATGTATGTATATGCATGTATGTATGTATGTATGTATGTATGTATGTATGTATGTATGTATGTATGTATGTATGTATGTATGTATGTATGTATGTATGTATGTATGTATGTATGTATGTATGTATGTATGTATGTATGTATGTATATCATGTATGTATGTGGATAGTTCAGTGTGAACTATGGTCCATTATGGGCTTCCCATTTTGTATTCATTAGAACGTCTTATCTGTTAATTTGATATGTTCTGATTTACTATTAATTTGATCAATGCATTTCCTAATCACTCTGCTACTATGTTACATGTAGATATTAATATATATGAAGATATAGATATATATAAGATGTTGCTATATATATGTTATGCATGGATATAGATGGATATATGACTAGATTATAGTCTGTAGATAATTGTAAGTCAGTGGTAAATAGTAGAATGATTGACAACAAACTTTGCCTTGGCTTTTTCGGTGGATGCCATGTTGGCTTGGTATGTCATCGGAACAACGCTAAATAAGACTCATTTGGCTGCTTACTGAGCAATCGAAGCTAAACCAACAACGCATCTTTATGCAGTCATATCATCTCCCGTATCTCCTTCCTCGCACAGGAACAGATGTCAGGACGTGCCTGCCTCATCAACAGTCATCGTTTCAAAGGCACCGCAACGATTCTTACCACGGTCGAGCAACTATGCGAATGATGACAGCGCCCTGTCTGCGGGAGGTACGCAACGTCAGATGGGGGAAGGGACCGGCACTCACCTCCACGCTCCACCGGAAGTCACGTGAGCTTCAAAAAACGGCACGTGGCTTTCGTCGTTCACCTTCCGGTGTTGCATTCACCCACGGTCCTTCGTGCCATTCTGGTCTGCGGTGCAGAATGACAGCTATCCGAGAGGAGATTTATCTCTGGCGATCTCATCGAACGCCGCCCGAATTGACAATAGCGCACTCGACTGGAGATGGGGTCAGAAGAGAGCGCGATGCGCTTAATAAACCGAGCGCTTTTTATCAGCCCACGGCGTATATCGCGCCCGAGACAAGTGTGACCACTCCTTGGGACTTTTCCCAAGATCTTGGGATTTTGGGGTCGACTTGGGATCTGGGTATTTTACTTAGCAATCTTGGCATTTTTCTAAGGTCTACGTAACAGACAAGTTTTTACCGTACTTTTCAACAGTGTCAGCGAATCAGATAAGAAAAACTCGCTCAGTGGGTCTGTCTAAAAGACGCTTATTATTATTGTTACTTGTAGGTCCTAAACATTGAAATTTGTTAAATTTAATGTTATGCTCTGGGTTTTTTCTTTGTCTGTTCTTAGCTAGGCATTTTTGCGAATAATTGTGATGGTTAAAACGCATTTCATATTTCATCACAGTTTTTCGTTTTCAGTAACTTGGGATTATTTTGGTACACTTTTGGTCAATCTTGGGATTTTTCTGGAAAGAGCTTGGGATTTCAGAAAATGGAGAATGGTCGCACTGCCCGTCACAGATATCCAGACCACCCGGAGACAAACGTCGTTGGTTTGAATGCTCTTAATTAAAATGCATCGCGAGTAGGCGCACGTGACCCGTGCGTCATTTCCTGTCGTCCGCCATTTTGTTTCGCGTCGTTGTATCTGTGCGTTGACCGTGTGCTCGCTCCGTGAATTAATTATTAATCAGTTTCATAAGCAACGTTGTGTGTGTCATTCTTTGTTCGCCTGGGTTTAGTTGTGTCGTGCGCGATTCAGTATTTAAAACACTGCAGACAATGTTGGGTGGTGGTTGTAATTACTAATTAGTAACTTTTATAGCGCCTTTGTATATTAAACAAAACTTCAGGTGATACCGCGCTAAAATTAAGCCTTAATTAGGTTAGTGCCCAGAAAATCAGTAAGCTAGAACAAAGAGCTTGCAGCCTATGATGTATCATCACGTTAACGCTAATACCAGGCGGGCTAAATTAATAATAATTATTATCGGCCATTACGAAGCCAGAAATGGGCTAATGTTCACTACTACATGTTTTCATAGAAATTTCCAAATTTTGCTAGGTGTACACAGGTGTTATTGTAATTTGAATTGTAATTACGACAATTTATGTCGCAGAGTAAGTAGCGATCTTCTATTTGGCTATGGGCTCTAGGCCTACTTTTATTTTTAGCTTTCGATGACAAGAATTAAGTAATCCTGTCTCAACGTAGCAAATTTAGAAAATGCATATGTATAGCCTATACATGTCGTGGCAACTAGGCCTATAACAGTTTAAGCTTCTCGTAAGAGTGATTCAAGAGCGTTCGGACTTACGAGTTTAATAATACAATTTTAAATATTTTTTGAAAGAGTGATTCAAGAGTGTTACGAGTTAAATAATACAGGTTCAGAAATGTTGTTTGGAAGAGCGACTCAAGAGTGTTGCGTGTTAAATATAGTTTAGATGGTTTTTGAAAGAGTGATTCAAGAGTTAAATAGCACAGTTTCAGAAAATTTTTATGGAAGAGTGATTGAAAACTGTTACAACTTAAATAATGCAGTTTCAGATAAATTTTTTGAAAGAGTGATTCAAAAGTTTTACGAGTCAAATGATACAGCTAAAAATATTTGGTTTGACAGAATAATTAAAGACTGACTTTTCTATAGATTCACTTGTATGAGCCCTCTATTATTGACAGTGAAGTCGTTTGATTGGATTTTGATGATAGACGTACTGTACTAAGTGGAATACCAAATTGCACATTATGAGTTGGCTGCTTTCAGACCACTCTTGGTCTTCTTCGCATAATTCATTTTAGCGGTTTTTCATGTTTGTTTGTATCTATGGAAATCGATTTAGCTCTCTTGGATATATCGATTTGTGGACAGAGAAATCGATTAAGCAATCGGTCATGTCTGGAAGGACGCTTCATCTGTGGTCATTGGTCGAGTAATTTCTTATGAAATTTGTTCGTATGTAGACAAATATGGATTATATGCATGCGCACACAAAAGTCGCATGTTTTATGTGAGGCTCTCTCGGGATTTGCGTCTCTATAGGTCTAAGCTCGAATTTTATTAGACATCGATCGAGAAATGACACAGTGAGCACAAGCTAATACAGGCCCAGAGAGAAAGAGATAGAGTAAGGGAGTGAGGGTAGCAGGGAGAGACTGATATAGAGACGGATAGAGAGATAGACTGCAGAAAGAGAGAGGAGACAGCCACGAGGGAATCAAAGATATGCAGAGATGCCAGATAAAGAGCGCCAGCAGAGAAAGACTGAGAAAGACTCAGAAAGACTGAGACAGGCAGCAAGACACACAAACAGACACACAGACAGACACACAAACAGACAGACCCATAGACACACCGGAAGACGAGTAGAGGAGAATGAGACAAGCGGACATAACCACGGATGGATGGATGGATGACACTTCTCGACAGAGCATATAATGGTACGTAATCGGAAGCCTCCCTTGATGGGAAGGACACAAAGACAACATTCAGTGCAAATATTCGGAGATATTCCTCCCAAGCAAAAACAGTGAAGGCAATTTTACGATCAATTTTTCCAGTGAGGCATACAACTTATTTTTGTGACAATGGCTTTCAAACGCTTTCGGAAAAGAAAGAAAAGGAGCATGTATATATATACTATATATATGTATTTTTGATTCATATATAATGCCTCTAGTAGACACATATAGTTTTTGCAATACACCATGTAGACATAGGCCTAATAGTGACTACATGTACATGGATAATAATGACTTGACCTATTGAACTGAACTATAATAATGAACTTAAAGACGTTAACGGCCTTTCTAGCTATATAATGATAGCGTTAAACAATGGATTACTACTACAATTTGACCTATTTCCCAGTGTTTCGGACACGCCTGACTGGAATTGGGCGAATCGCGTTCCAGCAAGGAATCCGTGGGATTTAAGCCAACTGTAAGCGAGGGACAGAACACCGTGCATGTTGCAACGTTGCAGGCAATAGACTCTGAATTATTTATGGTTCATTGTCGTGCGGTCGGAAGAATTATTGCGAGGTAACGCAATAAATCAGAGCCTGTCAGAGCTGAATGGATGAGATCTACACAAGCCCAATGCATGTCGAAGGCAATTATCGTCACTTCTAAAGCGCCATTGTGCATTCGTTTCCTATCTTAAGACGCACGTGTTTAGAATTCAACCTAGGCAGCCTTAAGAAGTCTTCTATACAAAGCTCAGATACATACACATACATACATACATGCATGCATATATATATGTTACAGTGAATGTGTATTATCAGGGAATGTGTATATACCCTGAAATTTTCAGGGTAGATGCATATTCCCTGATTCACTGAAAAAAGGAGGGTATATACATATACCCCTGAAAATTTCATGTGATTTCTACACACATACCCTGAAAGGCTTTACAATCAAACGTTAAGCCAGATTTCTATTATACACATACCTGAAAATTTCATGGTATGTGTAACATCTATACTGTTCCATTTCACAAGAACTTTGAGGCATGTACATCTGTTTGTTTTATGTATTGGCTGTCAAGTAGGGTGGAGTGAAAAAACCGAAAATTAGAAATTCAAAAAGTAATAGCAACCAAAAGTTGCCTAATGGTATGGGGTCAAAAAATGTAGAAAAAGTTTTTAAAAATATTAATGTCTTCCGCCCCCACCAGAGGGCCAAAGTTACCAAAAATAGCATTTTTTCGAGAAAATTGCAGGTTTCCTTGTAATATTTTTAAATTGAAAACTAATTAATTTACATTCAATATACCGTTGGATAGAGCTTTCAAAACTGAATAAAACGATATATTAATTTTCAGAATATGCCCATATTTGTAGAAGTTATTAACTTTTTACCATTTCCTCTGGTTCGCGACATGTCGCGAAGTCTGAAAACGGTTAAAGACTAATAACTTTTTTATCCTTCGAGATATTTCAACTCATAGTATGTCATTCGATTCAGCTCTGAACCGCCGTTCTAACGGTACATTGTGATGCGGGATTGTTAACAGTACACATTTGTTTTACATTTTTACAGTTTTAGTATAGTATTTTTTGCAATTTTTCATTGATTCTGTTGTCATTTCAGCTGAATGCGCACTTTGTCCGATAAATTGAGATGTAAGAACATTCCATTTTGATCGGGAATAATTTCGAAATGTCGAAGTATAAAAGCTACATTGCCTACTCCTTCACATTGTTTTCGAAGTTCGGACACAGTCAGGAACTACGGCAGACTGTTCTACCCCATATAAGAAATGTGTTTCTGTTGAACTGGTCCACTACGTTCAACCATAGCAGCGGCTGCGACGGCAGGGCCATGAAGGTAAAGAATGAATGGAACCAAGAAGAGCAGAGTCGACAATCTCAAACGACCTAAACAGCAAGTCCAAGTGGATGGTGTGATCAACAGTGTCAAAAGCGACACCAATGTCATAAAGGGAGAGTAGAATGATATGGCTACGGTCCACATAATGAAATATATCTGCTAGAAGACTCACCATATGAGATTCCACTGAGTGGGATTTACTAAATCCTGACTGAAGTGGAGGCATTAGAGAGTGAAAATCAAGGTAGTGGACCAGTTTAACAGAAACACATTTCTTATATAACACATTTCGTATCGTATCTAAAAATTTGTAGAGCGCCTCTCGTAGCATAGACTATTCAGAGGCGCTTTCAGCGCGGAAGCCCCGGGGGAAAAGAAACGCCTTAAGAGAGCGAGAGGATGCGTGAGAAATCCCAGACATGAGCTTAGCCCGTAGAAAAGGGGGAGGCCATTCCAAGTGGAGGGACCTGTCACAGCAAATGCCCGGCATTGAGCCAAGGCAGATTTAACACGAGGGACAAAGAGGTCCAGGCGGTCAGTAGAGCGCAAAGGGCGAGCAGATGCCGCAGAGAGAGGCTTATGCATAAAGTCCGAGAGATATTTTGGTGCAAGGCCAAGTTGAGATTTGGAGACCAAGAGGAGGATCTTATAATGGATACGTGAGGTGATTGGGAGCCAGTGTAGCACTTCAGTCATAATCTGAAATATGGGAGAAGCGAGGAAGGCGTGCTATGAGCCTAGCAGCGGCGTTTAAGACACACTGAAGGGGGAGAGTCGCAACTTGGGAAGACCCATGAGGAGCGAGTTGCAGTAATCCACACGAGAGCAGATGAATGCATGCACAATGGTGGTAAAGACGGCGAGAGCGACTGATCGTCTGATGGCTCTCAGTCGCCTCAAATGAAAAAAGCAAGAGCGAGTCAAATTCGAGATGTGCTCGGTGAAGGTAAGGGAGGATTCGAGGGTGACACCCAAATCTCGAACACTGGAAGAGTAAGTAAAAGAGGGAAACTTATCAGTCAGCAGTGGGAGGTCAAGTTTAAGCAATTTTTGCCTGGTCCCAAACCAAATCAGTTGATTCCCGATCAGTTATATGGGGTAGAACAGTCTGCCGTAGTTCCTGACTGTGTCAGAACTTCGAAAACAATGTGAAGGAGTAGGCAATGTAGCTTTTATACTTCGACATTTCGAAATTATTCCCGATCAAAATGGAATGTTCTTACAGCTCAATTTATCGGACAAAGTGCGCATTCAGCTGAAATGACAACAGAATCAATGAAAAATTGCAAAAATACTATACTAAAACTGTAAAAAATGTAAAACAAATGTGTACTGTTAACAATCCCGCATCACAATGTACCGTTAGAACGGCGGTTCAGAGCTGAGTCGAATGACATACTATGAGTTGAAATATCTCGAAGGATAAAAAAGTTATTAGTGTTTAACCGTTTTCAGACTTCGCGACATGTCGCGAACCAGAGGAAATGGTATAAAGTTAATAACTTCTACAAATATGGGCATATTCTGAAAATTAATATATCGTTTTATTCAGTTTTAAAAGCTCTATCCAAAGGTATATTTGAATGTAAATTAATTAATTTTCAATTAAAAAATATTACAAGGAAACCTGCAATTTTCTCGAAAAAATGCTATTTTTGGTAACTTTGGCCCTCTGGTGGGGGCGGAAGACATTAATATTTTTAAAAACTTTTTCTACATTTTTTGACCCCATACCATTAGGCAACTTTTGGTTGCTATTACTTTTTGAATTTCTAATTTTCGGTTTTTTCACTCCACCCTACTGTCAAGTACGACAACATATCGAGTGGTGACGGACTATGGCTCACGTGGACAAGTGGACCTGATTGATATGCAGTCCATGCCTATAGTGGACATCACAAATGGATCATGGTATACCAAAATCATCTGGCCAAATACTGTGCTCTTCGTCCGTTGTCTACAAAGATCGCGGCTGAGGTTGCCTATCAACTCAGTAGTTGACATCATGCAGATTATACTTCGACCGTAGACATTAGACAACTCTCCAGCGTCAGGTGAAGTGGCAACAGAACCAAATCAGAAACAAATATAAACTCAGAGAAAACGAGCTTCTGCCGGATGCTGACGTCTCCAGAGATGAAGAAATTGCTCTGTGAACCGCGGTTAAGATGTGGCGGTTGAGGTAATCTGCCGGTTTGGCAGATGCTTATCACACAGTGTGAAATGTAACAGTAAATGTTACGGTTCCGCGACAACTCGTCGAACGACATTTCGTATAACGACACTTCGTCTACGACAATTCGTCTAACGACATTTCGTCTACTAGTGTATCTATATCCATTACGGCTAATCAACAGAGGCCGCTTTCTTATAGTTTCGCTAAAACGTGCTATATATTCTCGGGAATCCAGCTTCTAATTACTGACAAGATTATTTTCATCTATCCAGCTTCTGTTGAATGGAAACCTATTTTCATCCATGCTTTTAGGTTGATTTCCAGCTTCTATTTACTTTAAAAATTATTTCGATCAATTCAGCTTTTATTTCAACACAGGAATGTTTTCATCAAACCCACTTCCATTTAGGGAAACAGTTTTTTCATCAATCCAGCTTCCATTTTAAAGTGACAATATCAAATAACTTAGTAGACGAAATGTCGTTCGACGAAATGTCGCTCGACGAAGTGTCGTAGACGAAATGTCGTTCGACGAGTTGTCGTGACACTAAATGTTACACATACCCTGAAATGTTCAGGGTGTGTGTAGGCCTATATATATGTGAAATGTAACAGTAGATGTTACACATACCCTGAAATTTTTAGGCCATTTAGGGTATGTGTATAGAAATCTGGCTTGATGTGTTATTGTAGTCAGGGTAAGTGTATAGAAATCACTGAAAATTTCAGGGTATATGTATTGTATTATGTATATACCCTGAAAGTTTTTTTCAGGGAATGTATACATTCCCCGAGTGAATCAGGAAATATGCATCTACCCTGAAAATTTAAGGGTATATACACATTCCGTGATCATACACATTCACTGTAACATATATATTATATATATATATATATATATATATATATATATTAAGAAGCGTAGGCATACATTGGTACGTATACTGTATACGTACATGCATGCTTACGTATAATATTGATTTTGTATTTGTCCTATGATGTTTGTACACCGGAGTTCGGTTCTTCTGCAACCGGTTTAATAAAGAATATACTTACTTACTTATATGCATTCATACGTACGTACGTGCATAAATACATAGTATTACATACATGCATGAGTGCATATATATATGCTCGTGCATAACTACGCATACATATATGCATGCTTACATACATACATACTTACATACATTCAAGCACATAAATACATATGATACACATACATACACACACATACACACACATATATATATATATATATATATATATATATATATATATATGCAATGCATGTCATACATGGCATACTTGCAGCATATACATATATATGCGTGCATGCATTAAAGATACTAAACTACGCCATATGGTCAGGTTACATACATGCACACATTCTAGTGTCAGCCGGTGCAATAACGAGTGCGTTTGTTGACACGTTAGAACAGCTTGCGCCTGAGTATGTGCATAGGTGAGCGTCGAATTACCTGCCATCCGTTGTTGCAATTTCCTGTGAGTGTGGTCCGTGCCAGGTGAGTCTGAGACCTGACTTCTTGTAGTACGACGGCGCATGGTCCGTGAGCGTGCAGGTGAGTGTCACATCACTCTCTGTTGTTGTCATCTGGTTCCCCTGAGGTGTTATTACAACCCTCTGACAACCTGTCAGGAAAATAGTTACGATTTTAAAATTACTCTCAATGCAATGTCACCTTGAGGTGTTATTACAACCCTATGACCACCTGTCTAATAATAGTCACAGATTTTTAAACTCTCAATACAATGTCACTCAGATTTTTATATTACTCTCAATCTTAGAACAATGAATGCAATCTCACCCTGAGGTGTTATTACGACCGTCTGACCACTTGTCAGAAAAATTCAGATTTTTAAATTGATCTCAAGCTTACAGCAATGAATGTCACGTCACCCTAAGGTGTTATTGTTATTATAAAAGTGACTGCATGGAATCCATGGATAATAATGACTTGACCTATTCAACTGAACTATATAATGACTTTAAAGACGTCATCGGCCTTTCTAGCTATAGCCTAATGATGTCGTTAAACAGTGGATTACTAATACAATTTGACCTATCTCCCATAAAAAGTCACGATTTTTAAATTTCAATCTTAGAACGATGAATGCAATCTCACTCTGAGGTGTTTTTTCGACCCGCTGAAAATAGTCAGAGATTTTTAAATTACTCTCAATCTTAGAACAATTAATGCAATTTCACCATGAGGTGTTATTGCAACCTTATTACCACCTGTCAGAAAGAAAGTCACGAATTTTTAAATTACTCTCAATCTTAGAACAATTAATGCAATTTCACCATGAGGTGTTATTGTGACCTTATTACCACCTGTCAGAAAGAAAGTCACGAATTTTTAAATTACTTTCAATCTTAGAACAATTAATGCAATTTCACCATGAGGTGTTATTGTGACCTTATTACCACCTGTCAGAAAGAAAGTCACAGATTTTTAAATTACTCTCAATCTTAGAACAATGGATGCAATCTCTCACTTAGTTGAGAACGGTCTCGCTATCTTTGTACAAGCATATACAATGACACTATAGGATTCTCATGGGCGATAAAGGAATATATACCAAGGATGCTGGTTAGCAGAGGTTACTGTGTGACGAGCTGGCTTTACTTTCACCCTTATCTGTTATCAGCAGTAGCCATAAATTCTGGAGCCCAATTAGCCACAGGGTCCTCATGGTCAACCTCAGGTGTGCTTTCAGAGACTTGACCCATTGTGACGGCTTCGATGAGGCGCAGATAGCCGCTAACGATGCCTTTTATGGGACCCTATAGAACAAGCCTTGATGAATAAGCTGGTCTGCCTGGGGCAGCTTTTGTATGGTGCTGCGAAATTTCGTAGTTGAACATACCATCGAAACTTTTGCTCCTGAGAAGTGAGAACCCTGAGCAAAATTGCTTATCAAGGAAATATAATACTTGTGGAAGACAATTTTAAATATAATTATATGAAATTTAAGAGAGTACAGTAGAGAGTCGTTAACAACACCATATAGAGATTCGAATTTCTGGCTGGAATGTTCTGTACACGGGAACTTTAAATAGCGTGGCACCCATTCAAACGGGCAGCGGTGGTGAAGGATCTGACGCTACCAATTCGTTGAAAAAAAACAAAGTAGGCCTATACAGACCATGCGATTGCTATAAGAACGTGTACTTTCGCATTCACATTTATATCCAAACCCTGGACGAAGACTTGAACCTGGTGGTTAGTATACGCTAGTCTTTTGCTTGCTTGTTTTTACAGCGACCGAATACACAGTGATATACCGTCGATGTCAGCAAATAGGCCTAAGAACAACAACATCAGAGAGAGGTCTACAAAAGCCACACAGGTCATGTAAGCTGTCTAATGTGATTTCCTCGATGCAAATGGAGCTGTGTGATTCCACCTCCTTCTCAGTCGGACCGGATTTCATTTGCTCAGCAAGATGAGCAAATACCGAGCACATCCAATACTCAAACGCCGTGCTCGATTGCGGTTTGTGTTCCCTTGCGTTACCATGGTTACGTCACAGACCATATATCGATGGGCAGCTCCCGTGATTGGTTCCAATCGAAGAACTGGTCCGACAGACCGTAATTCTCGATAATGATGTCACTCGGCCATTTTGTTCGGTGCGCGATCTTATCGTGTTTACTAATCAAATTGGCGTTTATAAATTTTGAGCGCACAGCCGTGGGTCTGGTCCGTTGGGGATGCCATGGGCCGTGGTTTCTATCTCAGAGGACAGTTCAGAATGCGAAACGAGTTAGTCTGGTCCTCTTGACCGACTGGACAGGACAGGACATTAGGTCTATCAGGAGTTGGACGGCCAAGCATGTAATATTTTGTCTCGCAAATGGTGGCCGTATACTTGGAGATTATACGTCTGAGTTTAATGATAAATGAGCCTCGTGTCGAATGTTGGTCATAATGCAGAGGCGAGTGTATCCGTAGAAAAACAAAACTATATAGCAATGCACCGTTCTGCCTATTTCTGTTTTGCTCTTTGGCCGTGTTTTTTCCTATAACGCAATAGCTGCGTCTGGGTTAACTGCCATGCACTTTAAAAAATCATCATCCCTCCTCAACAACATCATCATTATCATCATCATCTTCATCAACAGCAACAAAACATTGTCATCATCTCTTTTTTATCATCGCCACCCCACCACCTCCACCACCACCATCTCCACCACCGCCTCCACGATCACAATCACGACCATGCACCACCACTACTATCGCCACCATCATCATCGTCGTCGTCGTTGTAATCGCTAGCAGTCGTTATCAGCAACAACCACAGTCATAGAACAAAACCCACAGCACTTCTCGACAATAAATTTACGTCACGAGTTAATCCGAAGCACGACTAGAAGAAGATTTTAAACGAATATAATAATATTTGGACACCCTGACGGAATACAGGATCGATATCAAGAACAACGGATCCGTTTAAAGCCAAGCGATAAGAATTCTTAACTCAATTCCGCGGAGATTTGACCAGTTCAATTCGTTCCGCGTGAAACCGAGTATTTGCCAACTCTGGAGAATTTGATCACGATCAATGTATCGCGGTTTACGTACAGCCGACCAGAGCAACAAAGTGCACGGTTTACTTCAATACCAGATAAATTTTGGACAAATGCACTCATCCTGGGGTTGGGTTTAGAAGGGCTCCCACATCTAAGTTAGGCCCTCCAGAAATTCGCGATTCTGCGCCGCGCAATTTTCGCGCAAAAATCCAGGTCTCGCGCAACGGCGCAAAATTTAGCAATGTACGCAATTTTCGCGCAAAATACCACAACAGATCGCTGCTTTCTTCACTTGATTCGTAATTTGTGTTCGTAATTCGCGCAATTGGACTTTAAATTACTAAAAATCCACTGCGATGCGTAGTAAATTCAACATAGCAAACCAAGCGTCGATCTAAATATAGATATCGATGGTCGAGCGACAATTGAAAAAACCACGGAATCGGACTATAGTATTGAAGTTATAGAGGAATTAGTAATTAAGGAATAGGGCCTACGTTTCGGTTTTTAATGCACAGACTCTTAGTCTAAAAAGTTCTAAAACTTGACTACGACAAAATTCGTTAGACAGTGTGTGCCAAAAACAGTCACGCAACAGCGTGCGTGACCCTTCGCATAGTGCCAATGTGTCGGCTCGTTATCGAGCACATGAATTTATAGACGTTACATACGAAGATGAAGGGCTACCATCCTGGTGACTGACCATACAAGAAACTCGTCAGTCAGCGTAAAAATTCTGCAAGCTTCACTAATTTTTAGGAAGCCAAACTATTCACTAAATAACGAAAACACTGTCAAATACTTTGGCACACTGATTTATGCAAAAAATAACGTTCTTATACCACTTTTTACTTTGCGCAAAATGCGCGCAAAATTAGCGTTTTTGACGCGCAATTTTTTCAATTTCTTGGCGCAAATTTCTGTGGGGCCTACTAAGTGCTTGCCACATAACGGTTGAGTTTCGGCCTAAGTGACCGTGTCGTGAATATTGTTATAGGCTGACCTCTTTGGATTATTCTGATAGTGTGACTTCCGTAGTGACGTTGTAATGACGCAGTGGCATCAATTGAGGATCCCTGCTAAGTGAAACTGATAAGAAAACTGTTGTCCAGAAGTGAAACCAGTAGAAAAGCCTACGCAGCGCTTATGAGTTATGAGGTACTAAAATGGTGCTATATTAATTAATAATTATAAGCAACTAGTTTGACTTTAAGTCCTAGAAAGCTATTTTAGTAGCCCAACGCCAGCTGAGTCTAGCAATATATCGAGTAAATTATTTTCAGAGTCATTCTATTACTTGGATTTATATAGCGACTATCTTCAGCTAAAATTCTTAAGTCAGAATTAAATTTGTTTGGCTTTCCGAGCTCTTATCTCTCGGCAGCATATCAACCTTTCCTTTCCTTTCCCTTTGTAAATCCAATATTTTACACTGGCTTCAATAGACAACAGTTGCGGACATTGCCAATTGATCAGTGCTCGCCAATAAGCTTTGGAATATGCTTGGCTTTCAGGTCAGGCTTTAGAAGTTTGGAATTTACGAATACAATATTATTACGATCAGCACAACCTGTATTTGAGTTGATTAACTTGATTTAACGAGTTCTCAGTTTAACTTTACAGCCAAAAATACAAAGTTCAGAGGTTTACAGCCAACGTCCCAGACGCCATGACCGGGTGCTGCCAAAAGCTGACAACCAAATGAGGAAAACATTTATAGTCAGAATGTTGTTCGCATACTAATTAGTTCTGTCTCGCAATCTCACTGGTCATAGATACATTGTAGATTGTATTTTGATGTTTGATGCTTTGATGTTTATGTTAACTTATATTGCTCATGCTTGTTCACCAGAGTGCTGTTTGGCAGCTGGTTATATTAAAGAATATACTTACTTACTTTTTACTTACTTACTTTTTTACTTACTTATCTATTGATCGTGCTCGCCAAGAAACCAAGACCCGCAAGTCCACAACCTAGTCTAATTTCTATTCAAACTCAAAAACATCTCCTAGATAACCATGCATAAACCACTACGCTGTGTTCTGTAAAGGCGATGTGCATAAATAACCGATGTACAGGCTACACGTATACATCCTTTGATCTCGACAGTAGTTTATCGTGGACGAGGAGTCTGTCTAGAAGTGGGACCTGAATTAGACTTACAGGGACAGCGTAATATATGGGAATCGTACAGGAACAGCGATGTATATTGATCGTCGTGGGATTTTCTCCAATCCTTTATTCCTACCAAAACATCCTCCACGCCCCTCCATTCTGCCTCTTTCTTCTCGCCATGATAGACTGAATGAGCATCGCATGGCCGCCGGCGACCACGTTACGGGGGCAGTGAGTCACACTAAGCGGGCAAAGTAGGCAGAACAGAGGGCGCCTGAGATCGTTTGTCAGCCGCACTGACGGGCATTGTGACCGAAGGAAGAGACCGGGCTGAGCCGCGGCCGAAAAGACGGAGTCGGCCCAGCCAGACGGTGATTGCGCTGAGGCGTTTGCTCGAAGCTTTTTGATAGCATCAGACATGAATAGCTGTGGACGAACCATAACGAAGCGTTTCATTCAGAAGGGTAATTGTCCTACTGCGGATTGAATGAAAGTCGAAGAACGGCAGCTTTGGGAAAACGGGACAGGAATCTCATCTCAATACAAATTCAACTCAACGACACAAATGCAACTAATCCGGTAGAGGGCTACTGTTCTTCTCGCCAGGACTCTTAGCTGATTGGACGTCATTCTATAGGCTATAAATTACCGAATTATAAAATTTACTGCGTTCTCCTACTAAGTGCATTATCTTCAATTTAGCAGCTTACTCGCTATCCTGAAATATTTAATCAGACGTTGTTGAAACGAAACGCGTGCAGGAGAATATATTTCGTCATTTGCGTGTGAATCAATACATGTATGTAGAATCGTAGATTGTGGAAAAAGAATAAATTTTAGGTGTAAATTCCATTTTGAAATCTTTATGCTTTTAAATAATATGTATATATGTATATTTATATGTGTATATATATATATGTATATATACTCTATATATTGAATAAAATACCATTGCACAGTTACCTAGCGTCTATGAAGGGTAATAATTGTTCGGATGACTTCTTGCTCTTCCCAACAGAAACGTCGTAATATTATGCGGCCATGTGAGGCCCATGTGACTTTATTCCCTTATGAATTTCATTCATTCTACCAGATGGGACCATGTGAAGGATATGTGAAGCCAACGTGGGAACATTGTCATATAGGCTTCACATATCCTTTGGGGCTGTTACTGTCTAGAACACAATGGGTAAGTGCACCATGACCTGTACGCATCAACGCACAGCAAGGTAGCAGCGATCATTAAGGCACATTGGAGATGCTGGATAATAAATTCAGAGCTATAGTAAGGCATTAAATGAAAGACTTAGGTGCTCACATCTAAATAATTCCTCAAACAAAACGGTTTATTCAAATGACACAGTGGTCCTATATCGGCCTACATGACATGTCCTCTACATTTAGATAGTTAAGTAAATTGCAACAGAGTCTGGAATTGGTAACAAAGAAGTTCGATTAAGCAATCAGTTTTTCTCAAAAGTTGATTAGTAACTGATTTTTGCAGAGCGTTTGGAGGACATTCAACAGCGAATGGGAAATATTTCGATATAATAGTTAATTTATTTTGCGCATTTTTGTGACCTTCTCAAGTGCACAAGTGCGCATGTCGTCTCAGACATTAAACGCACGCAATTGTATGGAATTAAATGCGAGGTTTATACACGTATGTATGTGTGTATGTTTCTATGTATCTTTTATGCTTCTATGTGTATATATACATGACTGGAGGTTTTGTAAGTCTTCTAGACAAATACATTGGAAATAAAGCTCATAAAACTGGAAAATTCACCACTGATGGTTATACCACAATGGTTAAACACTGGGATAGCTTCCAGGCTCAATATAGTTAGACAGATGCTTATTGCATTCACGAACAGTTGCCCATAGCAACGTCACCGTCGGCTTGAGCGACCACGTGAGGTTCCACCCGTGTCCAACAAGACCCCTCCCTCTTCATCTACTCGATTACATTAAATATTCTCCGAGGATCGAGCATTCCAGCTCCGCAGGTCCTTCCCGCCGCTGCCTCCTCCTAATGGTATCTTGAAGCCATGAGAAGCCGTCCAGATGGCTTTCCTCCCCGCTCCCCCGCCCGCTGACCGCAGAATGCCACGTGGGCCATCTGGTCATCCCTTCGTCCGAACAATACACCCGATGTCCGGCGGGATGGCGCCGTCCCCTTACCATCACAGACTCCGCAGCTAAAGGGATTAGGACGAACAACACGAGTCTCAGATTCTCGGTCATCAAGCGAACGACGAAACAACCCACGTATAAGTCGACTAATTACTAGGTCGAACAACAGACAAGACATACAGACAGACAGATATCTAGACATACAAACAGACAGACAGATAGACAGACAAACAGGCAGTTAGACAGAGAGACAGGCAGTTAGACAGACAGACGAGTAGACAGACAGATAATATGTAGACAGACAGACACGTATGTATGTGTGTATTTGAGAAATAGAAAGAGAAAGAGAGAGACAGACAGACAGACATACATACAGACAGAGGCAGAGACAGAGACAGAGAGACAGAGACAAATAGACAGACATACAGCTAGAAAGGCAGACAGGCAGACAGGCAGATAGGTAGGCAGATAGACAGGTACACAGGCAATCAGGTAGATATGCAGATATATAGATAAGCAGATGACAGACAGACAGTCACACAGATGGACGGACGGTCGGACGGACTTGAGGCTGGACAGGATGGCGGACAGACAGACAGATAGGCAGAGACAGAGGGACATCATGTAGATAGTTTGCAAACAGACAGATACACCAAGAAGCCATTAGTGACATTATATGAATGTCATCAGGGTAATAAAAATCTGTCACACGGGTTTGTTTATTGGCGCACAGATATTTTAGAGAGAAAGAGAGAAGGGACATGTAGAGAGAGCAGAATATGAGAGAGAGAGAGAGAGAGAGAGAGAGAGAGAGAGAGAGAGAGAGAGAGAGAGAGAGAGAGAGAGAGAGAGAGAGATGTCAGAGAGAGAGAGAGAGAGAGACAGAGAGAGAGAGAGACAGAGAGAGAGACAGAGACAGAGGCCTTACAGATAGAGACAGAGAGAGAGAGAGAGAGACAGACAGACAGACAGACAGACAGACAGAAAGACAGACAGACAGACAGACAGAGACAGAGACACAGATAGACAGACAGAGACAGACAGACAGAGACAGATAGAGAGACAGTGACAGAGAGACACAGACAGAGAGAGTGAGAGAGAGAGAGACAGAGAGAGACAGAGACAGGCAGACAGAGACAGACAGACAGACAGACAGAGAGGCAGAGAGAGGCAGAGAGAGAGGCAGACAGACAGAGACAGACAGAGTCAGACAGAGACAGACAGAGACAGACAGAGACAGAGAAAGAGAGAGACAGATAGAGACAGAGACAGACAGAGGCAAAGAGAAAAAGAGGAGAGGGAGAGAGATATAGAAAGAGAAAGAGAGAGTGAGACGAAGAGAAGAATGGGAGGAAGAGAAAGAAAGTGTGGTAGGGTCATCATTCATTTACTAGCCACAAAATAGCCATAAACGATGCGCATCGAAGGATAAGAATTCTTTCGGTCCGAGAGCAGCAAGTACAGCAAAACCAATCGACCGAATCTTATAGGAACCGATAAGGGATTTTACTTTCACATAAAAATGACAACATAGCAGAATATAATATAACAGAAAATGACATTACTTAGCATAATATAACTTAACACAATTTTCCTTAACATAATATAACTCTGGTTAAAAAGACACAAGTGGTAGAACCACTGCTTAAGCTTATAGACCGAGAATAGTCTTAACATCCAATGAATACCAGCTGCAGTCCGAAACAATGAAATGAAGGAGTAGAAACAACAACGATGACAAGAGTGAAGATGACAAGGACAATGATGATGATGATGATGATGATGATGATGATGATGATGATGATGATGATGATGATGATGATGATGATGATGATGATGATGATGATGACGACGACGATGATGACGACGACGATGACGACGACGATGATGATGATGATGATGATGATGATGATGATGATGATGATGAGTGATGTTGATGCTGCTACTGATGATGATGGTGATGATGACAATGACCATGTAAATGATAAATATTCGACATCTCTCTGCTCGCATTAAATTCAAAATCCTCATTTTAGTCTTCAAGCACAAAGGGGTCTTGCCCCAAAATATTTAGCTGATGTATTACTCCGGCCTCTTTCAGCCTCCTCCCATCGACCACTACGCTCATCAAACAGACTTGAGCTTCTATAGAACCTCACACTAGAACAGCTATGGCTCAGTCCCGGTCCTTACCTCAATTGGTCCCTCTCTTTGGAATGCGCTGTCTCCATCTACTCGCTCTCGAATTCTAGCTAGTAACCTCTCTTCCACCTTTGCTTTTCTCAAAACCTTTTTCTTCTCTTGGCCTTGCGCACTGGGAGCGCCTCCGAATGGTTCACCCTATGAGAGGCGCTTTATAAATGTTTGAATACAATACAATACAATACAATGATGACCATATGGAAATGTAACGCAAATGTAATGTAAATGTAAATCTCCGAAATTTATCAGCGCCACACAAAAGTCAGGGAGACCATCGGGCCATAGTACAATTGATGGTGATAATTTCAAGACAATGACAACTATGATAACAAACAAAGGCGAAGCCCAGGAGAGGGTTAATTGATGTTGGAGTCCTTCTAAAGTTTCCTCTCTTCCGCTAATTAAAAAAAACTCCGCCCGAATCGGTTTCGATGGATAACGTCTCATTTCTTGCCTTGCACGTCGCACCGAATATTTTGCTAACACAATGCACTGATTAAAGAAAAGACGACTGTTGCTATTCGAGTGCCATCCACCAAAGAATCTGACAGTCAGTGCCAGTCCCAAGCCTGGATGAAGGAGGAGGGCGACGCTAATGGTCTTTATTACCACACAGTGGTCGTTAAACAGTGAACAAGCAAAGAATCTGACGGTGAGAATCTTCTTCCATTATCTTTGTTGCTAAATCTCAGCTATCTAGTATTCCGTGTACTTAGGCCTTTACTTAGGAAACTGTCCTCGTCTCAATTTTCTGGATCCACCAGTGATAACAAAGATGATTTGTACGATAATGATGATGACGACGATAACAACATTAACAAAAAGGTTGATGGCGGATATAACGCTGGTTATGATGATGATGAATTAATGACAAGAAATAGAATGATCGTGATTACGACAATCGTTTTAAATGATTCGTTTGTAATTTAATATTGGCAATTGCGCTTCTAACAACCATAAAATGATTTATTGACGCATTCTGGCACCAGACAAGCTATGATACAATATCGTAAGAATTATTGTGCCTCGTTCCTTTTCAGCAGTTGGGAACCTATTCTGAATGACAACCTCTGGATCTGTGAGAAACGCTATATATACCCTTAACCAAAGCTCGAAAGTCTTTCTCTTTCGACGGGGTTATACTTTGAGTTAACGTCTTGAAAGGGCTCAATGTTAATGAATGAATGAAGGAACGAATAAATGAATTAATGAACGAAAGAACGAATAAATTAATGAACGATGAACGAATGAATGTATGAACGATGAACGAATGAATGAATGAACAATCGAATGAATGAACGAATGAATGAACAAATGAATTAATGAACGAATGAATGAATGAACGAACGAAGAATGAATGAACGAACGAATGAACGAATGAGTGATTGAATGAACGAATAAAATACTGAATTAATCAACAAACGAATGAATGAATGAACGAATGAATTAATGAACGAACGAATGAACGAACGAATGAATTAATGAACGAACGAATGAATGAACGAATGAACGAGTTCATGAACGAATGAGCTAATGAATGAATGAATGAAAGAATGAATGAATGAACGAACGAATGAATGAACGAATGAACGAACGAATGATGCCATAGGTCCAGCCATATCGTGCGAACACGTGAACCTTACCTGCAGAGCTAATTAGGCCAAGAAGGCAGACAACGACAGAGGTCAGAGGAACATAGATCGCCATCTTCCGTTTTTTCATCATTTGCTTCAGCAGCTGCAGCTGCTATTGGTGTCGTGTTACTGCGAGGCTGCACTCATATGCCATCGGCATCGGGGTGACACGACCGACCAGCGCCCGATCCAAGCCATGCATTACTTATTCCGCGGATAAATGAAGACTAACGAAGGCGCATTAGGCAGGCGTCTGTCATCCATCAGCCGATAGGACAAAATCCATGATTACAGTCCAACATGTCGCCGTTGCAATTACCTGAAACGGAACGCAGTAAAACCAAACGTCTGACCAAAAACATTTTTCATCAGTCCCTATCATAGTTGTTAAAACGGTAAACGCAAAATAAAAAAACCCGAAAAAACGTGACAAAAAAATAGAAAAAACGAGAAACGATGTTTTGGGGGGAAAATACGGAACAAACAGTTTTAACAACTATGGTCACTACCATATTCAGGCGCTGCAAACACGAATCCTGTTGAAGAACATGAATCACATTCATTAATGTTAGTTTTTTCCCGAGGTAGGCTACATTATGATCCCTCGGGACATATTAAAATGACACCGGAGAATTGTCAATGTCTGGGATGGCCAGGACTCATCAAGTTGAGTTATCTTTTTGCCCCGAGGTACCTCAGATCCCTTAGGAATTAAAAAAATTGCCTGGAAGATGCAAAAGAAGCATTCAAGATCCGGAGGGGCTAAAGTGCCTTGGAAGAGAATGGCGTTAAAGCTGGGAACGCTCCTGAGTAGACTGTCTTGGAGGGGTGCTATATAAAACTACTGTAATAATAATAATAATAATAATAATAATAATAATAATAATAATAATAATAATAATAATAATAATAATAATAATAATAATAATAATAATAATTCGCCGGCCAAGACAGATGAGTAGGGCCTTTCCAGACAATTTTCTACAATAGATAATGTTCAAGTCCCTGAGGGATCCTGTATACCTCGGGGCATGAAAAAAATAATAATAATAATAATAATAATAATAATAATAATAATAATAATTAAAGCGTTCGCTTATGATTGCAATGCGCTGAAAAAGACAGATGGTTTCTATCGTGTTACAGTCACAGGTTATACGAGAGGGACTGCGCCTAAACTCTGTGATGAAAATTAGGCCGCTGTTGTTGTTGCTGAGCTGCTGCTGATGATGATGATTATTATTATTGTTGTTGTTGATTTTTGTTGTTGCTGTTGTTGTTATCATCATCATCATCATCATCATCATCATCATCATCATCATCATCATCATCATCATCATCATCATCATCGTCATCATCGTCATTATTATCATTCAACTATGAAGCAGGGTCATAGCCATATGGTTGCTATCGAGATCTATGTGCGTTTCTATATTTTCTTCCAAGTGGCTGAGGATTTATTTGTCTGCCAGTAATGCTTTGTTAATTATTTCCTCACCCAAGAGTGTAAAAGGGCAAAAAATCGGGCGCAATATAAATTTCACTTTACAAACACACCACTGCATTTCTGTTCGCTGCCGTTTTATGCCGTTTCGCATCTTGTGCTATTTCCACACGGTCAAAAAGGCTTCACAGTTAATCTGATAGCAAAGCTTTGCATTGCTTCGACTTACTCTGTCGAAGCATTAACAGCGCTATATAAAACCGACGTAAGATTTAGAAGCAAAGCTGGAGGACGAGATAGTCGTAACGATCGCTTCTGAAAAGCAACCAGAAGTCGTAGCCACATATAGCTGTGAGCAAAGCTACGCTCGAGCGCTGACCATAAACAGTCTCTGTGTTTACTTAGATTTCTAGAATAGAGAGCTACCGTGGCTATCAGCGTGAAGTTCGACCAAAATGGCGTTGATAATACATGCAAAACATACTGTAGAAGAGTAGCCTACACAGTAGGACATAGTAGAATGCATTTTGTAGTCGAAAACCGAGGGTTGCGGTAAGATGTAGTCACTCGAAAATGCAAGGCCTATTCCAGTGAGCGCCTCTGAGTAGGTTTCTCGAAGGAGCGCTATATAAATTCTCGGAATGAATGAATGAATGAAAATGATGGTTGGTTAGTTGCTGTTTAACGACATTGTATCATAACAAAGATGATTGGCGTCGCCCTCCTCCTATCTCCGGCCTTGGGACTGGCATGACAGAGCAGTGGCGGAGTGATGTCAGCGCAGTGATGTTTGCGCAGAGTAGGAGAGGATGGAATTTGCTCTTTGCTCTTTACACATCTGCTTCCTTTGCAAAGCCTTTATTGCACCGATTGGCTTGCCTTGCTTTCCTTTCCCTCACGTTACCTAACCTATCTCATCCTTTCCAGGCCATACCGTATCAAACTGTAGACCTAGTTCATTCATCCATATCGAACATTTTTACAGCGCCACTTTCAGAAACTACTTAGAGGCGCAGCCCAGCTAGTACAGAGTATCTTGCCTTATTTCCATGCAGTAAGTTGTCATAATGTATGTGTAGATCTAGTATAGAGTATCTTGCCTTATTTCCATGCCATACCGTATTATACTGTAGATCTAGTATATACATGTAGTATCTTGCTTTACTTTAGGCCTGTGTGTTGTAACCTTACATTCTGGAAGGTCGTCGGGCAATGTTTTCGCACTGCTGTTTCTTGTTTATGCCTATTTCTAAGAGTTTCGTTTCAGCGGATGCAGGCGATATACACAACCGATAACATCTGCTGCTTACACGTTTTCTTCAGCTGTTACCAATGTACAGACAGGAAATCATATCATAGTCGTTGCAACCAGCAACCGTTGCAGTTGTTTTAACGGTTGTTACGAGTCAGCTCAATGAATGAACGTTTAACATAACATAACATAACATATTTTATTCGGCAACCAACTTAAAATACAGGTCGTAAGTACATGAAACTGTTTTCGAGATTTGTCGGTATGCCCAGGAGACCCAAAAGGGGCCGAAGGTCCCGCAAGCCATGCAGGGCCACCTGAGACAAATTAGTTGACAGAAAGCATTACGGCCAACTATGATAATTGAAAAACTAGGCAATAAATTCTTAACTATCTTAACTAAACAATTAGAAATTAAAGAAAATTAAAGAAAACTAAGAAAATTAGAGATTATGTACGTGTAATGACATAGCTTATAAACAGGTGCACACTCCCAATTTCAATTGTCTCAGATGATAAACTCTCGACCGCCTCTGCGATGCGCTCGCAAACTAAGCCTAACAAGACGCACTTGATATTTGATAAAGTGACGGCTAATTCGTCACATCTAATCTGATCTAAGAACATATAATATTATATCCATCCTGATAAACCACTGTGAATCTTTCTATTCTCGCCTCAAAACTGTCCTGTTCAGCCGTGCTGGGGTCGGGAGCTTTCTTGAGTAGTAATCTTGAAGGGCGTGATATAAATCTTCGTAATGAATGAATGAACGAATGAACAAATGAATGAATGAATGAATGAATGAATGAATGAATGAATGAATGAATGAATGAATGAATGAATGACATTGGTAACAGCTGAAGAAAACGTGTAAGCTGCAGATGTTATCGGTTGTGTATAACGCCTGCATCCGGTGAAAAGAAACTCTTAGAAATAGGCATAAACAAGAAACAGCAGTGCGAATGAATGAATGAATGATTAATGCGCAATGCATCAATTGATGGCCGCTTAAGTGAACCGTAGTAAAAATTCACAAGCCTTAATTCGTTGGAGAAGCCCAGTTTAAATCCGATAGGTCAGATATAAATGTATAAAGATTTAAATCCTTTCACTAAAGTTGGTTACAACATTTGTATGTATCTTTTCCTGGCTATAAATCGCAACCTTTAAACTTTGTCGAGACACCTGGAAGGCAGCATTTGGTGCTTGGTGCGTTTACTTAAGCGTACACGTGTGCTGTATTAGCCTTACCTGTGCCGTGTGCTCACCTTGGCTTCGTTGACACCTGCCGTTGCACGTCAGCTTTGGCGGAGAGTCTGCAGCTGAGTGTACACAGCAGTCGACCTACTTCTAGAGATGTGATATTTTCCCCGTCGATAAGCTATCCCTGTTCCCCCGTACCGTCGTTTCACCAACCGCCCACAGGAACCGACTACGATGTTTTTTGCTAGCAGGCGTCAGTTGCTGCTGCTGCAGCTGCCGCAGCACGCTCTACCCTCTGCCCGCTTCCATCTCCATCGTCCACCGCCTTCAACTCTGCTGCTGCTACTGCTGCTGCTGCTGCTGTGTATTGATCAAGCACACGGAACAACGCATCTACCCCATGACTAATCCATTGTATCCTCCCCGGGCTTTTACCCCTTTCTCCATCTTCCCTACTCCCTCCACGGCGCAAGCTACCCCTTCCTCTCCTTCGGTGCAGCGGGCAGCGTCAACCATTGGAGACCGATAGGACCATCGCTTTGCATCTGATTTTTACTGGTTGTCTCTATCGCTTTTTTCGATCTAGTCTTTGTCATTTGTCTTTTGGCGCGTACGTATCGATCGCAGTGATAGATCACAGTGACGTTGATTACAGTCGTCATAATCATAATCAGGCCCGGATCTATAGTTTTGGGGGCCCTGTGCTGATCGAATGACGGGGCCCCTTACAATTTTAAGAAGCAAGGCAGACATACAATAACTCGACACATAATTTGTTATACTTTACAGCACATAAGAAGTAGATAGGACAATTGTCACGAGCTCACGACTCACGCACTGAAATGGAAAGAACATATAGTCTGTCAAAGAACAATATTCTGTATAAACCATTACTACCTTACTGTGCCATAGTGCTAGAGTGTATAGACTACAATGAATGTCACTGTCGTCGTCGTCGTTCCAGTGAGAAAAACGTGGTCAACTTCTGTAAGGAGGCTCCAGCGTCTTCCACTGCACTCCTTCTTTTTCTCTTCTCTGTTCCACTATTGTACTTCATCTTATCCATTGAGCTCAGTTCTATGCTTGAATTAATTTGAATAATAATCTTGATCGACGCTACCGGCTCACAGTATATGCTTTATTATTGCCTGAAATAAAAATGACTTAAAAGTTCGAAGTTCCGCATGCATTTCCGCCGATCCAAGGTGAGTAGGCTACAGCAAATACTTTCTGACTAATCAGGGTAATTTACAGTTTTTGCTTTCTGAAGAATTTTATATACATGGCATTTCGATACAGAATAACTGTTATCAATCCAACTTGGCAACTTCTACTTATGCTAGAAGTATTTTTCATCATTCCAGCTTCTATTTAAGCAAGAATTATTTCTTAATCAATCCATCTTCTATTTATTGAAGAATTTATTTTCATCAATCCAACTTCGACTGAAGCAAGAGTTATTGTCATCAATCCAACTTTTATTTAAAATTACCCTATATAAAATAATTTAGAGCGCAAAAACGATAAATTACCCTGATTAGTCCGATAATTTTGGCTGTACTCACCTTGGATCGGCGAAAATGCGTCCCGCATGGCTGCAGGTACAGAAACTAACTGTTTAAGAGAGGGTCGATGTATCCCTTTGAGAGGGATACATCAAAGTGACGTCATCATATACTATGACATTATTTGGTTATATAATTTAGTCATAGATATATGATTGCTAGGGGGGCCCGGTGGCGCTTTGGATAACAGCTGGCGAAGAGTGCGAGAGGTAGTGAGTTCGAGCCCCCGTAGGGCGGATATGCTTTGTAGGCTGCTATTAGCGCCGTTGTATTGCAGGCTGTCTGTTCTGTTAGTAGTTAACTAGTTAAGAATTGCATAATTGTACACTGTAATCATTCTGCGTTGTGTCAGTTTGAAATTAAACGAAGATTATTATTATTATTATAATGCATTGCAATTTGCACTGTTTCTTTCCTTAATCCTTTATTCTTTTTTTACTTTTACAATTTGGGGGCCCTGTGCTGCAGCACAATCAGCCCCGTGGTTAATCCAGCCCTGATCATAATTGCCATCATTGTTATCGTCGTCGTTGTTATTGGCGTCACGATAACGATCCGAAATCGGCGTGTTTACCGTCATTGTCATCCTCACAGCAATTACAATGTTGATGATGATGGAAGATGAGCAGTCCCTTGAGCCCTCGCATGAGAGGCAGCCTTTGGTATGAAGTGTTATGGACATCTTTTTTTAGCCTAAGCATATTATGGTGCGTGGCCAGTCCTCTCGCACGCCGTCTGATCTTCTCACCGACAGTGTACGGTCAGTGTACTCATTGTGACTGAGTCCAATAGGGGTCGCAGGTGCAAACGTTGCAACATACGGGAAGGGGTTTACGGAAATGGTAACACTCTGGCACGAAGAGGCAACAGTGAACGCTGAATCGCTTTCCGCAACCCTCCCTAAGGTCGCCTCAGCCTTTCATTCGCCAGATGGCGATGAAGAAATGAGCAGTAGGACGTGAAAGGCGCCTTGCATGGCTGCCAACAGTTAAATTCGACTCCTGTAATAACTTGTGATCGTCCGTTCATACTATGAATTGGCAATCATACTGCGTACTTGTCAGTTTGAAAATATGAAATGAAGATTATTATTGTCGTCAGAGTAGCGATAGGCCTATATAGAGACAAAAGAGGATCAGAGTGATGTAATGTTGAAGACACAAGAGACTGATGGAAGTAGTTGAGCGTTGACTGTACGATGGGTGGATGAACGTCCGATGGTGAGACGGACTGCCATGGACTGGTTGATGAGGAGTTTAATTCGGTTGATGGTCTCCCAGAGGCAACATCCATCCAGCGGAGGAGGAGACTCTCTGTCTTCGGAAGAAACAACGCTTACGCCTCATCTGCTGGGATCTTCTCAGATGACGAAGGCGACTGTAGAAGCAGAACAAGAAACGCAGCCCACTGTTGTCGGTCTGTCTCCTTCTTTGGCATGGTCTCTGCCATTGTCGTTGTCTCTGTCTCTGTCTCTGTCTCTGTCTCTGTCTCTCATGTCTCTCTGTCTCTGTCTCTGTCTCTGTGTGTGTCTCTCTCTCTCTCTCTCTATGCCTTTCTGTTTCTGTCTCTCTGTTTCTGTCTCTCTGTCTCAGCCTCTGTCTCTGTCTCTTTCTCTGTTTCACTCAATCTCTTTATCTCTTTCACTCAATCTCTCTGTCTATCTGTCTCTGTCTGTCTGTCTGTCTGTCTGTCTATTACTCTCTCTCACTCTCTCTCTATCTATCTTTCACTCTATCTATCTCTCTCACTCTGTCTCACTCACTTTCTCACTCTCTATCTCTCCTTATGACCCTGTCTCTGTTTCTCTGCCAACGTATTCTCTATCTATGTCTATATTTATTCTTGTATCTTTGTCTCTGATTACTTCAGTCTGTACTTCTGCCTCTCTTCTGTCTATTTTCTGCGTTCGTGTATATCTATCTGCCTATTTGTCTACGTGTACGTCTGTCTGTCTGTCTGTTGTGGATGGTCGACGTTCGTCGCTTCTTCTGATCCGCCGACTTTAATTGTCGATGGAATCAGTTACTTGGCCGGTTTTTTTCGTCTGGGAGGATTTACCCTCCCTCCTTCTCTTCTTCTAATTGTCCATTTCTCCCTCGCTCCCTTTCTCCCTCCCTCCCATCTCAAACCCAATCGACCGATGAACGCCACGAACCGAATGCAGCCGCAAAACAGCTCCGATTGGGTGAATGTGCCCCATTCCAACTCCACCCACCGGGGAATAAACTAAAGATCCTGCTGTGATCATCATCACTACTGCCACAGACGATGTCCTCATCGTTAAGTATCTACAGCAAGACGACACGTGCAAACGCATACATACATACATACATACATACATACATACATACATACATACATACATATATATAGGCAGCTACATACATGCTTACATACATTCATACATGCATATATACATACATGCTTACATACATTCATACATGCATATATACATACATGCATACATACATACATACATACATACATACATACATACACACATACATACATACATACATACATACATACATACATACATACATACATACATGCATACATGTATATACACACATACATACATACATACATACATACACATGCATGCATACATATACATACATACATACATACATACATACACAAATATACATATAATATTGTTAGGGACCCTACCAGACGCTCGCCTGTTCCAATATACTTTAGCCAATAAACGGAAGACATTGATGATAAACTGAAAACATTGTAGTATGGATTGACTCTATATTAAAGAAGGCGTGACTTTATGCCGAGTACCATATAATTTATTTCGGAGTATCATTAGTTCACACAGAGACAGACTTTGTGTGTGATTAAATATATCGAACTTATTGAAACAAGGTTTGGTCGCAGCTATATAGACGAATGTAAAGGGTTTGTCGAGAAGCTTGGCAGCTTTCTTCTAGGCCTGATGCCTGTGTGTTCTCTTTAAAGTAAAGTTGCCAAGACTTCCTTGTGTATAGTTAAGGCGCTTATACTGGCACCGAATTGACTCTCGTTTTCGTGTCCTGCGAGGCTATCCGAGCTGTGTCTTATCGTTTGTGCAAGGGTTACTTCAGAGAAGGAGACGTTTCTGGAACTTCTTGTCAAATACAAGGTTGTATTGTTCTACTACTTTTTACATTTACAATATAATTTATTTTACTTCAATAAGTTTTTCTTCATAGCTTAGTAGCAGTGCCTTACAATATGAATGAAACACACATACATACAACAAAATAATACGGACAGAGAACCTTAACGCAACACAGTAATACAACATCATTTGATATTGCCCTTCTTCCAAAGTTCAGAAGTGCACACGACCATACGACACGGCATCGATAGCGCTGGGCAATTGTACGTGAAGAACTTGCGCATGATTCCTATAGAGTGATTGCTTTAGGTGAGGTTCTAATCGCATGCTTGGATGCACGAAGCGAGATATGCGGAGTCGCCACCTATTGAATGAAAATGTAGTATTCGGGCTCGGTTTTAACGTTCGTTGCAGTAGTAAGGAGCCGAATATCATAACGAAGATGACTGAATTTTGCCCTCCTCATTTATGCAAGCTTGGGACAGGGCACGACCCGAAAACGGAAGCTGCTGAGTTAAACTCGGTTTTATAAATACACGACAGCTTAAAAAGAATCTTAATTGTTATACAGCAAGAACATCTCGACAATCCTGAAACATTGTTCCAGCAACGTGCAGATCTAAAAGGAGAGACAAGCCATCTTAATTATATATACATGTATATATGTATATAAATTATTTGTTTATGTATGTATATATATTTATCTATGATTACCGTCAGCTATTCGGTTCGAATCCGGATTCGGTGAAAATAGCAGGGTCGAGGCCACACAAACACTATTGGATAGTATAAGGTATAGATGAAAGTGTACCTACATTTGATCGGAAAACGACCGTGGCGGATCGCATGCTTGGATGAACGAAGCGAGATATGCGGAGTCGCCACCTATTGAATGAAAATGTAGTCCATCGGTTTTAAGGTTCGTTGCTCTTTAAGGATCCTGTATCATAACGAAGATGACTGGCGTGACCTCCTCATTTATACAAGTCTGGGACTGGCACGACCCGAAAACGGAAGTTCGGTTTTATAAATACACGGCAGATTAAAACTCTTAATTGCTATATCAAGAGCATGTCCTAGACTCTAACGCAGATCTAAAAGGAGAGACAAACCATCTTATTGGCTCCTTTCTTGTTTTGGCTAGTAGTCGTTACTCTATCATTGTTTTTTCTATTATTATTGCCCCTAACTCGACTCTTAAATCTATATCAATTCCACATGACTTCCAATTCTTTCGATTTGACACCTATAACTCTATCGGTTTGCCTATTAACTCCATCGGTTTGACTCTAACTCTATCGGTTTGGCTGTAACTCTATCGGTTTGGCTGTAACTCTATCGGTTTGGCTTTGTCGAACAGTTCGGCTATCGGTTTGGCTGTAACTCTATCGGTTTGGCTGTAACTCTATCGGTTTGGCTGTAACTCTATCGGTTTGGCTGTAACTCTATCGGTTTGGCTGTAACTCTATCGGTTTTGCTGTAACTCTATCGGTTTGGCTGTAACTCTATCGGTTTGGCTGTAACTCTATCGGTTTGGCTGTAACTCTATCGGTTTGGCTGTAACTCTATCGGTGTTTTCTGTAACTCTATCGGTTTGGCTGTAACTCTATCGGTTTGGCTGTAACTCTATCGGTTTGGCTGTAACTCTATCGATTTGAATTGAGTGGTATTTACAGAATTAATAATTAATTTTACAACGCTTAGACATGTTACCCTATATGAGTTCACGCTGCGGGAGTTATCTCTTGAGAATGCCTTGAGTGGCATTCCTCTATGACGTATTAGTCGAAACCTCCACCAATCGATTGCTGTGCGACCGACAAGTAGGCCTATGTTCATGGGCTGCCCCTGCCGAGCAAAGCTGCACGGGTTTCAGAATCCACTAAACGGCCATAACGATAGCCGACTTTAGTGTGAGCGACAAGTCATTTTAAGGGCATGGGCTACCTACAGAAAATTATTCTAGGCTGGAGGTCAGAAACGCACTAAACGGTGCGAGTGATAGCCGAATTGAATACGGGCGATAAGTTATCTCAAGGCGGTGCGTGACTTTAGGGTGCCATCGTTTGGGCTCTTAGACACTTAGGCGGCCTCCCGTTTAGGCGCCAGAACTTTTGGGAGCTATTTGAATAAATGCAATATTAGTAATACAGCAGCTACCTGGTTTCGCTCTCTTTGAATGCATTTTCTTGTTGCGTCTTTAAAAGGCATTTTCCGTAACGTTCCTGGACCAGCGTTAGCCAAAGCATTACCAAGAATCTGGGCTGGCGTTTCAGCTCTTCCTTAATATGTATCTTAGTTCCCTTCCCTCTTGCTTACTTTGACTAATGCTGGATCCGCGTCGTGATTGTGATGCCTCTAGTGGCGTAGCAATAGGTTGTGCAGGTTGCGCAAAGCACAAGGGCCTCCAGCGGCACAGGGGCCCCCAGCGACCGTCAGAGGGTCTTTCAGAAATCAACTTAACCAAGCCCAGTTAGCTACATCAGTAAGAGCATAGGCTGCGTCTAATGCCCCTGTGTGCAAGAGATATGCGGATCGCGGTTCGCTTCCCGAAGGTTGCATCATGCCTCACAGTGTCGACATAAACTTTTCTGGAATTGGTGTGGATTATAGCAAGACATCCATAAGTTTCCTCCCAAATCTCCAAACCTTTTCCTCGCAATCATTGCTACTCTTATCGAACGCATGCATGCATCCTTCATAACACAGTTTTTCTCCTCCACATGTCGTTTGCGTGGCCCATATCTTAAGTCTAAGCTATATATAAACATATTCAGAAAATATATGGCTTCTAGTAATACAAGTTTGTAAGTGTTGTTTATATACTGATATGGCGCCCGACTGTCGGGCGTCTAATTGTCTCTGCGCCGAAACGTTGGCGCCGAAACGTTGGCGCCCAAAAGTCCTGTTTCGCACTGAAGGACATGGCGTACCCATGTTGAAGCTATTTTCGTCGCGCTCAATGTAGGCCTAATGTAATGCAAAGCAACATTCATATACCTCCTTTTTGGAACATCCAAAAGAATTAGTTAAGTTATATGCTGTTTTTGCTCATCTTGACCTCTTAACCTATTAACCTTGGATTTCCCTTAACGCTTGTTATGGCCTACATAAACGTTGTTCTCATAAGTTGAATTCCATTCTCTCAATCTATCCAAGTATACTGCACTACTCGACGTCATCGAATCTTAGCTTTCATGTGACAGAACACGCCCATTGTAGTCTATAGACATATTATAAATTCGTTCATCTAGAAGTGCTTTCACATAGATCCAATATGGTTTTACGCTGAGCTCGACACCAGATAGACATCGGATTTCACTACTGGTGTCCATCTGTGGCGAGATAGTCCGACGGGTCTCTAGGCTAAACATCTTGGGACTATTTGCTACAATCACAGTTGCAGTCCTATTTTCTGGTTTGCTACAAGGCCCTGCGAGTCCAGCCATCACTTAAAGAATTCATTTTTCAACAATGACTACATCTTGAATAAGGAACGGAAGGCTTACTCCATTGACCGATCCAAATTGCCAAACATTAACGAATTTTTCAGCGTAAAATCAAACTATATTTTAAAAGGCATACACGTAAGTCTTTCGATTATCAGCTTTCAGGCTTCATCACAGTTTTTTAGGCTGTGATGAACAGAAGGATAACCCCTTTGGTCGATTCAAAATAACCAGCATTAAGATTTTTTCAGCGATAAGACAAATTGTGTAACTTATCTAGTTTTATTCTTAGAATCACAAACGCAAATTACACATTTGCCAGACTTCTGGCTAAATCACACATTCATAAACTGTGAAATTACGAATTTAATGCTCAGGTTAACTGACCTTTTGTATACACTAGGCTAAGAGTCTAATATTCATAAATCAACAGAAGAAGTTTATTACGAATGTTAAGTTGCGACTACAAAATATAATTACCATTATAACAAATCAAAAAGTTGTAGTCCTATGGCGTATTGTAATCACCAACCAAAACAAAGTTTAGAGCGACTTCGGTCTCCTATTTCACGGCGGTAATTTTCATTTCGGTGGCTTTCAGCGAATAGAGAGGTCCATTCGGCTGCCACCAGTAAATTCCTTCATGCATAGGTATTTGGGAACTTCCAGGATAACGGCCATTCAGATCTGTCAGCATGCAATTGTCAAACCACCAGCCTCCAGGATACATTTGAGCGCATGAAGCACCACTGTTATCGTTGTCTACGTCCTTTGTGCTGAACGTCATGTTATTGTGGTAGGCAAGTCTGTCCACTGATCACAAGATGAAACAGTTAGACAAGAAATTAGATCGCATACTATCAGTATCTATTTGTTTTTGTTACAGCATGGGACGTCACAGGGTTAGTGGCTTTTGGATATGTTGTAGATGGAATACTGCAGATTTGATCCCAAAAATGCAGAAGGGATATATATATATTTATTTATTTATTGAAGATTCCATGTGATGTCACACAAATATGAAGTTTTCATATGTAGGCCTATGTAAGTCCTTAAGAATGGATTTAGGTACATGTATGTATGTGTATGAGCATATAAGTATAAATATAGGTATATCATTCATGTTTGTACGTATTTGTGAATATTTGTAAATAAGTGACTTTACTACTATGTAAAGAGTTTTATTTTGAATTTATATTCAACCACATTGTCCAAACGTGAATATAATGAACGGTAATTAAACAAAATATTTCATATAGAGACCTACATTGAAGGTTCAAAGAACAGTAATTGGCAAAATAAGACTTCATTTATTCATTCATATCAGGATTTAAAGGTAAAGGCGTCTGTGAATAGACAAGGACAAAGTAAGCTAACGAGAAAAGAATAGGACTGACAGAGAATCGAAGATGATGAGTGCAGATAGACACGCGAAAAGACATTCACGCATACTGACTGATACACAACGTTACTAAGTTGACTGAAGTGCAGATGTTCTCTGTTCATTGATCATTGAACAACCAGTAATGGTTAGCCTACCTGCATTTCCAGAATATCCTGCAACAGTCAATCTGTATTTATCGGTTGACGGTTTGATGGAAAACGTCTCGTACTCCGCCCAAGTCTTCTTTCCGGAGAAATCTTCCATTTCGATGCGTAACTTGTACTTCTTGTTCGTTGTTATTGAAGACAGTTTCTCGTTGCCTAATACGATTTCAATGTTACTAGCTGTTAGTCCCAACAATTTGCATAGGAAAATGTCTTACAAACCAAACCACGCCATGTAGAAACTGGAAACCACGCTCCTGTTCTATTTAGTTGCGATCATAATTCAATTTGTTCAATTCAATTCAATTTGTTTATTGATCCCAATAACAAGAACAAAACAAATAATATTTCACAGTAGTTGAACACAAAGCATAGTCATTTTAATATACAATTATCACGGCATACATGAGGGAGCAATAGGCTCACCCGAAGGGAATAATCCCGCCTAATTACAAAATTATATTAACAAATCTTAGTAGTGACAAGTACTTAACACAGTGGCAGTAGCTTGTGAGCCCAGAAATAACTGCCTCGAGGTAGATTCCCTCCGCCTTAAAGTAAAAGGAAAGACAATAAAACCAAAAAAGAACTGAATAATAGCAATGTTATTTAACATTTTTATTGTAGGCTACTGATTGCGGCGTTTTATGCTTCGCCAAAACATCTTTTTGCACAAATATATATACAACATGGTTAGTCAATGGGCATAATAAATTTGGGCGACAATTTTGAATGAGTTGTAGACGCCTAATTTGGATGTATTAGAGGTTGAGAAAAAGATACTTACAGAAATCCAGCTTGGAGTGAACCATTGAGGTATCGATACCAGAGGTAGTTTTGAAGTCAAGCATGGGTCGAATGCGGCAGAGGTCAGGAATATGCATGAAATAGGTGCGCGAGAGATTTAACATAACATAACATAACATAACATGGCTTAAGGTGGTTCAGAAGACTAAAAATCTGTGTGAGAACCACCACTAATACATAACTCAATATCCAATCTGCACAAGCTTGTTCTTGAAATTGTTGAGTGTTTCCACCGAAACTGCCTCCTCACTCAGCTCGTTCCAGACATTTATCACTCTACTACTAAAAAATCTTTGCTTAATAGCGCCTTCGGACTTCCTGAATATCTTATATTTGTGTCCCCTTAATCCTTCTCTCTCAGCCAACTGAAAGAATCTTGAGTATGGCGTTACTTCTTTGAGATGCGATTATAGAAGGAGATAATTATGCGGTTGTTTCAGGCTACTTACTAGAAAGAAGCTACATTGCAGACTCCAAAATTAAAATCTGGAGGCGCTAAGAAAGGAGACGTTATTATTCTTAAATCCTGGTTTGGATATAGGGGCCTACTAATAAAATATAATCAGGTCAAAGGCGTTCTCTTGCCAGGACCTAAAAATAGTTAGACTGTTTAGTTAAGCGCTCGCCTTGTGAAGTGTTATAACCTCAAAATGCCTTCACAATTCCGCATTTATCTAAAAGGACATAGTGCCTTACCTAGCCAAAATTCTCCCGTTAGATCTCCAAAGCCATTTGCATAGTCAATCCAGTTTCGATCGAAATTGACACTGCCATCTTTACGTCGCTGAAACACCTTGACATGAAACGCAAACAATAACCTTACCCTTTCGAAAATTTGAAAAGCACACAATAGTCTTAACCTTTAAAAAGATTAAGAAGAAACAAGGGTTCCAGCTTGTAATTTTGTGCGCCATGATAGGCGAAACTTTGCATTGTGACGGTGGTGTCCGGTCACCACAACTTTTAAAGTGGTAGCGACAGTCACCGCCACTGTTTGGCTCTATGGTGTCTATCGTAAAGCTGACAGTTGGTGACGTCGTCTACCTTGTTGGTTAGCAGTATCACAGAGTAGAAAAGGCGCTATAGAAGAGTTACATGGAGATACTAGTTTGCCACCCACATACATGCCTTTCTCCTAGGTATTAGCGACAGTGTTTGTCATATCGGATAAAGTTATCATCACCATATCCGTCCGAAGCGATCCATCTTCCCGACAGGCCCTTGGCCCATGCACCCGAGGTAGGGACCAATTTGGGTCGGTTCTGCCAGATTAGTTTGCACCAGAGATTTGAACCTCGGATGTACCACGTGACCAACCAAAGCCCTGGAAATCTATATAAGCCCGCGCAACCCTGATCACGTCATTCTTGTGGGAACCATGGCCTACAGGAATCGGTGTGTGGCTGATGATGATAATCCTCCGTGAATTCAGTATGAGAGCTTTACTTCTTTATTGGTATGTTATTTATGGGTTTTATTTCAGTGTTTTATTATTATATTCTCTTTTATCTGCTACCGAAATTCATTTCATATATTAAATTACTTTTACATTTGATCGAGTAGTTTATATTTTTTAGGAGCTAGTTCCCAGAGCAAGTAACGTAAGAGATATCAATGAATCGTATACATGTAGATATCTTAAGTTAGACGAAATTCCCTCTGCGTAATAGCAGTATGATATCCAGTTTTGTACTAAACGGAGGACTGTAGATGGGGATTGGTGACCACCACTTTGTGAGGACAAAGTTGCGCCGTTGTTGGGTAGGGCTTTTTTTAGCGTGCAGTTCTAAAAAAAATGTGCAGTTGGAAAGCAATTTTGTGCAGTCAAAATTGAGGAAAAGTGTCGTTACCACCCCCCGGTCGTCAACTTTTTCGTGACTACCCCCCCTCCGGTCGTCAACTTTTAAAGAGGTTATGCAGTTCTAAAAATTCCTGTTGTTGGGAGCTGACTTTTTACAGGTCCAAAGATACTCACCATTGCTTGCTTTTAGACAAGTAACTGCTAACATTGACTATAAGCTTACATTAGAATCAAATCCTTTGGAATACACGAAAATGACAAAATCACTGATACCCTAATTGTATGCGCTAGCATATAAATTTGTGTGTAAATAAAAATAAATGCAATTGAAGGAAGTCTATTATGCGGACTAGCATAGGCTACACATGAAGGGTCGCTGAAACAGTAAGTGGTTAGATAGTTTCTTTATTTCATTCTTACCAGCCAACTTTGTCCCGCGCTATTAAAATCGCAGTAGACGTCCACTTCGATGCTGCTGTTTTGGCTGCCGGGATACACTCGATATACACCGCTGACACTGTTTCCTCTGTCTCGAATATCGGAGCAGTCCCTTGGTTTAAGTAGAGGACTTTGAATACCTGCCAATAAAAAACATCTCTAGATTAGTGATAGATGACAGAGGTTTGATAACATTTTCTAGTAACGATGGCGTCATGGAACTGAAGATTTTTTATGTATAGATACAAAAGTCACTTCTATTCAAATTCACCTTCCAGACTTCAAATTCACCTTCCAGACTTCATGTGATATTTCTCTTCATTTTATGTGATACTTTGTCTACATGTCTTACCTATCTCTTCCATATGCGCTTTCAGGTTACCTTCCAAAGGTTAACCCTTTAATGACAAGAGTGTACTAAAAAGTGACTGGGAACCAATGCAGCTCGTTCTTAAAGGATTAAGTTAAGCAGAAGAATGTCCACTTACTTTTCACAAGTTGATACAGATCGGTCTGCGATGCATCGTGTGCCTTGAGACGTTCGTCGTGGCTCAAGAGATCTGCTGAATGTTTTTCCAACTGCGTGGAGATGGCGGCCGTTGAAGCAAGACTTCTATTCAAATTCACCTTCAACTCCTCCAAGTCCTTCGCTTGTTTACCGTGTATATCATTCATATTTGCAGCTAGTTCATTGAATGCGGTCATCAGTTTACCCATTGCCTGGCAGCAGGTATCATATCCGCAACGTACTGCATTGTCTGATGCCTTCACCAACACAACAGCTCCACCGGTCAGAAGAACAAGCAGCAGAAAATGACACAACGAGTGCGACATTTTGCTTAAGTTTTGGATGCGTTATGGCTTCACCGTGGCTTCCGAGTATCTCCGCAGAATCTTCTTTTCAGCAGCTGTATATATAGGCCACCGCAGGTTGTAAAATATACGATACTATAAAGAAAAGGCGTCGTATATAAATTAGGATAATTTACGAGTAATTAACGTGGAGCCCTCAATATAGTCTGAAGTTGAACGTGAGTGATTTCAAACGAAGGCTAAGCCTGTACAGAAGTTGATCTGCATCTCCTGCCACTCTTTGCTATTCGATTACTATTTATCAGGCGCAATATAACTAAATACTTTGCGCAAGAGATCCGCTCAATGTCTTTCCAACTGCATGGTATTGACGGCTGTTAAACCTTCTCTTAAATAGTCGTATATATTACTTACATAGGTCTACGCCTTTTGTAAAATTTACGGTGCTAGGAAGGTCAATGGTGTAAATTACTAAGGCCTATGCCCTATTAGCTATCAAGCCAATCATCCAGGGAATCTATGAGGTCTATATTTTATAAATGGAGTAAATTCTGCCAATTAGGTCTACGCAAAGATAAGAGTGAGCCGCTGATTGATAGTGCAAGACATATTGACTGAACGCAGAATATATATTATACGATAGATGATAGGCCTAAGAGGATATAAAAATGCTCCCAGACTTTAATGTTCCGACAATAATCTATGGTAATTTTGACTTAATTAAGGCCTGTTGATAAAGGATATGCCGCTTTTACGATGCCTCCACAAGGGGTAGAGTAGTGATAAGAATGTTGTTCTGCCAACCCATGGGTCGGATGTTGCCTATGTACTTGAAGTAGGGCCTGAAGAAGTGGATGACATGGTCTAGTGGTCTACCGTAGAAGAATCGACGTTGAGGAGTACAGAATGTGTTCTCCGTCTCAGGATGACTCTGAAAATTGTAAAATAATTCAGCCTAAAGAAATTTGACGTAGTGTTCAAAATTTTAATTGCAATTAACCTGTCGACAACAAAATTGAATCGCAAATAAATCGGATTATATCGTGTAACCCTACTATTATTATTTTACACTTGAATACCTTTTTTCTGGGATGGTTGCTCTTCATTGATTTCGTGCTCGGTAGTAATGATGATGATGATAAAGGTGATGATGATGATGATGATGATGATGATGATGATGATAATTAGCCTATAATAATAACAATGATTATTATTATTATTGAGATGGCAAACAACAATAATAACAATAATAAAAACACTCATTATTATTGCTATTATTTTTATTATGATTATTATTATTTTTAACACCCGAGGTAGAAAGGTCAGTCGCCGGTTGCCTCCGTCATTTAACGCAAGTGGCTTTTTCTGAAATTATAGAAGATTTTTGTGCTGTAGTTTCGATATCATGAAATAATTATATGGCTTCTATAATACTACTTATAATCTCTATTTGAATACAGATGTATTATTTTACCTCATCCTAGGTATGGCATCATAATTTGGGCAGGTGGCTATAAGCTATACTCCAACCTATTCACTTACTCAAAAAAGTACTGAGAATCATCACAGGCTCCCATTACATGGCTAAATCCTCTGGCTTATTTAAAACCTTAACCTATTAACTATCTATGACTTATACACTTTTCAACTGGCTAGCCTACTTTCATGTACCGTCATCAGACTCACACTTTACCTAGCAACTTTACTGACTACTTTAGAACTAATGCGAACATTCATAAATATAACACCAGATCACGACATAACCTTCACTTAAATTCTTGTAAAACCAATACTAGACACTTCACGACTAGAATAGCAGGGCCTAGACTGTGGAACTCTATTGACTCCAGTATCCCTTCCCTAACCTCTCTTAATTCTTTTAGGCTGGCCTACAAAATACATCTACAAACGCGCGACTAATCTTAACAGTACCTATGGCTTCAGACTAGCCACAACGTTGATCCTTGTTCACCTTGTTTTAACACACTGTATTACTTACTTGGGGACGACCAGATAAGCCATGCGTGCTTCTTCTCCCCAGGCGTCGATCTTAGACTTTAGAATATTTTATGCATATCTTTGCTCTCATTTTGACATTGTTAGGTACTGATTTTCAGTTGTTACCTGCATTATCGTAATTTACATACTACGATGTGAATATGCTTGTACTTCTCCATCGACTGCAATAAATTTGATTTGATTTGATTTGATGTGGCGCCCAACTGTCTGGCGCCTAAATCTCTCTAGGCCCACACAACGGCGCCCAAAAGTCTTGCTTCGAACTCAAGGACATGGCATACCTATGTTGAAGCTGTATTCGTCGAACCCAATCTAATGCAAATACAACAAAACATACATAGATCTATTATACTGCCTTTGTGGCACATCCAAAAAGAATAAGCTAAGTTGCATGGCCTTTATTATTTTTGCTGACCTTTACCTCTCACCGTTTAACACTGTGGTTTACCGCTACGCTTATAATAGCCTACATAAGCGTTGTTCTCATAAGTTGATTTCTATTCTTTGACTCTATTCATATACTGTACAATGCGCTGTTCGACGTCAATGAACATTAGCTTACGGAACAAACCCATAGCCGTAAACGGCTAAAAGGGCTTTTCACATAAATTTATCTGGCTTGGCAACCGGAAAATTTGAACAGGAACCTAATTTCCATTGTTTCTTGGAATAATAGGCCTACTTGGTGTTCATATTTCCCGTTTAAATGGATCCCGTAGTTCGGTGTAAATGTTTAAAATTGGACTTTGAATCAACATTAACCTAGCCTCGCCGAAGAACGAATATTGCACATGTGCAACCATTATTACTTTCTACCTTCTGTTACTCAAAATGAAAATTAATAATAGGTGACAAGAAACGGGTTCGAAAACAAGATCGTGACAGATACTGAAGCTTAGAAGAAACATGGGGGTGTTGCTTTTAATTAAGTTCAGGCGTGTTTAGACAAACAGTTCATCAAGATTGAGCCTATTTTCAATAATGTAGATTTTGATATGTCTTGCTTGGCGTTTTCGGCATAACGAACTTAAGAGAAGTCTAATTGTTAGGTTCAAATCAGTAGGATAAAACATGGTCCACAGTTTGAATGATTAATATTGCTATCAAATTAACTACGGCATGAGTGAAACTTAGCCGTGCACTCATCATGGAAGAAGTTGATGAGAGATACGGTAATGCAAAGTCAAAGTAGACCTGCTTATCTGTAGAACAATCTTTATGTGGCTAGGCTGGGAAAAGGACACTATAATATCTGTGATAATAAAGTGAGGCAGTAGTAATTGGACATGTACATGTATACATAAGACAATGCCTGGGATCCCTTCACAAAGTCCTAAACGTAGTTTTTATTTTTCTGTTTATGACTATTTGCTCGGAAAGCAAAGAGTTATATAATTGTAAAAATGGGTTCTTTGTATTCATATTCCTTGTTGTCTAAACTATAAAACTGAGTATCATTGTCTTTTAGCATTTCTTATTTCAATTTCGTTATTACGTCCTGCGACAAAAACTTAATTGGCATTCTCCTTGTGGAACTAAATTGAAGTGTATTCAGAGCGAGTCATATGCAGATGAATAAGTCGAATAAAATCGCTTCCAGAGGATGTAATCGGAAGAGATTTGGTAATGATGATCGCAATCTCCAAACTTCTAAAGTGCCACTCGAAAGCCAAGCGCATGGCACCAGCTTATTCACTAATTATTAAGCAAATTCAGCCTCAATAAACTTAAACTCGTGATTTTTTAAAGGTAGCCGCCTAGTTAAATAAGCCTAAATTTATAAAATTGTATTGTATTTGAACACTTGTTATAGCGCCCCTACCAGATTGCCTATTCAGAGGCGCTCCCGACTACTGCGCGGACGCTTAATCGGAGTTTCACGCCGAAGCGCATAAGCAATTGCGTGTGAAGGACTTGCCCAGGGTCCCGACGCGGCAGCTTTGAGGTGGATTCGAACCCGCAACCCTCCAGCTGCAAGGCACCGAACATACCTCTATACCACCGCGCCCCAGTTGTATTGTGTTGTGTTGTATTGTATTGTATTGTACTCCACGTTTATATTGCGACCGAGCCACCCGCAGTAAAGATCCGAGAAATTAATCTCTGATAAAGCCGACCGACCGGGAAGCGAACCCGGGCCGCCGGCGTGGCGAGCGGGCTACCAACCCACTCGGCCACTCAGGATCTATTGTAACTGTTGCTATTTTGGCATAAACCTGTGCTTATCAACTAATTATTCAGCGGCTCCAGCCTTATTCTTTGCGGTATCAAACTCAATTTTGATGTCCCCATTTTGTGGGATCTTTCCTAGGCACGAGCACATACTTAAACCCCCACGGTAGAAATCAGTAAAGGAATTGGCAGTGTATCCTTTCAAGTATCTTGTCTAGATTTTGTTACATCATTTAGGAACGCAGATTCACTTCAAAATGACGGCAGCTCACGAACAAGTTCTTTAATCGCCTATAATATTTACAAGCAGCGTTACTAACTCCTGGCGTTTGATTACACCTTATTATCTGCAAGCAATGTATGGAACTGTCAATACATGAGCTCTATTTTCCGATAACCTATTGATTCGCATTTCGAAAAAGTCAGCACGGTCTCTGGTGGACCAAGTTCAGCCATAATAGACTATCGAACGCCAGACTTCATACGTAGACGACTTTCCGACGGTAGGCTCTACTAAATGTAAAAAAATTAGTTTCATAATGCGGTCTCTGGTGAACTTAGTAGCTTCAAGTGTACACTTGGAACAGTCAATTCATGCGTCAAAGGAGTTCCTATGCAGCGTTGCAGCAAATGTTTAAATTTCAGTTTTTGGCTTTCGGTGAATAAATCTCCAACCATTGGCATTCCTCCTTGGCGCACTAGATTGAAGCGTCGAAATTGTTTTTCATAAGTTGAAGATTTTACGATAACATTGAAACGTAAAATTCAGTTCCCATAGGACGGCCTCTGGTGAGCTGGGGCGCAACTTCTGTCCCTCTATCGTTCCTGCTTTCTTCTGCAGACGAAACGACAGAGGGCGCAGCGGAAGTTCCTCGAGCATGCGCTGTAGAGAAAGAACCTCGACGAGAAGTTACTGTAATAGAGGAACTGGATGAACTCCTGCCAGATGTAGGCCTCGATCGACAGCGGAAACGACTCCTTCCGTATGCTGATGACGAAGGCGTGGATCCTAAAGGCGTAGCTCGGTAGATTGAGGGCTATGAACACCGTCGAGACGATCAGCAGAGCCCTGGTGATGCGCACCTGGGTATGCTGCTTCCGCGTCAGGACCCTTACAGGTACTGCAGAGTGTACGATGTTTAGTGACTCGATGCTCAAAGATGAACAACAACGTTGTCCAGAGTTGGCTCCGATAGTTGATTATCTCGTCTCTGATATTCTACCAGACGTCAATTCGGAAGCTAGACGACTCATTCTGACAGCAGAGCAATTTGTCATACACGATGGCATTTTGTATCATTTGTTCCAAACCAGAGCGAAAGGAGCAGATAAAGTCAATCCATTCATACGTCAACTAGCTGTTCCGCAGAGTCTACGCAAGGAAGTACTTCAAGCATGCCATGATGACCTGGGACATGGAGGTGAACAGAGGTCATACCTGGTCTTGAGAGCACGATTTTATTGGAAGAACATGTATTCCCAAATGTTGAAATACGTGCAATCTTGTCTCATTTGCCAGCAATGCAAACGTCAGACGTGTCCACCTCGTGCATCCCTACACTGTCTTCCAGCCCCTCAACAGGTGGGTCAGCGTTGGCACGTAGACCATGCTGGACCGCTTCCAGTCAGCGACAACGGAAATAAGTACATTTTGATGTTTGTGGAATCGTTGTCCGGCTATCCTGAAATGATACCTGTGCGGGATACATCGGCGAAAACAACCGCTGATTGTTTGTTTCAATACATTTTCGCGAGACATGGACCGCCGAAGAGTTTGGTGAGTGACAGAGGAGCAGCTTTTCTATCAAAAGTGATGCAAGAACTCTGTACTAGGTTTAACATAAAACAGTTACACACCAGCTCTTACCACGCACAGACGAACAGCAGAGTAGAGAGACAATGGCCGATGATTTGGGCAGCGTTAAGGGCGTACTGCGAGGACCAGAATAGCTGGGAGCAAAAGTTGCCTAGCATATCTTACGCATTGAGAGCAACACCCAGCACAGCAAACGGATGGTCTCCCAACTTCATTATGCATGGGCGAGATCTAGAACTTCCATTACAAAGTGCTTTGACTCCTTCGTCAAAGGGTAGTCAAGGGATCGATGCCTATCTAAGAGAACTCTTGCCCAAGTTAGAGATTGTCAGACAGGTAGCATTGGATAACATTCGACTGGCTCAGCAAACTTACAAACATTACTACGATTTAAAAGACAGACCAGTTGCGTTTAATCCTGGAGACTTGGTGTGGCTAAACGTTCCTTTTACAACAAAAGGCGTTTGTACAAAGTTGCGGAAGAAATTTGTCGGTCCATTCTACATTGTTCGCAAAGGGTCAAACGATACTTATATTCTGCGAGAATGTGGAACCAACAAACTGCAACCTGCACCTGTACACGTAAATCGTTTGCGAACGCACATTGAAGGCAGAGATTTCTTACAAGAACGGTTTCGTGACTTACTGCCAACCTCAACACTGCCACAGCCGCTCATAGACTCAACGAACAATAACGCTCAATCAAACGGAACAGCAACACATTCTCAGCCTATCTCCGCAGCGGACGGCGACAGCAGAACAGATGGTAATTCTCAGCCAACAATCGATACAACAGTCCCTCACACAAGTACAGACTCAAACACTGACGCAGATCAAGCTACAGACTCAACAGTCAAGCAACAAGCGAATCCAGTACCCTCAACGTCAACAGCAACAAACGATAATCAGCAATTAGCAGACAATTCCTCAGATTGGTACGACGCGACTAAGTTAATCGCATGTAAGGTACGATCTGGGAAACAATTTTACAAAGTCAGTTGGTCAGATGGTTCAGCTCCTACATGGGAACCAGCGCAAAACGTTACGCAGGCCTTAATTGATGCGTTCCATGTAACACACACTTGGAATGGCAAGCGACGAAAAAGGACATAGAGGGCAAAAACAGGAGTAAACAAACTCTAGAGAGTAGCAAAAGCATTTGCAACATTTTATTTATTAAAACATTGAACTTAGGATCTAATAAGTACAACATAATTTCAAAGTCATCTGATTGTAGAGTCATAAAGGCGCCTGTTTGTTATTTAATAGTGTCGGTGCAAAAAGATTCCTTATTTGGGCAGCCAGCTAGCAAAATCTGTTCAAATTTATATCATCCAGGTTCTCTTTGCATAGGGACTAGGTAACAAGCTTTCTCTACAAGTCAGCACGCGTGTTCATAAGTAATATAAAATTGATCATTTTAATTATATTTTATTATCGAAGCATTTGGAAAACGAACAACATTATTGATGAAACAGAGTGGTACAGCAAATTTTAGCGAAGTGCAAAACGCAAAACAACAGAATATTTAGTAGCTCAAACGAGTATGCATACGAAAAACAAATTTTTGGGGAATATAGCAACAACAAGCGTTTGTCGTTTAACTATTCATGTTAAAGGTGCTTTCATAGGCTACAATTAGCATATGTTTATTCAACATTGGTTTGATAATATGTTAAATAAGTGAGCTAAGCAACGTCAACGTATGTGTTGTATTCACAAAACGAACAACAACAACAACAGAACAGAACAGAACAGAACAACAACAACAACAGAACAACAACAAAACAGAGCTAATAACAGCGAAAACAAGCAAAACAAGCATGGTATTGAGACTCATACGAAAATGGTGTATTATCATTGAACAATTTAGTAAAAAAAAGAGTGCTCAGGTTATGACGAAGCGTATATTGGTATTGGGTAATTGTGTAAGTTTTATATTGGTACGTAACGTATTATGAACAAGAAAGTTAAAAACATTAGTAACTTACTTGTGTGATTTCAGATTTTATGTACAGAGTTTCGTGTGTGGATATTGTGTTTCAGATTTACAGGTGTTACGAGTAATTAACTTAACATACGTTTCGATGTTTGATGTGTTGTTATAGCATGTGGACACAGAGACTTTTATTAGTTATCGGTGGGCTAGTCTTGCTCTCAGGATTGGTTTTCAACGAAACCACTCCGACATCAGTACGACGCCAAAACTATGGGGTCGTATTTCAGCTCCAAGGCAAGACACATGCAAACTCAGGATTTTGGACTCACACTTTCCATACAAGGCTACCAGCTGTACCGAGTAGTGAAGAAGAAACAGATTGGTGCAACTTGGCTTCTTTCAAGAGAATTTGCACAGAATTCCCGGCATTAGTTAATATAACCTGGTCTTTTCATAGCAATTCAAGGCAACAGTTGAGCCGCATATTGAGTAAAGCATATAACATGTTGCCTCAATCGGTGCTGCCAGCAAATTTTACAAAAGTAAAAAGATCTTTGATGCCTTTTATAGGGCAGCTCTCACGTTCATTGTTTGGAACAGCGACAGAGGAAGATTTACAGATAGTCGTGGCTCATATGCAGGCTATAAGTAAATCACAATCAGCATTACTTTCCGGATTTCAGCGACACACAGAAACAATGTCATCCTTTGTGTCGTTGACCCAGGATAGAATAAATAATTTGGATCAAATAATGAAAATACAGTACGAAACAATAGTAAAATCCATAAAAGCAGATCATGAGTGGGTACAACAGCATGGCACTAACCTCAACGTTTTGATGTACGAAATGTTTACCTCAGTTTTTGATTTGGTGCCATTGCAAAATCAAGTGCAACAACTGGCAAATGCAATTGAACAGTTAGTAGCTGGATTTCTCCCAGCATCATTCATATCACCTTCCCAACTGCGAGAAACAATAACCGACATAGATGAGACATTACTGGAAAGGCATGACGGGGTCCGAGTGCTACATCAGGACCCGTCTTTCTATTATAACCAACATGACTTCCTTTATCTCAGAAACGATTCAGATCTTTTTATCACACTGAAGTTTCCGATGACAGACAGGCAACCCATCATGCTAAATGCTTACAATGTCATCATTTTTCCGGTACATTTTTTTAATACATCATCGTACTCAACAATATTACAGACGGACATTCAGACATTCTTTATCTCTAACCAGGCTAACTACTTTGCGGAATCTTCCAAATTATTTTCACCATTGGACAGAAATGCAGTTGATGTGGTGGTAGAACGTTCAAATCCTTCTTGTTTGATAGCAATATTCCAAGACCAAACACAGAATATAAAATCCCTTTGTCAGTTTCAAGTAATTCCTTCAGAACAAATCAAAACAGATCTCTACATTCTGGATTACCCACAGATATTAATTAGGAATGCTCCTTCCTTAAGAGTAGCATGTCCATTTCCAGTGAAGGCGCCCAAGGAGTGTTCATATTGTTTTTACCAAGTTCCTTGCGCATGTTCGGTACAAACACCTCGTGCATATCTACCTCCAAGAATTTCACAGTGCAATTTTGTTGATCCGTTACCAATCACCGAATTACCAAAATTTCCGGTTAATCTAGCTTTACTTCATCATTTTTTCAGTAATGACACTCTCTCGGCTTTTGCGGCAGACACTCTGTTAAATCAGTCATTAATTGTTAAATTACCACCCATGAACTTTTTCAACCATACTTTTGAAGAGAAGCTCGCAATAGATCAGAAACTGACGTACCAGCTTGACAAAGTAGTAAATGCAACCAAAGAGGACCAAAAGATTTTTAGATCAATTATCGAACCTGTTTTGTCTGGAGATATTTCGATACCTTCGGAATTTTTTTTCACAACACCAGGATACATAACCATGGCAAATCTTGTAGGAACCACATGTAATCTAGTTATCTCAGCTTATTTAGGTTATCGCATGCGTATACATCATGCTGCTTTGACAGTTTTACAACAATTATTACCAAGAGCTCATGCTTTTACACTTCCAGACTTGATTGCCACATTGCCCACATCAACAACAATTACACCATTATTCACCATCACTAACAACAAAGATCCTGCAGCTTGGGGGGATACTTGATATTAATCATCTTGGTGCTTTATGTAGTCAAGAAAATTTGTAACTGTCGCAAGCCTAAGTTCAACGGAAGTCCGGATTTTGATATTTGTTTTGAAGTAAAACTTCAAGGGAAATGTTTCTTTGTAACTTTACAAACAGTACCGGGTTGTCCATCAGATTACATAACAACTGGATCAGTATTATGTTCACATGTTACAGTATCAGGATGGTTTAAACCCCAGTTGCATGTTGTTTGGGGAGATTTCAATATGGTAAACCGTCTCACCAGTCGTCCCATTTACTTAGCGTCCCACTTTAAATTATCTTGGTGGCAACGTTTTCGTTTAAGAAATGTGTTTAATGATCACTATGCTCTGTTGTTGTTTTTATTTCATGCCAACAAGGGAATGTATGTGGCGATCTAAAGAGACGAAGTGATGACTCGAGGATGAAAAACATCACGAGCTAGATGTCCTTGACATCAACATCATAACTTCGTCCCGGAGTTAATTTCGTCGCCAGAACAAAATAGGTGTTCGGAAAGGTTTCGATCCGTACAAATCTGCAGACGAGATTCACTCCAGAGAGCTACACTACAATCTTTTGTCATGAGATATTATATTAATGTTGTGTGTTTATTTAATTCGTGTGTTATTGATGAAGTGAATGTTTGAACTAACATTTTAACAATTTGATGTATCATGAGCAACATTTTTAGAGTGTTGTATGAACGTAGGTTAACAAATACTCGGGTATAAACATTCATTGCAAAAGACATTGATACAGTATTATAGAAGAAATGTTATAGTCAAATCGATAAATGTCGAACAAACATTATCTCAGGAAAATCGATCTGTTACAACGCTATATACAGATTAACTATTACAGAGATACAACGTTAACTTTGATGTTGTGCTTAGATGTTGTGATTCGTGTGTATTTTGCATTTTAATTCGTAACTATTGAAAAGTGTATGACCAGATCCTTCCAACCATTATAAAATTCACATAGGTATCGAACTCGGAGCGTTCGAATTTTCGCAGACCAGGGGGATCTGTAATGCCGAGATATGACGTCATCGTCATTACCATAATATAGATTATGAGCATCATTATAATTATTAAATGAGTCAACCTATGAGAGAAGATCGAGGCAGCCAAAGGATAAATCACTTGTCAGTGTATGCATGAGTTAGGCAGAGAGGCTGTTACAAGCGTTTCATTGGTGCATAGTTTAAGGATGAAATGAGACGAAAGAGGCATGCAGTGACAGACACGAATACAGGAATGGATGATGCGTAAGTAGGTACCGCCTTCAGTACGCAACATGGTAGGGATAGACAAGCAGAAAGACAGATGATTGACAACATGCATGCATCGATTCTCGTATATAAGTTAAGAACAGAGGGAAAAGAGAGAGTGACGAGTCGAGTGGCAAAGTAGACGCAGGAGGGAAGCCAAGCAGAAGGACGCAGGCAGAAGGACAAGAACCGATCTTGGAGACCATCGAGGAAAGCAGAAACATCCGTAGAACAAGACATCCTTACTGTCGTGTTGTGTCCGTGTTAGATCGATCGTCTACTCTAAGAAACATCTTGGTTAAAAGGATTTGGTCGGTAACTATAAAATTGATTATAATATTCTTTGTCTAACTTGTAAAAGCTTGATCGAAGGGTGTTCAATAATAATTATTAAATATCAAAGAGTTGTTACTTTAGCGATAGGTATTACTACATACCTAATAGAGCTCTGACGCAGGTAATGTACGTGGACGATGAAGTGCCACGTGAAAACAGCGACTCGAGCCTACATCAGTACGCAGTGAATTGAGCATCTTCTTTAACATAAAATGCAGCTGTACAGAGTTCAGAGACCTCGTCGATCATTAGCAACAAACGTTTGATCAGAGCTGCACAGTCGGACCCATGCACAAGGGTGGCCGGCCTCAGCTCCCTTGACGATTTGAAGTTGAACACTTCCGAACATGTGAGTTGCCAGATATTACATTCACAGGGAATCAATCATTCATTGTCAATGATTGATTTGACAGCTGTTTTAACTTTTTAAACTAAGTTATAACTTTTAAAATTTAACTCCTGTTTTGTTATCTTTGGTCAGTTTCAGAGGGCTTCGCCCTTCTAACCCCCTGAGGGCCATGATCAGGGTGTTTCAACACCCCTGGGCCACTCTGGGGACACCGACCCAGACTCTCGTAACGCGTTCGACATAGTCCGGTAATTTCCTGAAGGCAACCTGGCAACCCTAATCGTGGCTCAATCAAGAGACCCATACCAGAACATCGTAGATTGCGGGAGGAATATAGGGAGATACCATGGGCGTGTTTAGGGGGTGGTTTTACGGGTTCAAACCTCCAAATAAGTTTCCGAAATGTTTCATATGCTTTTACATGCGAATTTGCGAAATACCAAAAACCCTTCATTTTTGCGACCATCTCCAAGGGAACCTTCCGAAATCTGAAACCCCTCAAAACATTAACATGACTACGCCCCTAGTTAAGAGATACTATTGGCTGAAGGCAGGTAAGAGCGATTGTTGTAAAGGTTTTTTACGATCAGACAGGCTGAGACAAGATTAAGGAATTTGTACGCAGTACAACGCTATCCTGAGAGTTTTGTACGCGTTGAAACCTGTTGACTTCATTCTGCGATACCTGCAGAAACAGAGCTGGAATAATCGAAGCGAGACAAGACAAGAGAATCAATCAATATTCGTTTAATCTGTAAAATTTTGACATAGACGCAACGCCAGCATCTAGTAATATTCTGTGGGGGGGGGAGTCGATGAAGATATTACCTACTTGGGGGTCAGTTTATTTTAAACTTGGTTTTCACCGTATCGATGGTCATGGACTTTGGGCTTATTAATGCTGACGAAGAGAACAGGGTATCATGGTCTGTCACATCGCTTTGCTAACAGCAGATAAATGCAGATCCGATTATAAATTATAATTATATTGATTCTGGCGCCACAGCGTTCGCCGTTGCTACAACGCATCGATTTACTGCGTTCCCTTGTCTGAATTCATTGTCTGAATTGCCTCTCTTCTCTTCTCGACGACTCCACAGAGAAGAGGGAGGATAAAGCGACGAGCTTTCTGCACCGCAGTACTCAACAAAGCGTGAAATTTGTCAGGGCAAATATGACCATAGGCGTAAACTTGTCTAAAATATGGGGGCATTGCACTCCCCTCCTTCCCCTTCCCCTCCTCCCTCCCATATGCAGCTAGTGGGACTGGGGAGCGCTGGAATTCGGGCGAAGCATTTTAACGCCTTTGAGACAGAGTCTTGGAAGCATCATGCATGTGAACCAAGTCAGCCGCTTTGGTGAAAGTAATAAGGTCCTTCATTTGATTCATAGCATCACAACATTGTGAAATGGGAGACACTGAATCCTGAAATGCCAGGCTCAGGGAATGGCTATGTAGTGCACAATCATTATATGACTGTTTTTGCTTTGTTTACAACTAATTTAAGACTACTAATTAAGAACATGTGCGGTGGTTTTACGGCGCTATACTTAATGCTGTGATCTGTAAGGTGGTAGGCTTAATAGTCTTCCTACCCAAAACTTTCCCTACTCTTGAGGAACTCTGTAAAAAAGCCGACCATGACCAGAGGCCCGGGAACCTCAGAGAAGTTTTGGTTTTGTGCCGCCGAGGCGGGAGCATGCTCACCCTGCGTTGTTGGTAACACGAACTACTACAATAAAAAGTATCATTTGCGGGCTAAATTTTAATGGTGATTTATCATCATCATCATCATCATCATCATCATCATCATCATCATCATCATCATCATCATCATCATCATCATCATCATCATCATCATCATCATCATCATCATCATCATCAGTGTCAGTATCACAAAAGTGTCCTCAGACAAGCGCTCCTATATAATAAGATATTATCCAGGGTCCGTGAATCAGACAACTGGCATTAAATTTAAAACAGAACCAAACAAATTATACACCCCATACAGGTCAATTCAACTGAACCGACGCAGAGGAGTCTCTCTCTGTCTCTGTCTCTGTCTCTCTGTCTCTGTCTGTCTTTATGTCTGTCTGTCTCTGTCTGTCTGTCTCTCTGCGCTTGGCTTGATTTGGCTGATAGGCCAGGGATATGGAATGCAACTGAATCATAAACTCGTTGGCCTATTATATACGTGTTTGAAATTTATGTCATTCGTATTGGCGCCAAACACTTAGCTATGCCACTCGATATAATGAAAGTATTATTTTACCCACCTTAAGAATCTTATGCATATTTTTGGCACTCACTTTTTTACAATTAATCCAGGATTTGGACGAATAAAGAATTAAAAGAACTAAAAATAATTTAATATTCTTAATATTCGTTGGCCAGTTTTAATATTCGTCAATATTCGTAAATTTCTAAAAATCTTAATAGGCCTATTCGTAATATTCGCATACTCGTTCTACGCTTCCAGTTGCTGTAGCCATCGGATATGAAGACATCGTCTCTTTTCGTTGAGAAATGAAACAGATCTGAGTTAGCACATTCCTGACAGATTTCCCAGAAAACTTTATCCTGACATTCAGAATAGAGAATCTATCGATACCTAGTTTTCCAAGTGGATTGAAATTTTCCTCCAGTTTTGTCCCGTTTATTTATCTGCCAAGCTACTGCAGGATCGCTAGATATTGTTGGTTCCCGTGGATTGCAATCAGCCTCTAATAATTATAATTAATGGCTAATCAAATTCTGCTACACAACATTAAAAGCGCAGATCAGAACGTTGTTCGTGAGGCGTGTGGTTGCGTTGTGGTCGGGATTGTGTTGGTTGCGGGACTGGATCCGACAAGTTATAGTATCGGGGTTGAAAGACATTATAGTCTATAAATCCTTCAGCCCCTATACTATAAGTGTGCCCTGGAGCCATGGTCTTCTTCTTGTGGTTCTCTGCCTCTTAGGCAGGTTCAAATATCCGACGTCGCCACTTCTCTCGTTGTTGGGCCTCTTCTTTCAGTTTCCTGTAGCCGTTTGTCATCATCCAATCCAGCATCATCTGTCTTGGTCTTCCTCTTGTCTTCCTCCCCTTCAGTTTTCCTTCGATGACCGTTCTTAGTAGTGAGTCTCCTCTCAGCGTGTGCCCGATCCATTTCCTTTGCCTGTCTCTTATTGTGCGTATAAGGACTCTTTCTTCTCCAATTATTCCCAACACTTCTTCATTTGTTATATGTTCTGTCCAGCTGATTTTTTCCATTCTTCTCCATGTCCACATTTCGAAAGCTTCCAGTCTTCTTATATCCGCTTTTCTCATTGTCCATGTCTCCGATCCATACAGCACCACGCTCCATACTAGTGTCTTTATCATGGAGCCATGGTGTATTGTGAATAATAGGGCCTAAACCATATACATTGAAAAAGAAAATCGTCACTTGGGTAAATGTTGGATTTAGCATCACATTTTATTTATTAAGCGACAGCAACATTCAGGAGGTTCGCAACCACCGTCATGGTTACTGGATTCCGATGGTGGCTCAGGTGTGACAAGGATTAAAGGCCTCACTGTAGCCTTTTATAAATCTCATGTTTTCACACGTAAGCATCTTGCCTGCCTTAGGATTATGTCATCATTGTCATGCATTGTACCCATTGTTACCTGAAATACTGGCGCTAGCGGAGTAAGCGGACGGTTGTCGATTCACACTACCCATGAATGAGAGTAGCGACTGCTTCAATTTCTTTACGGCTTGACGTATTGCGGTTTTACAAACTAAAAACAGTTAATCTAATCAAATAAGAAATATTTGATCTAATCTGTCTGCATTTGACCGATGACCACTTCCGAAAGTTCTGGTCGGAAATGAATGAAAGTGAATAAAAGTTAGAAACAGTGTTACCACTCAACATTTTTGGAAAAACATAGATAACCGCTAAAAAAAACATAGAAAAACATAGACACGATTTTCAGGAATTATGTGTACAATTTGGTCCAAAAATCCCCAGATCTCAAATTTTTTTCATCACGTCCCACCACTAAGAATTGCTGAAAAACGGAAAAACGTACCCTTTTTTATACGAATTGCTACAAAAAGTACCTTTTTTAACAAGTAAACCTTCCGTCGAAAAAAACATAGATTACTGGGAAAAAAACATAAAAACATAGATGAGACCAAAAAACATAGATCTTGGAGGAAAAACATAGGAGTGGTAACACTGATTAGAAACTTAAACGCGGTGAGTATGATGCAACTAAACATCGCATTGCGGCATTGGTCAGCAACTTCCGTCACTTCCGTGGCCTGTCTATTTAAAAATGGCGAAATTGAGTAAAAAATATTCCATTAGATTTCTGATAGGCCTAATTGCATTGTGCATGCAACAACTGCAAGCTGTAGTTTAGGCGAAAACGAAAAAATATCTGACTACTGTCAGAATGATGGGGTTGGGCGCAATGCCTGGGCAGGCCTGGCGTCTCAATTATTGGGGTGGGGTGGGACTGGAGCCTAGAAGCATTACAGAGTTTACGCGCCAGCTCCCAGTGGTTTCTCGCTCTCTTTCTCACGACGCACTAGTAGTTCTTGTGCAAGCCTTCGTTACTAGTCGAATTGACCACTGTTGCTCGATCCTCGTTGGCCTCCCTCTTGGGGTTCTGGGGCGACTAAATCGAGTTCTGCGCTCAGCTGCTCGGCTTATTGGGTGAATTCCCAAATTCGGCTCTGTCTTTGCCTACATGCGCGATGTGTTACACTGGCTGCCTGTGGCCCAACGGATCTCATACCGTATTGCTTCTTTGGTTTCACGCAGCATCCTTGGCTGTGCTCCATCTTACCTGCGCAACCTCTGCCGCCCAGTGTCCGACGTTGTAGAGCGTCGGGTGCTTGGCTCAGCGACGACGGGCAACTCCTAGTTCCGCGGGCTCGCTTGACTGCTAGGCAGCGCCGAGATTTCTCGGTTGCAGGCTCCTCCATCTGGAATGACCTACCATCGGAGCTGCGCTTGCTACCTTTTGATCAGCCAAAACTGGGTTTTATAAATCACTCAAGTCTTTTTATTTTTGCCGTGGCTGGGCCAGGAACGCTCCTGAGTAGATTTCTTGAAGGGGCGCCATATTAATCTCGAGAATGAATGAATTAATGATTACGGTGCTATAAGCGATATCTGTCAGCCAGCAGGTTTCAAAGATGGATATCCAATGGCTTTTCAACTCGCTGATGATATCGCTTTCAGCTGCTGCTGCTGCTGATCATGATGATGATGGTGGTGATGGTGGCGGTGCTGCTGATGATGTTGGTGGTGGTGATGATGATAATGATGATGGTCATGATAATGATGATGGTGGTGATGATGATGATGATGATGATAATGATGATGATGATGATTATGTTGGTTTTGATGATGATGATGATGATGATGATGACGATGATGATGGTGGTGGTGATGGTGATGGTGGTGATGATGATGCCACAGGTGACAGCACTGACAGCGTTAGCACACACGATGACGTTGCCGACGAGCGCTCCCTAACTGGTAGAAGATGACGCACGTCCGGCTATTCGTCGAGGCACACGCCACTGGCCACACGGAGTACGCAGAAAAGGTATTCGTCGTGCACTGGTCGGTGTATTGAAGCGTCTCCAGTGACTGAAGGTCGAGGTGACTGCAATGGCCCGCATCGGTTGTCCTCCACCGAGAAGTAAACACTCGGCTACAGGTGGCGTACACGAGCCGTATAAATCAGACTCAACCGTACTTCAGAAAACTCTTAAACTGTAACATACGCTTCGTTGCACATCTTTCCTCCGCTAGCCTACAGATATATATATATATATACATATATATATACATCATATATATACACCTACTGTAGAATGTGCACCTGTGCCAGAGACATTGGTAGACTTTGTGTAAAGTTTTCTATAACGTGTTAACTGTAAACTATTTCTGCTTTTATAGCGTGCATCGAATCGATTTTCAGATAATGTTTCATTCGTTGAATATTTCGAATTAGAAGGTTAATAATTTAATATTGTAAACTAACATTAAAAGTAGGCCCCTAGATTATTACCTGAGATAAATCACCCAAACTACTGGGACAAATCGTAAAGCTACTAGGACAAATCCTGAAACTATTTGTCCCAGTAGTGCCCTGACCTCATCAGCTTAGTAACTGAAACTATGTTTTTGTGGTAAGACAAGTAAAATATCTCACAAGTCGTCAGTTGTTTCATATGCAACATATTAACGACATTAGCGCTCGTGAATAAGCTGGTGCCCTGCGCTTGGCTTTCGAGTGGCGCTTTAGAAGTTTGAAGATTACGATTACGACGACGATTACGATTAGATTTTGACCTGCTTTCGTGTACCCTATTAATCTGTAAAATATTCTACTCTCAGCTCTTTTTCGACAGCGAAAACACTGTACAGTGTACACGGGCGAGCATGACACTCTTGCGGAACAAACGGGCGCTTTTCTGCAACATGCTTTCGATCATTCCTGCAGTCGAAGGCCTGAACCTCAGCCTCGCCTATCCAACTAATCGATTAGTTTACGTCAGTGGTAGTATAGCGTCCGCGAGAGACGCTGCATTAGCCAGTTGGACATTCCTTTCTTATTATACTTTCACTACAGGTGAGATTTTTTTTCGTTAGGTGGATTTATACAGCACCCCTTGAAGACCACCTACTCAGGAGCTCCCCGGATAAATAGGTCAGTTTTAGGGCTAGAATAGAACTACTTACCTAATCTTCCAATAAAAAGCTGACTACGTAAAGAAACACGCATTAGCTAATATGGGATGAATTTTTCACTCCACAGAGTTTTGAAGCTCTTAGGCCTACAACACGTTTAATAAATAAACAAAGTATAAACCGCTTACTATAATCCTATAACATGAATTTTCTAAGCCATTAAAATAAAACAAACGAATTCTTTTACGTCATTCAGGTCCAAATTAAGACTAATCTCTTACCACGCTTCTGGTTTTTCTGATCATGATTTCGACCTGGCTTCTGCAGTGATTTATAATAATTATTGATTATGATTTCACTCGAAGCGACCATATATACTGAAGTCTGTTCATTATGAGGACGGCCATATAAGAAGTCCTTTGATTGGATTACACTAAGTACATTAATGGATGCACAACTTTGAACCAGGCACGTAGCGAGACTTAAATTCAAGAGGAGGCAACTTCATAGACCATTGGCAAAATCCTGGTCATTGGGGTCATTAGTCAATTGAAGTTCAAGTATATAAAAAAAGCAAGAGGAGGCAATTGCATCCTCGTGCCTCAATGTAGCTACGCCTATGCTTTGAACATGAACACATTTCATCAACCGCTTCATGATATGACAATTTATGATACTCGTTCTGTTGCTGTATAGTAAAATGCGTGACTAACAGGTTCCAGGTCAGCAACATTCAACTAGATATATAGTTAGCCAGAATCATAATGTCCACTTGTGAAGCTTTTATACATGTATAATAATACATGTACACTGCTTATAGACTGGCAGTGGGGTGGTGAAAAAATGACCAGTTACTCCATAGGGCCTTATCAGTCGCAATTGATTAAAACATGGACTACAGAGGGCGCTGACATTGTGCCTTCACAGATAGGTCTTCATCAGTGTAAAGTCCCGGACAAGATGCTTCTCTTCCCAAGCTGAAAATGCAGCTGTTTTGCTTCCCACTCAAAAGCCAATCCTTGCTGGTGCTTGTCGTGTTCCCAGTCGTATGATGTAATGTAATTAGTAATTTATATGGCGCCGCTCACAGCCGTGGCCATTCTGTCTTTTCCTGCAGGTTAAGTACATTGTATGGGACAATTTTAAGACATCCAGATTTGAACTCTCATAACGATTGCCTGCATCTTTATACACGTAGGCCAGATCAGTGTGATTCTTGTTAACGATAACGGTAAAGTTCGTAAACGAAAATAAAATGATTTCGTTAACGATAGCCATAACTAAAAATATCATTAACTATAACTACAGCTTTAACGAAAAGAACACTAACGAAAATTCATCGATATTTTCGTTAATACAAAAAAAATTAAAAGTGCAATATCGACAAACATGCGCAGCCTATAGCCTACGTGAAAATACGCTACAACTAATAGCCTTGTTCGCCATGGATTTTGGATTTGTGAATTAACCCAGTAGTAGAGGCGCAGTTTATTAAATGTATCTATTTTGTAAACGTTTCTATAGCGGTTGCGACCCAGTTTGACTAGCGCAAATTCGCAACTATAGTAGTCGTAGCAATCTTGTAGTCAAAATGCCTCTAAAGATCTTGAGCAAGCCGATTGTGGGAATGCTGTCTGGAGTCATTTCAAGTACGAATTAAAGTTCGTGTATCATCAGCGTTTTTTGTGTTAATAAGAGGAAGTTATTATGGTCGCTCAAAGTTGGTAAAATACGACTAATCTACCCAATCATCTCAAGTATCACCACCCACCTACATTTTTAACAAAGAAGTCTGCGTGTATCATCAGCGTTGTTGGTGTTAATGAGGGGAAGTTCTATGTTTTTACTGACTCACAGCCGGTAAAGCACAACTTATCTACTCAGTCACCTCAAGTATCACCACCCACCTACATACAAATAAGTCTGCGCTGCAGAGAGTGGTAGGAAGAGGTTTGGAAGGGAACTCGCGAAGATAATAAAAACCTATGGCTGTTTTTTAAATGTGTTTGGTGATTTACAACGTCTCTCTTTTCTACCCTAGATGTCATTATATAGAAATTAGGACTGGTACTGATTAAAATAATTTTAATTGATTAATCGCCAAAATTTAATCGAGATTGATCGATTAAATTCGATTAATTTAGTCCATGTTACATAAAGCGTGAAAAACTCATTAGACTGTATTCACTGCAAAATCCTTCAATCATTCGACATGCTAAAGTTCAAATTGTCAAACTGAGAAATGTAGTCAGTAGTAGCTACCTTCTGTCTACACAAATCTTCAATAATTTCGCCGTCTTCGACTTTTCCATCAGCATTTATCTTAAATGCAAAATGATCGCATAATTTTCCACTCAAATAATTTTATTTCACATTATTAGACCTACTGTTCGCCATATTGCTTATATCGGAAATAGGTCGCTTGACGTCATAAAATAAGTAAAAAATTATCGAAAATTAATCGAACAAGCCGAAATTAATCGCTTTAAATTTTTAACGATTAATCGATTAATTAATCGTTAAAATCCGCAGCCCTAATAGAAATATTTCTATCTGTCATGTACTGAATAAAAGTATTTCAAATGGCCGCGCTGCTTATGTCTATTGCTTTTCACATGTCACTACCAGGTCCTGTCACTCAGTATAATTACTACTGTCTTTCATCACTGCAGCTGCTTAAATTTTTATTGATCGTGAGCTTGCATTGTTGCGCGGACGGTAGAGGGTTCAAACCTCGTTGGAGACGGTTATTGTGTAGGAACCTGGAACATTTAGGCCTATGTAATTCACGGTTGCTTAACATCAGTGCGTGACGTTTCTCGTTACACACCGGTGCTATATAAACACTTGAAGGAAATAAATAAGTATAAATTAATAAATAAAAGAAAGAAGAAATAATTACAAAGCAAATTGCAGTATTCAGACACTTTTAACAGGATTTCAGAGTGTTTCAGTTGTGTTGTCAGACTCTCTTAAGATGGAGCTACATTCAGAATGCTATACAAATTTTATTTATTGCTTTACCTTACGTTGCGAATTTAATCTTGCTTCACTTTGACTTATCTTACATTACAGCAAATTAACTTGTCTTATTTGATCCTATCTCAGTATGCATTCCATTTCCTTGCCTTATATAAAGTTACCATACAATCTATCTATCTATCTATCTATGAGATTTATATAGCGCCCCTTCAAGGTTACTACTCAGAAGCGCTCCCGACCCAGGCCCGGTCAAAAAGGAAGGTCTTAAGTAATTTATAAAAAGAAGAAGAGAAGTCTCGTGGAAGAGAACGCAGGTCAGAGGGGAGACCATTCCAAAGAGAAGGACCCACTATCGAGAATGCCCGACGCTGTCTGGTGGCAGAGCGAGCATGTGGCACCATAAAGTCACCTCTAGAAGCCGAGCGCAGAGATCGGTGACCAGAGCAGACCGAAGTCAATGTGAAGAGCTCCTGGAGATAGGTAGGTGCTCTACCCAGAACACATTGCCAGACAATAGATGAGACTCTATAATTGATGCGCTGCTGGACCGGGAGCCAGTGGAGGACATCGCGCATAAAGGCAGAGATGTGGCCAAACTTAGGTACACCACCAATTATGCGAGCAGCCGCCCGAAACACGCCTTCCAAAGGATGCAAGCGGATCTGTGGTAGTCCACAATACTGTCTATCTTGTCTTGCCTTCCCTTTAGAAAATGTTATTACACATTGCGTTGCCTGATCTCAATTATATATCAGATACACGTACATTTACATTTGCATTGTAATCATAAATTTATATAGCGCCTTTCCTGAGAGACTTGTCAGAGGCGCTTATACATAACGACGGCAAACTATATGGTCCAAGAAAATGTTTTCAAGCGCCTATAGCATAGAGGCAAAGGAAGACGAAGGAGCTCATGCCGTAAAACGTTAGGCAGCCTAGTCAAGAAAGCTGGACCGACCACAGCGAAGCTGCTGTGCTGCACAGCAGATGTTCTGGCTGGGAGAACAACCAGGTCAAACTGGGCAGCAGAGCGAAGAAATTGTGGTCACGAATGAATGAGAACTAGACAAACAAGATAAGAAAGAGCACAAGGCACGTGGCAGTTATGCATGGACGCAAAACATTTCACATTACCTTACTTTCTTTTTATTTTAACTAAGTTACCTTGTCCCACCACATCTTATCTTCCCTTACCACGATAATCTTCAGAGTGATTTTAATTCGACGGATATAATTTCTTCCAGTGATTGTTGACTGAGCGTCAATAACGCCTCAGAATGCAGAAGAATTCAAAGCTGACTATTTTCCTGATGGTAGCGGGCTTGTTGCTCGTAATCATTTACCTCAAGAGAGTCTCTAATCCAGGCACGACAACGATGACAAACACCAGAAAAGAAGAGAAACCACCGGTGGAAAAGCTTCGGGCGATGCTCGACTTCATTCCAAAGACGCCCGGATTCAGCTGCGAGGAACTCTTCACGGGAACTCCCGGCGACAGATACAATATGACGCCGATCTTCCACAAGCTGGAAAGCGTCTACTATGAGACAGCGACGAGGTTCGGCCGACTGCCGACCGAGGAGTACCGAGCCTTGCACTACGCCGTTGGTCAGAGCTTCGTCAAGACCGTCTGCGAGACGGGGTTCAACGCAGGCTGCAGTAGCTTCTACCATCTGACGGCCAGCGATCAGACCGTCGTGCACTCATTCGAACTCGGCGGTGAACTGTACAAGGAACACGTGGCGAAGTGGCTGACCAGCATCTTCGGCAGTCGGTTCTCCATCCACCTCGGCGACTCCACGAAGACTGTTCCGGAGTATGCCCGGCAGAATCCGGACTTCCGTTGCGACTTTATGTACGTCGACGGAGGCCATGTGTATTCCGTCGCCCGAGCGGACATGATCAACTTCTCGAACATGGCCAACTTAGAGCACAACTTCATCGCATTCGACGACTACCCGCCTGGGTGGGAGAACTTCGGAAAGGCCTGGGAGGACAGCCTGGCCGACGGGACGGTCAAGGAGCTGATGCGCTGCGCCTACAAGACCTTCCCAGGAGTTCCAAGAGGCTTCGTCATCGGGGTGGTTGTTAAACACCCGAACGGTTCCGAAAGATAGTTCTCGAAAGCCAGCGACGCTTTTGAACAGTTGAAACGAAGTTTATGTGAGAAGCTACAGCATGGTAGTTTAAGATGGGGCCTTTATCTAATCTCAATTCTATGTATATATGCATGTACGTCGTATATGTATGTATACTTGTGGAAATGTACGTATGTACGCACGTATATATGCATATATAGGTATGTATTATGTATCCATGTAAACATTATGAATGCACGTATGTAAGTATGCATATATCAGTGTATTTAGATACGTATGATATACGTATCTATTATGTGTGTGTGTGTGTGTGTGTGTGTGTGTGTGTGTGTGTGTGTGTGTGTGTGTGTGTGTGTGTGTGTGTGTGTGTGTGTGTGTGTATAGTAGCCGAGTGGTTAGAGCACTTGGCCTGTAACGTGGGCAGCACGAGTTCGAGCGTCAACCTCGTATTATCCGGTCACTGTGTAGTGCCCTTGAATAGGTCCACGAACAAAATACTCGGCGCCATCGATGCTCTGTAAAATGGCCAAGTGTGGCCTTCTGTACTTTGGAACAGTGCAGCAAGAAATGTGCATGCATGCATACATGTGTGTGTGTGTGTTTGTGTGCGCATGCATCTATGTAAGTATGTATGTATGTATGTATGTCTGCATGTATGTACATGTATGTATGTATTATGTGTTATGTATGTATGTATTATGTGTTGTGCATGCATAAAGCGTGCATGTATTCATGTGTGCAAGAGTGTTACACCATTCCCGTCAATTAGGTAAGAGTTGGAATTCTTGGATTGAGGCCAATTAATGCTTTGGAGTAGACCAGTTAAGCATTATACACAAACGATTACGATTTTATGGGAAATTTCTCTAAGGATTTGTAGTGGTGATATTCTTAAAGCACTGCGTTTGTGATTAGCTACCGGATGCCTCACCTGCTCATTCGACACCTGACGTTCGCCTAGGCCCACAACTCCATGGTACACGCGATATAGCCACGTCGAAGGCAGTGTACTATGCTCTCACTATTGATTTATACAGCCCTTGTATTATGTCCTCATGGTAACAGCAGAGGCCTACTATATGCTTCTCCTCGACATCAGCCATTGACCAAACTCGATGTAACGAACAAAAAACTGCTTCACTTTCTGTGTTTGAAGAAATTTGTGTGCTGTGAAAGTGTTATTAAATTTTAAGGAAAACTTTTCTGCATGCTGCAGTGCTGTAAGCAAAGTATGCGAACTATTAGAGCATATATAACAAGTGTTCAAATACAATACAAAAATACAAATACAATATATGCCTACGTATGTACGCACGTATATATGCATGTCTTGTATATATGTATTATGTATCCATTTTCTTTGTATGTGTAAGTTTTATGTATGCATGCATGCAAGTATGTATGTATGTACATGAATGTACGTATATATATTTTCATTTACATAACATAACATAACATTTTATTCGGTAACCAACTTAATACAGGTTGCAATTACATCATGTTTATTCAATTATTGTATGTATATTATGGTGGTCGCATCTCTAATGGAAAAATTTCAACGTCACTTGTTTACTTTCGCCAACCCGTCATTCCGTGCCAATTAGTTTAAAAGTAATGTAGCCCAAAAATTATCAAGATTGAACAATATCTAGAACTCGCACAACGTCTTTGAAATTTTGATTTTTACAAATAATTTTCGTCATTTCGAGTATAAGTATTTGATGCACATTTTTGGACCTATGTTTAGTTTTTAACAGAAAGACTAGATGATTTTACTTAAGCACAACTAAAAAATAATTTCTATAATGTTTATGTTCTCGTTGATAGTTTATTATTTATTTTTATTGGCATTTTAGTGGTATTTGATTAGTGAGTTCCTGAGACCGATAACCACAAATCGATGCAAGCAAGCGCACAATGTTAGGTCTAACTTAAATCTTCAATGCACGACAGTAGGCCTACACACTAAGCACATAGTGTCACATTATTATGTAATATATAATACTATATAGTATATTATACATTATACAATTATATATTATACAAGCACAAAGTTTCCATAGAAAAGTTTGTGTTCTGAACTACAATCTCCTTTTACTTCCAGTTGTAACTATGGACCTACTGCTCTTCCTTCCTCTTGCATCAGCTATATATTTAACATGTGCTTTAATTTCCCCACTAGAACCAGCTGTATTCTTCATTGGTAAAATTGTAATCAACATCACTTTACATAATAGGGAGACCAGGGCAAGAGAGGCCTTTTAGAACACATTTTATATTTTCAAAAATAGATAACATAATGCCACAATTCTTCATAGGCAAGTTGGAAACTCATAAAGCTAACAGAAATACCTTGAAAATTGACTGTAATATAGTGAAGTTTCAAGGTATTTCTGTTATTTCTGCCAACATGCCTATTTTATCACATATTATGTGATAAAATATTTTGCAAAATACGCCAAAACACAAAGTGAAAATGCCACTCTTACCCCTACACCTTGGGCAAAAGTGGCATATAGCCTACTGCTGCTCATGCCCAAGTGGTTGGACAAGTTTGACATGAAGGCAGTGCTAATGGTAATTGAGCTATCTGAATTATTTGTTTCACATTTAACAACAGTAACGAGAAAATGAATTAAAACTGTCAATTGTAATCTTACGTAAGAAAAATTGATAGTTAACGACAGTAATTACAGTAAAAATTGCTTGTCGTCGGGCTCTATAGGGCGCAGCTTTCATGGCACCAGTGCTTGCATGTTAAGCATTGAATCCACGTTTCTTCGTGTTGGTCGCTGTAAACTGTAAAGCTCTCTGCAGTAAGAACAGTGGAAGCTGGTGTCACTCTCCACTTTATGACACTTTGCTGTTGCTGGTTCTGTTTCTTCTGCTTGTGGGTCCTCTCCTTCTGTTTCTTCTGTTGCTGGTTCTACTTCTGATTTTTCTACTTCTGGTTCTTCTGCTTCTGGTTCTTCTGCTGCTGGTTCTGCTTCTGGTTCTTCCGCTCCTAGCGCATCTGCTTCTGGTTCTTATGCTTCTGGCTCGTTTGCTTTTTTGCATCCAACAATTAAAGGAGCGATCAAGGCCCCATTGACATTGATTATAAGTACCGCAGTAGCAATAATAATAACTGTAATAAATTATTTTAATCACTAATCACTGTAAACACTAGTAATCAGGCATGCAATAATGTCATTGTGTTGTAATCTGGACCCAGAGCTTCTCATTTGAAAACAGAAGGCGATCTGAAAATCGATCGCGCTGGATTGCGTAGGCGATCGGTGCGCGATCGACCTCGAGAGCTTTGGTGTACAGCGTATTTTGTGTATCTTATTCGTATAGCTGCATATTACATAGAACGTATAGCTGCATATTATATAGTACTAATTTAGTAGGCCTATCTCAGTTCAGCTCCGTTATTATTGATAGTATTAATAATTAGTTTTCTTATTGCGCCCTTTCAAGGTGATCGACTCAGAAGCGCTCCTAGTCCAGCCACGGCTAAATTAGACAGTCATAAAGTTATTAAAGAATAATGGTGTTACCGTGTGAACTCTATTCACTAGGCGGAGCGAAATAGGGAGCTCATTCCAGTCCTAGGGCCAGCAACCGAAAACGAGCGCCGTTGCTTGTTATCCGTCCCGCAACATTCATAATAAGGTTTAACATGCTACTGCCTACTTGGCTATCTCGACTACGTCCAGATCGAACGAGTCACCTAATTTCCATAACAGAAGCGTGCTAAACTGTACATTATTGTTCTACTTCGGCACCGTCGCCACCATTGTTGCTTTCAATAATTTCCGAAATTAGTGACTTTACGACCTTGCACTCATTAGGTCACGAAACGCTGCGTTCTGAACGCATTCACCGCCGCCGCAAGTAAGCAAAAATTAAAGTAATGTAAATTAGGCAAATAAAATCATGGCTCCAGATTCCTCTTGGAGTAAATCGATCGCGCTCGATTTGCGCGATCGATTTACCGATCCACCAGACCTTTGCTAGGCGATCGACCAAGGAGATCGATCGATCGATCGCCTCAAATGAGAAGCCCTGTAATCTGGACCTATACAAGTGGTTGAATTTATTCCTGGTTTGTGTATTCATTGTTGATTACAACTATTATGCTTACTGTTCGAGTGTTCTCATATGGATTATGGTAAAACTTTGATGGTGTTGTGCGAGTCCGAAATATTAATATTTTTTCATACAACTTTTTGTGTGATGTTTCTGGATGGAATGAAACCAAATGGAACCTTGGCGAACAGTAGATTCACACTTTTATTTTTAAGGACCACCCTTATGTATATGTATATGTATATGTATATATATATACATAAATATTCTGTACACCTGAGGATTGTCAGGTATACGGAAACGCCTCTTACGAGTTTCTGTGGCCGCGACTCTATAGAAATTTTTCATTGCAATTACAAATTCAGGCTGATTAATAGAAGTCATTAATCACTCGAGGCAACATAAATAGAAAAATATAGTTGACTGTGAAATGGCGGTTATCAGCTTTAGATCCAACGCTTGTTAGTTGGATCATGGACATGTCCATGACGCGCCATGTGGGTTTGATGGTGGGCAGATGCTTTCGCCAGCTGCGATTAATCAAGAGCTGCGTGAGAGCTCTGCCCTTCGAGGCTGCCAAACGGCCTTACTCTGCTTCGTTGTCTCTCAGGTAGACCGTTGCATGATTGCATCAGCGTACTGGCTGGTGCGCCCAAGTACGGTTGAAGTACCTGGACGATCGACTAAAGTCGGTGTTGAATGCAGCGGCGAGGCTCGTTTGTAATCGGCGAAAATACAGCCATGTGACGCCATTACTGCGTGACATGCTGCATTGGTTCCCGGTGCTGTACCGCATTCAGTATAAGCTCACTTTGCTAGTCTACAAGTCACTGCATGGTTCATCACAGGACAATCTCAGGTCCTACTGTGTGCAAACGGCGTCGTCTAGTGCTGGACTGGCGCTGAGATCGAGCGTGAAGGGTGATCTGTAGCCTATGTGCGGAGGGCGAAGACACGCTTCGGGAAACGTGCTTTTTCAACTGTTGGCCCAAGCTGCTGGAACAGTCTGCCTCCCACGATCCCTTCAGCCGACTCAGTTGAGTCTCTTATCTTTTTTCTAAGGCGTATCTCTGAGTGATCGTGTGCTGTTGTTTGTGAAGGCGACCTTGTAACGGCATGTGCTGTGTTTCGGCGCCAAAGAAATTGTCATTATTTTTTTTATTGCCCTAAGGTACTTCATTCCCCCAGGGACTTATAAATTATAAAAGCAATGTGTTTCTGGAACGGTTATACCTCATCCATATCGGACGTGGGTTTAATAAATATGCCACTAAATGCTACGGCGTTGAAACGTTGTATTGTGACTGAGATTCTCTGAAATAATAATAATAATTAATTATTATAATTATAATTATAATTATTATATCATTATGTATTATTATTATCATTATCATTATCATTATCATTATCATTATCATTATATTATTATTATTATTATTATTATTATTATTATTATTATTATTATTATTATTATTATTATTATTATTATTATTATTATTATTATTATTATTATTATTATTATTATTATTATTATTATTATTATTATTATTATTATTATTATTATTATTATTATTATTATGAGTTGTTCGTTTCCTTTGGCTTCTTTTCAGTGTTCTGTACGTATTGTTGTTTGCAAAGTATGGGCTAATAAAGGTCACTTATTACGGTATACATTAGTGGATTTGCATGTTGTTTTCCAAAATTACTATAGTCGTGGTTGTTATTATGTGAAGATTAGCAAATCACTCAACTTATTATTTATTGACATTATTATCATTTTGAAACTTTCAGTTCGCTTGAGTCATGCATGCAGCAGCAAAGGTCTCGTTTGAATTCTTAAAAAGAACTGTTCTAGATTTTTAATCAGCGGGGTTTCTACTTCCTGTCATCCACGTGTAGTGGAGCTCTCCGCAGGGAGAATGTAAGTAAGTAAGTAAGTAAGTAAGTAAGTAAGTGCGTAAACAAGTAAGTAAGTAAGTAAGTAAGTAAGTAAGTAAGTAAGTAAGTAAGCTGTAAGTAAGCGCGTAAAAGCGCGCGCGCGCGCGCGTAAGTAAGTAAGCAAGTAAGTAAGTAAGTATGTCCTTCAGTGAACCAATGGGGGACTCTGTGAGCAGTTCCTTTAAGCGGCGATAGGCGTCGCCAGTATGTGATGTGGTCAAACTTTAGACAACTTTAGCGTAAATAAACCATAGACATCATATATTAAATGTAAGATGTCTATGAAATAAACCTACCGCACAACAGAGCACACAATTTACCTAGAGTAGCCAAACTATATCCCATCCTGGCGCCATCTATAGCAGCCATTTTTACAGAGTCCCCCATTGCCACCCGCATTTTGGTGTACATTATGAAGTATATAATCAAGAGTAAATCAGCCTAATAATAAATGTCTTGCGTGCCAGACTGTCTGCAGCAGTTAGAATTCCGTCATCCCTACATGGACGCAGCACATTATACTACAGTTTTAATTGGGGGCCTACACGTAGCCTAGGCTAATGTAGTACGTGGGTGCGTGTCGTAAAATTGCAGGAGTGATCGTTATCGGTGCGGCCATTGACCATGGCTGGTGTTCCGTGATATTCTATCCCCCTAAAGCATACCCCCGGATGGAATAAACCGGTGTAAAGTATCCGGGGGGATAAACCATTCTATAACCCATCGTCATACGCATCACGATAGCCAAGGCGAAAATCCAGTCAAAATCACCAAAAACGAAGTAAATTAGTTTCAGGTCGACGTACAAACTAAAGATACGCAACCTAAATTTTTTATGTGTACAGTAAATCCAAACAGTACGACTGAATACAATTAGAAACCGTCAATAATGCAAATTAAACCGGATACTCCATATCGCTAAAGGGGATACTCATTTAGGGGGATACTCTATTTTCGTGACACCGGCAGAATGATCGACAGGATCGGGTGCCCTAGCGATTAAAGACGACAATGAGCAGTTAGTGAGTTTACTCACAAGGCTCAACAATGACGACGAACCTCGGACTTGAAGTTAGGCATAAGATCAGTTTTATATACTAAATTGTACGTTAGCTGTAGATCTATGCTACAGTAAGATAAATATGACCGTGTCTGATAAAGTAGTAACCTAGGTTACTCGCTTCTCAGAATTTATAATTCAACCTTTGTTCATCTCAATCTCTGTACCCAACTTCGCCAAACTGGTTTCAACGAAAGTGGCTGTGAAAGTTTCAGTTTGATAAAAAACCGCAATGAAAAATATTGTTGACGCGCCAACTGTGCAGCTGTGGGACAAATAACAGCGACAGCCAAGAAAATCGGGTTATTGAAGGAGAAATTATGCAAACTGGAAGTAATAAACCGACCGAAACAGGCGTAGAGTGGTCGAGAACAGAAAATTAGGGCGATGTGAAAACGTTTTGTAGTCGGTTTCATAATTGTTGAGCATTGAAAGGCACAAGAAGAGTTTTTCATCAGGGAATCATGGAAAAGTTGTCCCCTTCCAAAGCTGAAAATGCAGCTGTTTTGCTTCCAACTCAAATGTCAATCCTTGTACGTGTTTGTCATGTTCCCAGCCATATAAATTCCGTCTTTTGCTGGTTAAGTATGAGCCGATTTTAAGACATCCACATCTGAACTTTCATAACGATTGCCTGCATCTTGTACACATAGACCAGTGTGTCAAAGGAGTGGCACGTTACATCTGTACGTCATTAGCATACCGACGAACCCTGCAGGCTCCAAGAGTGAGAATACTGTTGGTGAGTTCAGTCCTATACGCACGATGTACAGAAGCGGTCCGAGGACTGAGCCCTGCAGAACCCCGAGTTTAACAGGTGTACAAACTGGGTTGCCGAAGCTGAAGGCATCCGATATTATCCACCCGTCCAGGAAAAGCGAATGGCCACAACTCCACAAAGGTCTTAAGCATGGTCAGCAGGTTGTTGTTGCGAGCTATACCCTATCAAACGCCTTGTCCAGGAGTCCGTTGTCAACGGCGTCACAGACATCAGCTAATGGTGTGATAATGCCCATTATGTCAAGTGGAACTTAGAAAATCTATAAGGAATGTTTGATTTAACAAGACGATCAAAAGGAAGGAAGCGCCCGCACAAGATTTAAAATGTTAGCTTTCTCATTCTCTTTGTGTGCTGGCTACTGTGTAAGCAGGTAAAAATCGTTTACACAGTTGGTTTATAATCCTGGTGTATACTAGATGTATGTATGTATGTATGTATGTATGTATGTATGTATGTATGTATGTATGTATGTATGTATGTATGTATGTATGTATGTATGTATGTATGTATGTATGTATGTATGTATGTATGTATGTATGAGCACTTGTTATAGCGCCCCTTCAAGATTTCTACTCAGAGGCGCTCCCGACTACAGTGCGGACGCTGAATCGGAGTTTCACGCCGAAGCGCAGGAGCAATTGCGAGTGAAGGACTTACCCAGGGTCCCTACGCAGCGACTTGAGGTGGATTCGAACCCGCAACCCTCCGGCTGCAAGGCACCGAACTTACCTCTGCACCACCGCGCCCCATAAGTTCATAAGTAAGAGTAATTGATGACAGCATTTTAAAATGTCAGTTGTGGATAACAAATAAACATCGAAGACACTCGATAAGATCAAACTATATGACAAACATTGTTTTTCCTTAATTACCTTAACTACAGGCAGATGCATCAACCAAAATATTGTGAAGCAATAAAGCATAGAAAACATTGAGAAGAGGGCAAGAGGCTAAACGATACCAACAATTAAGAAATGTAGGAACAAAAATTATACCCAGAGGCACCTTCACAGTCAACTATTTCTCTACTTATGTAGTATACTGCCCGCGAGTGATATATGACTTTTATTAGTCAGTTTTGTAATTGTTAGCAAGAATTTCTGTAGCGTCTATGCCACTCATCGTAGGGTCTTCCCTACCTGACAAGCCTCTGCGTACAAGCCTCATGCATATATAATATATAATGTAGCCTACATATATAATGTACATACATGCATATATATATATACGTACATTGATATGGGTACATAGATACTTATATACATATGCATACACAATGCCTACACACATACATAGACAATGGATACATAATACATGCATATAAACATGCATATATATATACCGGGTGGGCCATTAAAAATGAGAACATCGCGTTCAATCGTGTTTAATACAATAGGGGACGTCCATAAAGTACGTCACGCTATTTTTGACCATTTTTACCCCCCTCCCCCTGTCACAAACTGTCACAAAACTCGGACCCCCCCCCTAAAGTACGTCACACTTTCAACATAGAAATAATAATACTTCCGAAAGCAAGGCTAATACATAAACAAGGCTTCGCAACAGCATTATTACTAGCGCTCCTAGCGAGAGGAATCGTGAAAACACATTCAGGAGATATGCATTTCATGCTATTTTGACATAAAACTAATTAAAATGTTTCAGAAAATTTTTTAAAATTATTTTTAAAGCTATGAAATTCTACTAAAAAATAAAAATAAATTATAAATAAAATATAAAAAAAAATAAATGTGTGACGTCACACATGGCCTGACCCCCCTCCCCTGTCACAAACTGTCACACTTTCTTAAACCCCCTCCCCCTGGAGCGTGACGTACTTTATGGACGGCCCCATATCAGATTGTGTTTTGAGTAAATCTTAAACACGTAAATTATTCTATGATGTACTTACTTACCAAATAAAGTCAGTTCGTTGTATTGTGAAGCAAGATTTACAACTTAAAGCGGATGATCGTGTGATGGGGCAGGTGATAACGACGGCTGCAAATTAAAACGCCTGCAACGAAGTCAGCAGCGATTTGAAATGTTTCCTAACGAGAGAAGAGCACGAAGTATTTGGTTCACAGATGAAAAGACATTTACAGTTGCCACACCAGTTAATTCTCAAAGTGATCGTGTTTATTCCGATGTTAGAAAGAAAAGCAAATTCCAGCAACAAGACTCGTATGCGAACGTGGACATTTCAGTTGCATGCAGCATCATGGTTTCGGCAGTCGAAGACTCCAAGATCTTTGGTTTCGGTCGGTGTATATCGGATGGGAAAAACAAATGTAATGTCTGTTAGCCCCGTAGTCAAAGTAAACAGTAAATATTATTGTGATCACGTTCTAGAAAGAGGTTTACTTCTTGATATCTTAGCAAGATGTAGCCTAATCGACACAATTGGACGTCACACACAGCAAGACACACTCAAATTCCATCATCAGGAGAACTTTCATCGAATCAGACATGTGGCCCCAAATAGCCTTGACCTAAACCCTGTAGATTCAGCTGTTTGGGGCGCCCTTAAGAAAAGTCTACCTTCGTCGTAAATTTACAACAATAGAACAACTGAAGTTGACCATTGTTGAGGAGCAGCGAGAAATGTCCCAGAGATTTATAGACAGGAGCATCATTATAACGATCGCGTGGCACAGACGTTAAGGAGACATTGTTGAAAACCGAGGCGGACACATGGAACATAACATTGAGCAACAAATTACTTGCATTTTGAAAAGAAAAAAGATATTAATTATACGCAAATAATTCAGATTGAACGCGATGTTATCATTTTTAATGGCCCACCCATAATACGCATGCTACAGTATAACTTACGTAGCATACTATAGAATTTCGCATGCTTTCTGTACAGAAGAAACCGTTTTCTTGAAAATGTATCAACACTTTTAGAAAGCAAAAAAATGTCTTCAAACACGGACAGGTAAAGCATTTTTTGTTCGTGACATCGAGTTTAGTCAGTGGCTGATATCGAGGAGAGCTGACGAAATCGTTTCCTATAGGCCATAGAAGGCCACTGCTGTTACCTAATACAAGGGATGTATAAATCAATAGCGAGAGCATAGTATACACTGCCTTTTACGTGGATATGTCGCGTGTACCATGGAGTTGTGGGCCTAGGCCCTGGCCGAACGTCAGGTGAGGCATCAGGTAACTAATCCCAAACGCAGTTCTTTAAGAATATCACCGTTACAAATCCTTAGAGAAATTTCCCATAAAATCGTAATTGTTCGTGTACAGTGTACCTTACTGCTAACAGTGTTAGTTTAGTTCCTGAGAATATAATATGAATCATAATTTTAAATCGGTTCCACGGAACGAAAACTGGAAAAAAGTCTGGAACCAGAATAGAATGGGAACAAACATTTCAATATTTTTCTCGGACGAGAACGGAATAGAAAAAAATAATTTTCTAATTTTTAATAGCTACGCGGAACTACGGCATAATATGCTAATCTCATAAATAAGTCAAGACATTGTTTTATATGACAGTCTGATAGACATTAATCGTTCATGTTAGACATTTCTGTGAGACTGTAAGTGGAAGTGGAAGTGGAGCTACAAATATACATTTTCTGGGACTGGAACTGGAACTGAAATTACTTCTAAATAGTAAGTGGCACTAGAACAAGAACACGATTTATTTATAAAGAGGAACTAAAACTAGAACAAAACTGACGATAGTAGAATAGAATAAGAACAGGAATAGAAATTAATGCTGAAACTAAAATAGCATTGCTTGCTAATGCCTAACCCTTATCTAATCTAAAGTTTTAATGGAATTAGTCCAAGAATTCCAACTCTTACTCATAACACATAATGTATATATATATATATATATATATATATATATATATATATATATATATATATATAATATATACGGCACATACATACATACGGCACAAGCACATTTTCCAACTGCCCTAGCTCCAAAGTTCAGAAGACCCCACTTGGTCGTTTTACAGAGTATCGATGGCGCCGAGTATTTGTTGGTAGACCTGCTCAAGGGCACTACACAGTGTTCGGTTAATACGAGGTTGACGCTCGAACTGGTGCTGCCCACGTTACAGGCCAAGTGCTCTAACCACTCGGCTACTATACATTACATATGTCATATATATATATATATATATATATATATATATACATATATATATATACACACATATATATATATATATCTCCACGTACGTTCATATATACATGCTCATATACATGCATTCCGAATGTTTACATATATATAATGGATACATAATAATATTATATACATGCATACATTCATGCATATATATATATATATATATATATATATATATATATATATGCGTTCGTACAGACGTACATTTGCATAAGTATATAATATTATACATTTTATATATACATACATGCTACATACATATATATGCATCGACTTGAGATTAGATAAAGACCCATCCTAAACTACCATGCTGTAGCTTCCCATATAAACTTCGTTTCAACTTTTCGAAAACGTCGCTGGCTTTCGAGAACTATCTTTCGGAACCGTTCGGGTGTTTGACAACCACTCCGATGACGACGCCTCTTGGTCCACTGAAGGTCTTGTAGGCGCAGCGCATCAGCTCCTTGACCGTCCCGTCGGTCAGGCTGTCCTCCCAGGCCTGTCCGAAGTTCTCCCAGCCAGGCGGGTAGTCGTCGAATGCGATGAAGTTGTGCTCCAAGTTGGCCATGTTCGAGAAGTTGATCATGTCCGCTCGGGCGACGGAATACACATGGCCTCCGTCGACGTACATAAAATCGCAACGGAAGTCCGGATTCTGCCGGGCATACTCCGGAACGGTCTTCGTGGAGTCGCCGAGGTGGATGGAAAACCGACTTCCGAAGACGCTGGACAGCCACTTCGCCACGTGTTCCCTGTACAGTTCACCGCCGAGTTCGAATGAGTGAACGACGGTCTGATCGCTGGCCGTCAGATGGTAGAAGCTACTGCAGCCTGCGTTGAACCCCGTTTCGCAGACGGTCTTGACGAAGCTCTGACCAACGGCGTAGTGCAAGGCTCGGTACTCCTCAATCGGTAGTCGCCCGTTCCTCGTCGCTTTGTCCCAGAAGTCGTTTTGCAGCTTGTGGTACATCGGCGTCATGTTGTATCTGTCAGCGGGAGTTCCCGTGAACAGTTCCTCGCAGCTGAATCCGGGCGTCTTCGGAATGAAGTCAAGCATCGCCCGAAGCTTTTCTACTTGAGGACTTTGTGACGCAGGAGAGTTGTTCGGTGTTTTCCCTTCTACTCTGGTGTTTGTCATCGTTGTCGTGCCTGGATTAGAGCCTCCCTTGAGGTAGAGGACGACGAGCAAGAAGCCCGCTACCATCAGGAAAATAGTCAGCTTTGAATTCGTCTGCATTCTGAGGCGTTTTTGACGATCAGTCAACAATCACTGGAAGAAATTATATCCATCGAATTAGAATCACTCTGAAGGTTATCATGGTAAGGGAAGGTAAGACGCGGTACACAAAAAGCTGTGCAAAATCACAAAATTGTTCAAGCCTACGTGCATTAATTCCTGAGATACTGGTCTCTTAACATGCCACTAAAGTTCAGACGTGTTGCAAATGTTACAATATATAATTATTTCGACCATTTACAAGGGACTTAGATGCACCAAGCAAACTATATATCGTTGGAAAGGTCTGTTCAAACTCTACAAGTTGTGAAACAATAATCAAGTTTGTTTGATTACAATTATTTGAGAAGTGACTTAGTAAAATGCTTAGGGGGTTCCTTTTTTTGGCCCACCCTGTACAGTATTCAGTCAAAAGAATTGTTATATATCTTGTTGTCCCACAGTGCAGGCCTGCAGCCGAAGATGAGGCAGTTTATGGGACTCAAATCGCCATTTAGTAAAAAGGCTTAGATTTGTTACATGTATGTATACAGAGTGACCTATATGCATGTAACATAGTTTATAAAACTTTGAACTCTAGCCAACCACAATATTTAAAATCTGTTCTTATTCCTCTGACTTATCATTATTCAATGAGGTCATCTGATTGTCTTTGTCTGGTCATACCTAAATCAAGAACTGTTCTCGGTGAACGAGCTTTTTCGGTTGCTGGGCCTGCCACTCTTGGTACTCTCTTCATTCCTGTATCTGTGCGCTGTGCTCAGTCGCTTGTGTCGTTTCGTTCTCGGCTGAAAACTTACCTCTTTCAAATTGCTTATCCACCTTAGGCTGCCTCTCTGTCTCTTACGGACTGATCTTCTGGATGTTGACCTGATTACGGATTGTTTTGATGCGCCATCGGTTGATGCCTTGTGCATTAGACACCGGCGCAATAGAAGTTGCTAATTACATTACATTACATAACAGAAATGTAAAATATTTGCAATATAGCTTTTTTGGTTTTCACTGCTAAAATGCCTTGAATATTGCCAAATTAAACTCGCCGCTTAGTTTTTTGGCCACTTTTGCACCCATATTGGGAAACTGTTTGTTTCAATTCAGAATGATTTACAGAATCAGAAAGTACACGAAACGTTGTACAAAATCACAAAATTTTGCAACCCTAGGCGACCCGTTCCTGAGATACTGGACTCTGAACATGTCACTAAGTTCAAACACGTCGAGAGTGCTTCACACACACGCCTCCATGTTCTTCAGCCATAACATGCAGATACATGATGGTAGGCTTCTGAAAATTTCAGTATGATGTACAAACATATGAAACGACAAAATTGCAAAATTTTACAGCCAAATCTCAGATAAGTCAGTTACAGGCCCTCGGTGATTTCACATGGACTGTGTAATTACACAATTGCAGCTGCTTTGGATCCAAAGTGCTAAGATCGACTACAAATTTGGAAACACTGGCAGTCGAGGTGCATGCCTCTGGAAAGAAAAAAGACTTTGGTCCCTTTATCGAAGTGTTTGCGAACCGGAAAGCCCGCAAAGCACATTTTGGTTCAACCTACATGTAGACTATGTAGTAGGTGAGGCCTCCGAAAGACGATAGACAGTTTATTCCCAGAGCCCTATATAGAAGCTCTCTTGGTGATATAGGCTAATCTGACATTGTATGACTAAAAACACTACACTCATTCTAAACTTTTCTATTACTATAATGTATCAGATAGCGGTGTGTCTACCTGTTTCGAATATATTATATATATATTTTAAGCTATATGTAATATATTCAACTCAAAGATTTTTGACATGCCATGTCGAATGGGGAAGAGAAACAATTTGTTCTGTTCAGCAAATGGTCGAGTAGGCTACAATCGAAACAAATTCCAACAAGCACAAAAGGGAATAAATGACAAATAGCTTTTGCCTTATTTTTGTGCTTATTAACTTAGGCTAATTGTTGAAATTTGTTTGGCTGTTTGAAAATTACAATGCATCGCATTGTTTTTTAAGAGATAATTCTTCTGGGGCTCTGCGCAAGTTCTGGATCTATTTTCATCTACTTGTCAAATGGCAATGTTTCTCAAGGTGGAACACAAAAGCACCCTTGTCCATATTAATTTTGAAACTTTAAATTTTAGACACACCCTACTATATAGTCACTGTCATTTACTTTACGTAGTAGACCCTATATTATTATCTATTATACGGTCAATTTCTCTTGTAACTGTAATTATTAAAATCATTTATCGCATTCACACATTTTTGTCTTTCTGTAAATTTCTTTATAATTAGAGTCAGAGATAGACCTTTAGAACCAGAAATTGTTTTCGACATTTACTTTACTAACTAATACTTTTATTATTATTATTATTATTATTATTATTATTATTATTATTATTAACTTCATTCTTATTCTTTAAATATAGTAGGCTTCAGGGCATATTTTAAGGAATTGTCAGTGGTGGGACAAAAACCTGGTGAGAGTAAAAAAATAATCGCGCGAAAAAATTTTTTGTCCCTTTTTTCATCATTTTACACAAAAGAGAAACTATTGGCTAATGAAAAGTATAAATTTGTTTCACTCAGACTAGAGCAGTACCAATATTCACTGAAATTTACAGATACTGATTCTTCAGTAGTTCTTTTCTTCAGACTAGAGACAGTAGCAACAGTAGGATTAGCCTATGTGCGTCGACTTTTCATGTGTTCAAAACGATAACCTTATGGTATTTCTCAATGTCATTTACATGTATAGCAGGTCTATCCTTATTAAGCAATTATTTTTGTGTGTTAAAATGTATAGAAGGTAGGGTTGCCACCTCCTAAGGATACGAATCCGGGAGATTCAAGGAATTTTTTTAACATTTGCAATTGTGGTGGTGTTTAACGCATAGGAGATCATATCGAAATACGGGAGACTCCCGCCCAATCCGGGAGAGGTGGCAATCCTAATAGAAGGCAGTCATAACTAGGCTACCCTCAGAGGCTAAATTTAAGTTCTGCCGGTCCGTGACACTGAGAGTTAATTCCTGCCGGTCCGTGACACTGAAAAGTTTGGGAAGCACTGATCTAGTTGACAATGCACAACCGGTATCACACCCTTCATGTAGATGTGGAATATTTGAAACCGAATGTAATGTAATGTAATGTAATGTAATTAGCAACTTCTATTGCGCCGGTGTCTAATGCACAAGGCATCAACCGATGGCGCATCAAAACAATCCGTAATCAGGTCAACATCCAGAAGATCAGTCTGTAAGAGACAGAGAGGCAGCCTAAGGTAGATAAGCAATTTGAAAGAGGTAAGTTTTCAGCCGAGAACAAAATGACACAAGCGACTGAGCACAGCGCACAGATACAGGAAGAGAGTTCCAAAAGGCAGGCCGAGCAACCGAAAAAGCTCGTTCACCGAGAACAGTTCTTGATTTAGGTATGACCAGACAAAGACAATCAGATGACCTCATTGAATAATGATAAGTCAGAGGAATAAGAACAGATTTTAAATATTGTGGTTGGCCAGACTTCAAAGTTTTATAAACTATGAGCCCCAGTTTGAAACGAATTCTTTGCTGAACAGGAAGCCAATGCAGAGATTTTAGCAGAGGGGTTATATGTTCATATTTGGATGTATTAGTTATGGATTTAGCCAAAGAGTTCTGAACACTCACACACACAATCTGTAAATTTGCTTAAAGTTCACCAGGGAACAGCTGTCCGTTGAACCAATGGAGTTCTTTCTATTATCATTTCGTGGCATGGCTAAGCCTTTTTAGTATGCCTTTGAATGTAGCCATCATTATAATATGGTCTTGCTCTAACAACAAACGCTCAGCTGGATAATTAATTGGTGCAGCAATAAGCATCTCCACACGGATTGATGGAAGTTGTGAGCACGGTTGTTTGTAACAAGAGAATGAATAACAGCCTGACATGGTAACTTAAGGCAGCTTCACATTCTCCGTAGACTCTGCAGTTACAAGTGGCAACTTCAAGATCAGTAAAGCACATTCTACTTAGCTTCCAAATAAATATTTAAAAATTACAATTAATATTAATACCTCACAAAATGAGTGGTGGCCTGGTGGGACAGTGGTGGGACACAAATCAGTGGTGGGACATATCCGAGCAGTGGTGGGACATTTGTCCCACCACTTAAACAGTTAAAATATGCCCTGGTAGGCTTACACCAGACTTTGGTTTACTGGTAAAATTGGGAAAAAACGAGGGACCCTGATCATTGCCTTCTAGAATCTAGATACTATCACAGTATAAATAATTATAATTATTTATACTGTGATACTATCCCCCCCCCCCAAAGACCGACCTGCACCTCAGCGTGGTGGGGGGGGGGGGTGAACAGCCAAGTAAGGGAATGCCTGGTGAGGCTATGCCATCAGGGGAGAAGGCTCCGGCCGAAGAACCTCCTAGGGCGCTACGCGAGGTGGACAGGCTCACCAGGAACCCTGAAAAGCTGGCTAACGCAGGCGGCAGGTGTTGGAAGGACATCTTAGAGCGAAGGAGGTCATGACCCATCGAATAGGTTAAGACCCACCGGTCTCCTTACCCTGCCAGGAGAGGACTGGTCACCGTCTGGCAAAATGACCAAGAAACCCTTATGATGAAATAGAGAACACTGGAGAGGCTTCATAAGGGCCTCATCGTCGGGAAACTGATGGAAGAGAAATAAGAAGAAGACTATGTAGAAGGCAATGATCTTCCCGGGGCCCGCCTTGGCTCTCGACGCCCATGACGACAGGTGTACGCTACATAAATTTAGGGGCCAATCCGGGATTAAACCATATCGTTTGGACTGCATTGTTTATTGTATTGCATAACTTGAACACGAGTCTAGAGCGGAAAGAACATTAATTACGGCGAACTGAATTGGTCTACTTACTTGATAGACGCCATTTTAGATGCTTCTTGTTGCTTCGCAAGGTAATTGATATTCAAGACGTAGTGGTTACGTCATTAGTTGCTGTATTTTTAGCGAGGTCAGGTCAGGTCAAGGTCAAGGTGAATATAATTGTTAACATGCTCGCTTGTAGTCATTTGGTGAGTAGTAGATTTCGTTTATTAAAATACTAAGTTGACATACCGCAACTTGTTTACATGGGATAGTGAAAGAAATTAAATTAAAAACTATAAGTTTATGCCTTTAGTCAGAGGTTGGTTTGATGAGATTATTCAGAACGTAGTGTATTGCGTCATTAGCTGCATTTAAAGTAAAGTGCTACTATAGCCTAGGTCGGGCAGGGCTAAAAGAGAGCATAGATTATTATAGGCTACTAGTAACCTAGGGTAGTTGATTCTATCTCTTACATTATGGTTCAGTGTAGAGAGAAGCCAATACAACATGCTCGTTAAAATGGCCTCTGAATATAAGAAATTGGTCAACACTGACTAGGGCTAGACGAAGATCACGAATTGTCAGAATTCACGGAAACCGTGAATGCCGTGAATTTAGCATTTTCCGTGATCTGCCGTGATATTTCAAATATGCTGCACTTTGTGTTTCACAAAATCCATACATTTTTGATGTTAAACATAACAAGTTGGACCTGAAACAGCCGTCTTTATCATGAATACCGAAGAACGAAGGCATTTTAATCAACTGCCAGAAGGCTCTGAATATAAGAAATTGTGTATTGCAGGCTGTCTGTTCTGTTAGTAAGTAGTTAAGATTTGAATTGCATAACATGTAAATGTACAGCGCAGTGCGTTTGTCAGGCGCTTATTAAAGAAAAGATATTATTCTAAAAGTAAATTAAACCATTGTATTCTGACATGGAGCCGTGACATCGTTAATTTTTACTTACTGATTAAGTCACAGAGTGTCTGCGCTGACGTAACGTCGTAAACGGAGTGAAAACTTGAAAAGTGTTTTTCAGTGAGATGTTTTATGAACACAATATGACTGTGAATTGGTGCCATGAATTAACCGTGAATTTGGCAATTTAAAAAAAAGTATGCCGTGTTTTTTTTCATTCTTGACCGTGATTTTCGTATAGCCCTAACGCTGACCAATAGCTTGGCTTTTGAAGATGAGGAACTAAGAGGGTGCATAAAAAAGAGGCAGCCTAGTCTAAGCAAAGGCTAAAGAAGAGAAACTGAGATTAGAACAGATTGAACGTGAGGAGAAGAAGCGCTGAAGTGAGCTTGAGAAGCAGAGACAGTTAGAACAAATAGAACTTGAAGTGAAAAGCCGTTCAGAACAGATTAGACTAGAGGAAGAGAAAAGACAGAGTGAACTAGAAATGAAACGGTTGGAAGTGGAAAGTCAGAAAGAAATTAATTAGATTGAATGGAGAATTGAATGAGAATTGCATATGAAGCTCGACAACAGACAGAAAAACAGAGTTAGAGAGAGAGAGAGAGAGAGAGAGAGAGAGAGAGAGAGAGAGAGAGAGAGAGAGAGAGAGAGAGAGAGAGAGAGAGAGACAGAGAGAGAGACAGAGAGACAGAGAGAGAGAGAGAGAGACAGAGAGAGAGAGAGAGAGAGAGAGTTAGAGACAGAGAGAGACAGAGACACAGACAGACAGACAGACAGACAGACAGACAGAGAGAGAGGAGAGTCATTTGGAATGAAGTGTTAGCGACTTCACCTTTCTTAGCCTCGGCATTTGAGGACGGGTGGCCAGTCCTATTCCTTGCCTCGTGATTTTCACACACAATTTACAAATGGTGGACGAAAAAAGATCCATGATAGGGATAATAAGAAGCCGACAAAGAAAATGGTTGGGCCACATCATGAAGGGAGACTGCCTTCTAAGAATTATAATTGAAGGAAGAATGGAGGGGAAGAAGACACGAGGAAGACCGAGAATGATGTTGTTGGACTGGATGATGGAGGAAGATAACAGCAAACTGAAGGAAAGAGCGAGAAAATGTGATGAATGGCGAACATGGACGTACGAACCTGCCTAGCAAGGCAGAGAACCAAAAGAAGAAGAATTTACAGCATGTCTACTTATTATAGCTGAGTTCGCTTGAGGGCGCCAGTTGAGCGAGACGAAAACTGAAACCTAATTGTTTGTTGACCCCAGACCTTAATCATAATTAATCGTAATCGCAATCGTAAACAACACATTTCTGAAGTGCGACTCTAAAGCCGAGCGCAGGGCACCAGCTTATCCACGAGCGTCGTGACGGAGGGGCACTCAGAGATGTCGAGCGAAGATCCGAGTCTGGTTACCAGAGAGACCAGTAAGAGGAAAGAGAAGATCTTACGATTTGCGGCTGCGTAACTGTCCAGCACGCTATCTAGTAGACTATTACGGTTCCTGATTTAATAGGCAGTATGTAGCTGTTCAGACATACATCTACTGTAACACTCTACAGTATGTCTACTTAGAGTTAGGGTTAGGGCCTCTGAGTAGTTTTCTTGAAGGGGCGCTATATAAATTTTCGATATATGATAATATACATCGGGTTCATGTGAAGGAGCAACTACTATGTTACCGTTTATTACGAGGTCAAAAGCAGGTTAAAGAATTTTCCCGTAGCCATATTGTTAACCACTCTTTCTCGATGGTGGGTCCCTCGACCAGGAATGGCCTCCCTCTGAAGCTTCGCCTCTTTCATAGGACTCTCTCTCCTATGTTCTTTACTCACCTTAAGACTGTTCTTTTTCGCCGTGCACTGTTACCAAAAATCGTGGAGAGACCATGGAAAATGCCATCTTTGGGTGGACACAATTAGATGAAAGGTGGCATGCCATTTCTGTCGTGGAGATTACCATCAAGCGTGTGATGTGCTATGTTAAACCTGACCAGGAGTGGAATATAACACGAGTTAAGATCTAATGCGTGCATCAGATATGCCCAAGAAGCTGTGTCCCTGTTTGAAAAGGCCGTTAGTCTCAGGCTGCGACATCTGCGCTCATTATCAGACAGAGACCCAGATAGAGCCGATATATTGCCCCACCCGCCCCATGGGATAAAGTCGGTATCGACAAGGATCATTTGGTGTGGCAGAATGTCTGAAGTTTGCAGCCCCTGGGAATTCTAGTCAGACACCTCTTCAGCGCGATACCCCAAGTAGGCCCCTAATGTCAAGCCAGAATCGTCCGTTAAAGCCGTCCAGAGCTTGATGCCAGCGAAGAGGGATGCCCACGTATACACAATATTATACGACATCTGGATATTGCATTCCTCTGCGCTCGAACCGTAGCATTATAGAAATAGATGTGTTTGCAATAAAGCAGTATTAAAATACCTTACTTCGTCTAATCTCCGAGTTTAGAAATAAATGTTTGAAAGCGTAATTCTTCAAGTATTCTTGTAATTAAAATTATGACTGAGGTCTCGAACTCAAGGTGGAGCGTACGCTTATAAAGAGCCGTTATTTTCAACCATTCGAAAACCGGTGTTAAGCAGCATAAGACAACTTGGAGACATTC
>JACEVL010000824.1:880000-900000 GCA_020284085.1 Aporrectodea caliginosa
ATTTCATAGTAAAAATCTATATAAAAGATATTATGTTTTGTCTTAAATCTAGCTACTAGAATCAATCATTTCTATTTACATGCAGCCATAATTTTGAGCATCATGATATTAATTAGTAGCCATGAGCAAGTGGCAGACTCCACCTTTCAGATAGGGTGGAGAGCAACTGGTAGATTCCACCTTTCAGATAGAGGGCAAAGTTCCCAGTTATGATGGAATATTCCACCTAAAGTCAAGGGTGGAACTGGACCACCTTTGTATAATGGTGGAAATATTTCCACCCTAGGGTGTTGTTTGTGGACCACCAACTTTAGTGGAGATCTCCACCCTTCCCGAAGGGTGGAAAGTGCCGATCAGTGAGTGGTAGATTCCACCTTTCAGATAAGATGGAAAGTTCCCAGTTATGATGGAATATTCCACCTAAAGTCAAAGGTGGAACTGGACCACCTTTGTATAATGGTGGAAATATTTCCACCCTAGGGTGTTGTTTGTGGACCACCAATTTTAAGACTGTTCTTTTTCGCCGTGCTGGAGTTGGGAGCGCCTCCGAGTAGTTTTCTGAGAGGGGAGTTATATAAATTTTCGATATGAATGAATGTTTTATGTTTCATTCTGTAGTTTCTGCTGTTCTGCTGGTCCTCTGCTTCTGCACAGTAATACAGGAACATCCTGTTTTCTCGTAAAGTAGACAGTGCTTCTGAAAGTGTGTTTCACTGTTAATCCTAACTATTCGGCTAGACACAGCCCAAGAATCTTCTCCAGCATCTCTCAATCCGCACGTTTTAAAATTTGGTATATTTGTACATCCATTGCTTCAGAGAGGTTTTTAAAAATATCCAGACGTGTACATGCAAAAATATATCATATAGCATTCGCTTAAAAATTACTCAAATAAAGTTAGATGCTTAAGCACAGGAGGGATTTTTGCGGTTGAGCATTTCAAGACGAGAGACTGACGCAGAACGTACATGTAAGGGAGTTTCTGTACTGTGGAATAATAATTTAGATGTTATGCTGAAAACGTCCTTCCTTCGTAGTCCGCACATTCATTACATCGTTATGCAGTTATACAGTCAGTACAGCTAATTGAAAGTTTTAAGTCATGAGCACACAGCTGTAAGGACAAAGAACTGACAAGCGTGCATCATCAAAACAGAGCGATCCCTTTCAATATGGATTCAGTGCAGTACACAACCAGGCTACATTTTATATTGCACTCCTTCCAAAGTTCAGAAGTGCACACACAACAATAAATAAGAACATCGATGGCGCTGAGCAATTATGAGTGGAGGGACTTGTTCAAGATCCATACAAGGTCCTCGGATGAGGAGGTTTGAACCCGTACTCTTCACGTTACAGGCAAAGCGCTCTATCCAGCTGGGTACCGTTCCCCCACATCAGGCTATCGTGCCCAACATTTGACTATACTTTACCCCACGGAGTCACCCATTTCAATATGGCCGCCATACTTCGTCGCCCGCTTGCTCCTGGCGTTTGCTGACCAGGCTTGGCATCTGCACTGTATGTCCTCCGGCGTATAGAAGCGACGATAAGACACTCAAACGACTGTCCGCGAATCTATGATCCATCTCCGACTGCCTATTCCACCTGTGGGAAGGCTGCGGCCCTTTTATTCCAGTTCCGGCGTTTTCGTAACCAGGTGGAAGATCTTCGTGATCAGTATTTATCCGCGGATCGATATGCGAGTCCCAATCGCGAGATTCTGATGAATACGACGACCTGGGGAGGAGGATCTCGTTGGGAGATTCGCAGCTTAGGCGGAGGTCTCCAGAGAGGGACCCCCGAGATAGATGACCAGGGGTTCGACCGACGGATGGATGCCTGTCTGTGGGACAGGAGAGATGGAGGCTGTTATTCGAGAAGTGTCGCTGGTCTGGTAGCGAGTTGGGCAAGCCGATCAGTTGAGGCTGTTTGGGACCGCCGAATAAACTCATAGTCTTAGGAAAGTCGTGGGGAGTCGTCCTGTAAATATCGACGCTTCCAGTCCGCTTCGGAGGGACTCGGTTCGTCCTCTGACTCGTGAGACTTTGGGTTTTCGACCGATCCAGTTCGAGAGAATCTGTACCAAAATTTTCCAATGGATCGCGATCGTGAAATTCTCTACCCTCCCCGAAAACTTCCCAGCCGCATCCCATAGTCACTTCGAGAGGAAAGCGCATATAGGTCTCACTGGTCCGCGGGCTGTCATACTTCTCAGCAGAGTTCCCGCGTCTCAGAGCAGACCTTCTCGGTTGTTCCGGCCGTACTTGTAACGATATTGCTTGGTCCGGATCCGTGTCTTTGAGGCGGGTTATTCCGTCCATGGACGAGGAGTTTGACCGAAGATATAACATTTCAGATCGAAATGGTAAGAAATCAGATGTCAGCATATCTGAAGAAAAAAATATTCACAATGGAAGTAAAATTAATTAGAATGGTTCTTGCAACACTCTCTTTTCCGTGATTTTCATCTTAGAATTCAGATCAACTAGAAATGAGTACAGCTTCTAGAATTACACAATGCCCAGCATTTTCGGAGCACCTCTGATTGGTATGCACTGCGAGAGGCGCTATATAAATTTATAGATACAATACAATACAATTTTAGAGTATTAGCCGTAATCGTAAGATTGAGATTTCTTCAAATCTCAAGAAGGCTAGTACACGTAATCAACTCATTCATAGGCACTCAGTCAAAATTCGGTAGGCAGGTAAGGTCAGGCTATAGGTTTCTGGTCAATATTTAAGAATAAGGCAGGTAGAAAATCAGATGACTGCGGCATTGGTGTGCATAATTATAGTGGATATCAGATGAGAAAAGACAAGATAAGCTCTGACCAAACTTTTCTACATCCTCTAAAAAGTTAGTCGTGTTTAATATCAATGGACGGCGTGGATTGGCAGTTCGCAGTTTAGGATCAATATTTATTTTAAACAATTAGGATTGGATACGCATTTACAGACAAGCAGAACGCCCAGAAGCAACAACGGCACGCTATACTACAAGTAGGTGAAATCTTGTAGGTTAAATGCCAGCAAGCTGACGCAAGGGAAACACGTACGTCTAGTAGTATATTCGATGTAGGTGGGCCTCTTGTGCAGTAGCCTAGATCATTCAATACGAACACGAATTATAAATATATTTAGAAGCCTATACATTCGACACGTGGGCCAGTTAGACATCCTGAGAGTTGAGGTTTTTGGCCTGAACGAGTTTGTTTTGAAATTGATAAGATTGCGAGCAAATCGGTGAAGATTGCGTTGAGATTACAACAAAGGCGCACTCGATGTGGACTGGTCCATTTACAATCAGCTGGCGTACGTGTGACAATGGGCCTACATAGATTAGCAGAGTGGGAGATTTCGATAGAGAGACAAAGGGACGGATGAAACTTGTAAACAGAGCTCTTCAACTGCTATAATAAAACGCTGGCAACGATGACCTATGTCGTAAACGGGACCAAACAGTTGCTATAGCATGGTACATGTACATGCACCATAGTATATTAGACAAACATTCAGGCTGTCACTTAAACTGCTCCTTGGCGTCTTAAGACGACCTATGTAGTGTTGATGGTTTGCAATTTTTGTGCTAAAAGAATCCGACTAATTCGAATGTATGTAGCCTATACACGATGCGACTCGGATGATCGGTGGGAGTCCATAGTTCGGTCATATTTCTGTCTCCATGAGGGATTAGTTGGATGCCCATGCGAAGGTCCATGGTTGAGGTTAAGCTCCTCCTGTGGATGAGTAACTGCCTGGCCGGTTGCGCTCCATACCATCCTTGGGAACTATGTAGGATTATTTCTGCACGCTACCTCTGTGATCTTATGAGACGGCCTATCTCAGCTACCTATGGACGTCCTCTCCGCTCTTTAGACCATCATGACCTTCTAGTTCCTCGGTCTCGGACTGCCACAGCACAGCATCGTGCCTATGCCTCTGTTGGCCCTTTGCTGTGGAATGACCTTCCTGCTTTAACTCATGCTGTTATGCTATCTGGGGCACTACTGTTTCTGGTCGTTCTCTTAAGACTTTTCTTTTTTCGAGGGGGCCCTTCGCACTGGAAGCGCCTCTGATTAGGTTGTACTGTGAGAGGCGCTTTATAAATCCGAATAGAATAGAACAGAATTTCACTGTAATGTGTCCCCAGCCGGTGTATGAGCTGGTCTCCGACTTTCGTGTGGCGCTGAGAAATTTCGAAGATTTACATTACATTACATCACAGTTGTATTTACTATTGCCCTCCTATAGCATTCAAAATTGCACATACGACAGAACACTATAGCGCTGAGCAATTGTGCGTGAAGGACTTGGTCAAGGTCCTTATACACTGACCGCCTGAGTGGAGGTTCGAACCCGAACTCCCGGTGTAGGAGGCAGGGTGGACTCTATAGGCACATTTTGTACTCTATAAAGTCCATGATACCTTTAGACACTGTGGACTCTAAGAGTACAGCATCCCCTAACACGAGAGTAGGAGGCAGAGTAGACTCTAGGCACATTTTGTATTCTAGAGTCCGAGATACCTGTCGGCACGCTGGACTCTAGAGTAGGTTGTGTCTATAGAGTCCACCCACACCGGCGTATACAAAGCAGAGCGCTATAACGAACCGGCTACCGTATCCTACCGTACTAGTCCTTATTAGTCCAATAGTCAGATCAGACTATTTCACTGGATACCTTGGATGGAAGCGGGGGAGCTGGTGACGGGATGAGGGTCCCTGTCGTCACCGTATCCGTTCGTGTGCATTTCATGAGTGTCCATCGACGTTGAGGACTCTCCCGGCCGAGGTTCCTGGTCGACGGATGTTGGCGGACCTCGGTCATGTTCCAGCTGCCGCAGTTCAACTGGGATCGACGAACAGCGGAGAAGCGGTGGCAGCGCCGAACTACAGTCCATTGGTAGCTCTGAATAAAAGACTATAATATTAATAAACAATATGTACAGCAATGCAACTGACAACATACTAGTATAAAAAGTGCTATAGTCTAGGCGCGCAGAGCTGAAAAGTCCTCAAAAAAGCGATGCAAGCGGCAAGTCATGTTCATTTTTGGCAACATACTTTTTTATACTAATTCGACCCTGCTGATTACGAAAATCGCTGTTGCCAAGCTGGATTTTTGACCTGAAGGTCATTTCAAGGTCATAAAAAATGAAATCTTGCAAAATTAAGAGAAAAATGGCCAGATCTCAGCCAATAATTGTTGAATTCGGTTAATTCCTTCTTGCTTTTTATCGACTTGATAAGGGCTACCTGTGGTAAGAAACAAGGTTACTAAATGTAAGACGATCCAAGGTTATTTTAAGGTCAAAAATGGCAATTTCAGAGGAAAATCTGGGGAAATGGCCATAACTCAGTCAAATATGTTTCTAGTTGGGTGATTCTTTTACTTTTTTGCTCGGGCCGATAAGAGCTACATTTGAGAATACAGAGTACTTAATGGCTAACATAATCCAAGGTCAATTCAGGGTCAAAAGGTCAAAAGCAAGGCGAAAAGGCCATAACTCAGCCAAATATTGTTCTATTTAGGTGATTCTTTTACCTTTTTTGCTCGGGCCGATAGGAACTACATTTACATAGTACTTAAAGGCCAACATGTCCGAAGGTCAATTCGAGGGCAAAAGGTCAATTCAAGGTCAAAAGGTCAATTCAAGGTCAAAAGGCCATAACTCAGCAAAATATTGTTCTATTTGGTTGATTCTACCTTTTTGCTAGATTTCATTTTTCTGACCTTAAAGTGACCTTGAATGACTCTTAAGGCCAGAAGTCCAGCTTGGCAACAGTAGGGTCGAATTAGTGGGAAAAGGATTTTTCCAAATATGAACATGATTTGCCTCTCAAACAAGATTTTTCATTTTTGCGCCTAGACTATATATATTATGAGGCAGGTTATTGCGTATCCCAATAATGTGCATCATGTAGGGCCTACCATGTGAAGAACTTGACAAAGAACAATAATAAGAACCTTTGGTTATTCCTTGTGTGTAAATATGGGCAGAGACGACAGAAAGTAGAAAGTAATTTTTAATGATATTGCCGCAAAACCGGGGTCTTCTCAGTTCCTCTCCTTTTGCCGAGTGGTTCAGAGCTCTCCCAGGATGCTCGAAACCCCGGATCTCAACAAAGGGTTGTCCTTAGTCCGGCTCTCGTGGTATATCGAGTGGCTTGAATAGGTCACCACTCATCAGCGACACACGCATACACGTAGAACACCGCTTTATTCGTTCTTTACACAGACGATCGACAATGTCACATCCACAGGCAAATTGACATCGAGAGAACTGCTCAGCTGCTTTCCCGTCCTATTGTCGAGCAGGCCCTCTAACGACTGCTTCTCGGATGGCTGGTCCGTAGATCGACGGCAGGTCCTCTTCACCAGTCGAGACTTCAAGGCCGATGCTTCGCTCGAGGCCGAATCTCAAGACTGACTGTTACATTTACTTAATATCGTTTATTTAACGACGCCGTCATATCGACAATGATTGGCGTGACTGTTCCATGGCCAACCTCCGCCTTTTGTAGCTGAATTCTCATGAGATGTCGTTTTACCCTCTGACTCATCACATTTCCCATGAGATGCTGTTTGAAAATGTCACCCATGTATAATTTAATGCATCCAAAGTCCTGGCTACCCAAAATCATCATTTCATGGGTGCCGATTTGCCAATCTAGCCCATGCATTTCGAAGGACAGAATCCCCAAAACGACATTGAAGGCACAAAACTATTACGAAATCTGGGAAGAGGTCCACTTATTCAAGAAACTATCAGTGACGCAGAATGTTCTTCTGATATGTCTACAAAGTTAATGCTGATTCTGTTGACGATGCTCGAAGACTGCTAGGCCTACTCTCGAAAACCAGCCAACCTGATTGTCTTCCACCGAAGACATTCAGGGTCCCGATAGCGCATTGGATAACATCTGGCACAGAGAGCGAGAGGTACCGAGTTCGAGCCCCGTTAGAGCGGATATGCTTTGTAGGCTGCTATTAGCGCCGTGTATTGCAGGCTGTCTGTTCTGTTAGTAGTTAAGATTTATGTCTTCTGTCATTTGTGTTCTTGTGAATTGTTTCAATTGCATAATTGTACACTGTAACCGGTTGCGGTTTGTCAACCGGATTGTTTGAATAAACGAAATTATTATAAAAAATATTACTGCAGCAATATTTCAAGCGATTCCACTATCAAGCGACAGTTTGGGAGCAGGCGTGCTGCAGCATGCCTGATCTTTTAGATGCGGAAGCGTATGGTTGGCAAAAGGACGCCTGTGATTCACCTAAGTTGATACCAGTACTAATGACAATAGAATGCGTCCCCAAAGAATGCTTGGACATTGTTTCTTGCAACTGCAAAAAAGAACTAAACCTATGCAAGTCTCGTGTGTGCAAGTGCAGGAAATCAAACTTAACGTGTTGTTCTCTGTGTGGGTGCCAAGCTCATGGTGCAAAAACATGAATTGATCAATCATCATCATTTTTCAGTTAATTCATTGTGCTACACAATTGTAGAAAATGATGTTAATGTTGCTCCGAACATTAAATATTTTACATAATTAAAAGTGCATCATTATGGTAGCTGAGATATTATATCGCCTAAATCTATAGAAAACACCCAAAGCTCAATCAAATGTTGTTTTATTTGGGTGATTCTGTGTAATGTTCATTTTCCTTGATTTTGACCTTTGACCTTGAAATGACCTTGGGTTATCTTTGCCGGTCTGAGCAAACAGGCAAAAGAATCACCCAAATGAAACAATATTTGAATGAGTTATGGCCTTTTCCCCTTGGTTTTACCTTTTGCCCTTGATTTTGACCTTTTGACCTTGAATTGACCTTTTGACCTTGAATTGACCTTCGGACATGTTGGCCTTTAAGTACTATGTAAATGTAGTTCCTATCGGCCCGAGCAAAAAGGTAAAAGAATCACCTAAATAGAACAATATTTGGCTGAGTTATGGCCTTTTCGCCTTGCTTTTGACCTTTTGACTCTGAATTGACCTTGGATCATGTTAGCCTTTAAGTACTCTGTATTCTCAAATGTAGCTCTTAGCGGCCCGAGCAAAAAAGTAAAAGATTCACCCAACTAGAAACATATTTGACTGAGTTATGGCCATTTCCCCAGATTTTCCTCTGAAATTGCCATTTTTGACCTTAAAATAACCTTGGATCGTCTTACATTTAGTAACCTTGTTTCTTATCATAGGTAGCCCTTATCAAGTCGAGAAAAAGCAAGAAAGAATTAACCGAATTCAACAATTATTGGCTGAGATCTGGCCATTTTTCTCTGAATTTTGCAAGATTTCATTTTTTATGACCTTGAAATGACCTTCAGGTCAAAAATCCAGCTTGGCAACAGCGATTTTCGTAATCAGCGGGGTCGAATTAGTATAAAAAAGTATGTTGCCAAAAATGAACATGATTTGCTTCTTGCACGAAAATTTCAGTTTTTTGCGCCTAGACTACTATGTAAATATTGGCATAAATAAACGAATAAATAAATACATACATACATACATACATACATACATACATACATACATACATACATACATACATACATACATACATACATACATACATACATACATACATACATACATACATACATACATACATACATACATACATACATACATACATACTTACATACATACATGCATACATAGTTACATACATACATACATACATGCATACACATACATGCACACATACATACAGTCATTGTATCGATACATGGACACATAAATACATATGTACATGCATATAAATACATATATACATGAATACATAAATGCATACATGCTTATATACACACGCGTGTATGGCATCAGTGATACACTACAATATAATACAAATTTAACGGCGACAGAACGCCGTCTGACGTTGTTAAAACCCATGGCGGATGCGTTAGCTGATAATTTTACAGCATGTGACAGCTAACACGACTGGGCAACTCTTTATGTAAAGGGTTGCTATAGTCTTGTGGTTTTATGTTGAACTGTTAATCGAAAGGTCAGGGATTAAAATCACCCGCTAAGACAGACACTTGCTTCGAAATGTCGGCTCCACTTGCTCCTATAGCTAACTCAGCTATATTAAATATGCCTACCGTACACTCTCAAAGAGAAGCCCAGACGACGAGTGAGGATGATAGCCAATCAAACTCATATGCCGAGGCAAGATAAATGAAGTCACGGACGCTACATACTCATAGCTGCTTCAGAGCTAACTTAGGGGACTCCTCTTCTTCTTCTGTTCTGCTCTTTGCTTTTTCTTCTCCCCTTCATCTTCTCTTCCTTCTTCTCCTTCTCTTCCGTCTTCTCCTCCTTCTCTTTCTACTTTTTTTCTATGTAACATGAAGCGACTGGACTATTCAACTGACAACTTTTCGTTAACAATTCGTTAACTGACATGATTACAACGTCTCAATGAGTACAAAACTCGGTACAACATTTAATTTATACAACAACCCAACGTCGTTAAAACAATAGCAAATGGTACAAAACGTTTTGTTAAAACATTGAATTTTTGCTTGAACTATTGAATTGATACAAAACGTTATTACAACACTGAATATGTACAATAATCCGTCATCGCTACACATCTATTAATTTTTTTTAAACTGAATGGTTATATTTTCTGTGCCGTAGCAATCGAAAGAGGAAGCTGGAAGATCCGCTACTACTCAACGGGATGTAAATGTAGCCGAGTGATGATATCTGTTCTATAGCTTCGCATGTGATGCCAACCATTTCATCTGATCAGCTTCAAGGTCAGGTCACTTGATCGGTGACCTCTACTAACGAACTGGAGTCAATCTGGTGGTTAACCGAAGCTAACTCTACCCGTAGCTCAGATTAATGCACTGAAACGCGAGATGTATATTTATATGTATCGGGGTAATTTACATAGCGCCTTTTGAAGAATTAACAGAAGCAAGAAGTATTAACTTCATCGACAGCAAATATCCGCCTGTATAGAAATAATTCGCAGATAGAGAAATGGTGATGGAAATGTTCTCTGTGTTACAAGATCTCATGATGAAAACCTCCATTACACACACGCACAAACACACACAAACACACACACATACACACACACAAACACACACACACAAACGCACACACAAACACACATTTAAAGACGCACACACATACACACACACAAAACCGCAAACAGACGCACACACACACACACACACACACACTCATGCACAAACTCACACACACACGCACATACACACACACACACACACACACGCGCGCGCGCACGCATACACACACACACACTCACACAAGCAAATACAAACACACACACACACACACAAACAAACACACATAAACACACACACACAAATACACTCACAAACACACGCACACACACGCACACACACACCACACACGCACGCACAAACATACACACATACAAACACACGCACACACACAAACACAAACACACGCACACACACACATGGTAGTACCGTATTTGACGTACTGTAAATGCTGCACTCGTATATGGCACTGCCATCAATCCATTTCATCGACAAACGAAATATAGCAGTAACACTGCATGCAATTGAATGGTACCAGAAATGGTCGACCGCAGATAGGAATTCGGGCTCTACGCGTCTGCGTGAGACTGCTAACGGGGGACCTTCTTTGACTGCATCAGTATCAATTGTCATCTGTTTAGAATTCTAACACCAGTTAGCCTAACGAGATATGCACTTCATACGTTTTTAAAAGACGATATTGAAGTACCCAGTGCACGCATAGATACAGGTTGGTGCCTAGCACGTTATATGTTGGCGCTATAGAAGTTGGTAGTTATTCGTACTATATATCCTAAAGCGACCACCACCAGGACGATACTGGTGGTGGTGGTGGTAGATGGCCACCAACTAACACCATCATATCACCTCTGTACCATTTCAATTCGCACCAATATGCGGTTCAGGATCTTCAATTATCGAAACCAGATAAGACAGATCCTTTGTCAGATTTCGACGTATAAACAATTATCACTCATCATTATTAATGTAATTTCTCATTCAAATACTGTGAACAGGACGTTCTGCTCTTAGCGGTTAGTCCACGATGCCCTGAGATTATGCTGCGTCTGAGAATGGTTGGTTAAACGGGTTTGTCACACATGATAGTATCTCTTTCAGAGCGTGGGCTAGCAACAGATCACAGCAGAAATTGCTCGGTTTCAATTCCTAGTAGTCTGTAATTCCCCGTGAAAGTCTGTTCGACAGGGTCCAGATCCTGGTATCTTTAGAACAGATGCACTGCACCTGATGACATAAGTTTTAAGCGCATAAAAGCGAGCGCTGAACAGACCATAACTTTGCTAATAATAACATTATTAATAATATTCTTTATTAATTCAAATTGACAAGCATAGCCTACTCAGTAAGATTATATGATATTTAGTAGTAGCACGTGATAACAAGTTTAACAGGAGTCCAATTAAACTGTATGGCAGCCTTCAAGGCGCCCATCTGTCCTACTGTTCATTTTATCGATACCGCCTAGCGAATGGAAGGCTAAGTTATCCTTATGGACGCGGGTTCGATACCGCTAGCCCTTCTGAACTTCGTGCCAGCATGTTCCCATTCAACCATCTCCAAGCCCAAATCGATCTATAAAACTTGATAACATACGAGCAGTTGCTTTCATCTGAGACAAAATCAATACATTTAAGTGAGTTCCGTTTTACTGTACTACACAAATCGAGTTCAACTTAAATTTACATTTTCACTGAATCGTGATTTCAAATAAATCCGTTGTGGATTCACAGACGCATTTGAGAAGTTCAAGACTGCATCTAGGATTTGATTAAAGCAGTCTCAATATAGCCTAAGCAACGTTTTTCATGTGTTTCGCACTTCGATAACTGTGAATTTCGAGCCCAATTCATTCATTCATTCATTACTAGAATTTATATAGCGCCTCTTCAAGGGAACTACTCAGAGGCGCTCCCAACCCAAGCGCGGCCAAATAAGATCATTTTTAGTTGAGAGAGGAATGACTGAGAAGGGGTTCTAGGAAGGGAGCGGAGTGTCAGAGGGAGGCCATTCCAGGTCGAGGGGCCGATCACAGAGAAAGCACGGCTCTGCCTGGTGGAGGTACGAGCAAAAGGGACAGAAAGAAGACCCTGTTCAGCTGAACGGAGGGAGCGCGAGCCTCGAACACTAAGGGTGGGGCTACAAAGCTCAATAAGGTATGCAGGAGCCACCAATGGGGTGGATTTCTTAAATGACCTCCGGCTTCTCAGTTCCACTTCTCAATGAGCGAGTTTTAACGTTTAGTTACACGTATAGAGCATAAGGGACACAATTACTAACTGATATATATGGCTTATAGTCACTGGGCCCAACTTCAAACTAAAATGTCTGATCATGTGCTGTTACTGTATGAATACAATGCAACCCAACACAATACATGCATTCAGTGTTTAAGATAATGGTCACTGGGCCCCACTAAATAAGTCAGGCTCAAAGCGGGTATTGGGCCCATAGTTACGCCTCTTCTTTTGGAGGTAGTATGATGATGAATGGATGGAAGCAGTCATTTTTTGATTCATCAGACCGATCAAAAGACTAAACCCAAACGCACCTGCTCTAGTTACGTCAAAACACACATTGGCGCCGCATTCTGTTGTTTACCTACAGCGCACGACCGAACGAACGACAATGGATTGGCGTGCCACGTGGCCCGCCCGCTGTGAGCGCACTTAGGTCTACCGCCAAAACCAAAACGAAGGTGGTCACGCGCCAGGCGTGTGCTTCCGACGAACTTCTATTGTGAGCCTCGTCGGTCTCTCGAGGGTTGTTGTGTTCATTTAGCACGCGACGTCGAAATACAGGACATAAAAGTTGTGACACGTGTACCGACGCTGGAAGAACGAACTGGGAAACCCAATATTGTATTGTATTTAAGTATTTGTAAAGAGCCTCTAGTAGGGCGAACCGTTCAGAAGTGCTCCCAGTGCCCAATGCCCCGCGAAAAGAAGCATGGTTTGAGAAAAGCGACAGAAGAAGAGAGACTATAAGATAGAATTGTAGAGCGAACAGAAGGAGAAGGAGCATTCCAAAGAGAGGGAACAATTATTGAAGTAAAGGAGCGAGAATGAGCAATCTACAGAAGGCAAATTTTTCCTTTTCCTTTGGTCATGCTAAGACTACCGTACTTTAACAGTAGCTCTTCATTATTCACCGTTCTGTATTCCACCGAAATAAATGTAAATAAATAAAATAAATAATTGAATTAAATAAATAATTTATTTCACTATGGATTATGTTCCTCTTAGAAGCGGTTTGAAGACAGCTATTATAACCTTGGCATTTCTTATGCACTATCGAATGGCAATTTGAAAATGACAGCATTTTCTAACCATCAAACAGGAATCAAACAGGCAGATTATTCGTAATGGAAGTCAAATGAATGGTTCTTAAAAGTTCTTCTATTGAGTGTTTTTCAAAATTCAAATTCGTCTATGCCGCCACCGCCACTAAAACCACCACCATCAACACTGCTGCTATTACCTCCTCCTCCCACCCTAACGCCTGAACGCTATTCAACCTGTAACTTTTGCCCTACCCTGCTGTTCAGGCTTTTACGCGGTAACTAGACAGCTAAATATCTACGAAGCGTTTTTATTAGTAGTACACTGAAACATGTAGGCGTCAAGCCTTTCAAATTGCTAAATTCACGTTGCTGTGATGGAGCCTAGATGTCTGGCGTGTGCTGTCTATTTAATGACAGGTGCTTTGAAGAGTAGGCTAATAGTTTCCTGTTTCATATACCATAATCGATTCGCTTCCGACTAACATACCTAACCGGTTGTTAGACTTCTTAGGAAGATGAACACGACAGTTGACGTTTTCACAGCAGTAACAGCTAAATTTAAGTAAATTTATAATATTGATGAGCTAATTAGACACAATTTGCTGATGCTAATAATTATGTTTAAGATCGAACGCCCACGCTGTTTCATAGTATATCAAAGCGTTTACATAAATGCCTTCGCAATTGCTGAGGAAGAAATCCTGTCTCTGTTCTGCTCGTTGAAAGTTTGGCAAAACTCCTTAATTTATCAATACATGTATATCAAGTACATACTACATAAGCAGGAGAACACAGCGCACTGTCTTGCATTGGATCTTCCCTTTGAAACAGTCATCTTGTTAATGGTGACCCAAGGGATAAAATGAGTCACATGTGGAAAATTTTAGAATATTATATGAGTATTTTACATATTCTTAAAGACCACATTTTTTGCTTTAAAATGACACCAAAAGGTTGGTTCTACCTTATTTTTGACAAAGTTACCAATGATTATTTGGGTTTCTTTGAAAAAAATGTCATTTATTTTAATACAATCACAAAAAATAAAAGTATTCTCTGTAAAAAATTCTAAAAATACACATTAAAACAATGAATTTCATCAAATGTGAGAAATCAGAAATGTAAAAAAAATTTCACCCATTTTTATTAAAATCTGAAAATAAGAAAAAGTGACATCTGATGATATTTTGCTATTTTCCTAGGAATGTAAATTGCCGACATCCGACTCATTTTGATCCCTTGGGTCACAATTATTTATTGTTTGTATTTATCAACTGCATTGTTGTTGGTCTTTGTTGCCGTGTCTGATTAATTACATTGTACATTATCGTATTGCATTACATTGGATGTTATATTATTTTAATGCATATTGTTATATTGTAACGTTTCGAAATGTGTTGCGTCGCATTTTAAATTCTGAATGCATGTATTGGGTTGCAATGTATTCATACAGTAACAGCACAAGATCAGACATTTTAGGTTGGCGTTAAAGCCCGTGTAAATTTTTTGACAATTGGCCACAGTATGTTGTTCTTTAATGTCAGACACCTTTAGGTGCAACGGTGTCTAACATATCAGCAGACATTACACATATGCACGTGTTTATCACAAAGAGATGAAGGAGGAGGCATATGCGGGGGCGCGTGCCACGAGGTATATTCTTCGTCAGAGCCAACGTAGATATGAGTAATAATATGGTTAAACGCAGTACGCTGTCTGTAGCCGTGGTTTTATTTAGCAGGCGGAAGGAGATTATCCTGTGATTACGGGGCCTAAACGGTGCTTATTGAAATTCAACATAAGCATGATTGTTCTATTTCTGCATGTACGCATGCAAACATGTATGTATGCACGTATGTATGTATGCATGCATGCATGCAAGTATATATGTATGTATAACTGCATAACTACATACGTATACATACATCATACATGCATACATAATATACATACATACATGCATGCATCTATACATACAAAAATACATACTTACTTACTTACAGACATGCGTACATACATATATACATACTTGTATACATACTTGCATACATACGTACATACATACATCAGCCTAGCTGAAATTCATGAGTTTTGGCAGTCTCCCTTTACGAAAATTAGGCTATTATTCGTTTCAGTGTCTCTGGTTTTTATATCCAAATGAAAGTGAAATCACTAGCACTTCATATATATGGCTGTCTGCCTGAGTTAGGTTATGTGACTACATTGCTCTTCTTCAGCTCTTCGCAAATGACTGATCCATAAATTGCCAACCATTTCGATTAATATGGGACTACGGACTTTGGAGTAGAGCTACCCTTTGCATATTATGACATGCAGGGCTTCCCTAAGTTTTTTAGCGTATGAAGCAGATATAAAATATCAGTTGCATCCAGTAGGAATATCTATATTTTTATAGACATACCTTATAACCGCTTAAATTTGTGCAAGTCCAAAAGCTTCTTTTAAAGAGAGGGCATAGGTATGTAGTCGCTTCCTTCTGCTGAGAGGGGGTAGTGGTGGTCCCATTTGCCCGCACAGCAACTATGCAGAACCGTGCATTCTCTGTGGTCGGCCCTAGGGTTTGGAATAGCCGGGAGGCTGGAGCTACGCCTGTTCCCTAGATCATGTACTGATACTTTTTATGGCCATTTGAAAACTTACCTTTTTAACCGGGCTGGAGTTGGGAAACGCTTCTGAGTAGTTACCTTGAAGGGACCCTATATAAATTTTTGAATGAATGAATGTATGTATGTATGTACGTATGTATGTATGTATGTATGTATGTATGTATGTATGTATGTATGTATGTATGTATGTATGTATGTATGTATGTATGTATGCATACGTGTTATAACTATGTATATATGTATTCATTTATTTATTTCTGTATTATATGTGTGTTTGTATGTATATATGTATGTTGCCTATGTATGTAGGCCTGCAGCTCTACAAACTGCCTCAAACGACATAGACCACCCAAGTGCTTCAAATTAGAGAGTATCTTATAGGCCTAGTAGCTGCTTCAAAGAGGAGTGTAGGCCTACGTTATGCAGCTACTAACTACTTCAAGTGATAAAGTACTTTTAGATGTATGCATTAAATGCTTCAAACGGGCAAGAGCATGTGCGTTGTTGCAGGTCTTGTTGCTTCATTGGTGAACGCACGTTATTGACCTACTATAACTGCTTCAAATGAAGGCGTAGTTGGTATGCACTGTAAATGCTTAAAAATGAATAGCCTATTTAACAGACCTTCTAGCTTTCTATTCATATGAGACTGAATTTACAGTCCAAATTACTGCATCACACGAGGAAGAGTACGAAATGGGCTATTGGCTGCTTCATAAGTAAGTAAGTAAGGAAGTAAGTAAGTAAGTAAGTGAGTAAGTAAGTAAATAAGCAAGCAAGTAAGTATGTTCTTTATTAAACCGGTAATACGAGAGCCCAGTTAACGGAATCACATGAAAAAGGGTTCTGTTGTAGGTTTGCTTCACATTGAAATATATATTTAAGGCACACTGACTTTCTGTTATATGAGATTGCATATTACAGCTCAACTAACCAGCATCACATGCCAATGAGTATGAAATGGGTCTATTAGCTGTTCCATGTTAGAGTGCATAATATACTGCATACATTCCAATCAACTGAATCAAACGAGAGTGTCATGCTTGCTTCACATGGAAATGTAAATTCACGGTCTCCTATACATGTAACTTACTGTTACACGAGATTGTATATCACCGTCCAAGTATCCCGCATCACATGAAAATGACAATTAAATGGGTCTATTATCTACTCCATGTGAGAGTCAACTGAATAAGAAGAGATAGTAATGCGTTAGCTTTGCTTCACATTGAAATGTATATTCGATGTGTATACTAACTTGCTTTGTTACGCGATTCCCGTGGTCCATCCACCGTTACTTTTATCGCCTTCTGGTAGATTGCCACTTGGGGTGGGTGCGTTTTAACAGTGATCGTCAGAGTAAACTTTTTCCCTGTAAGTAAACACACGTAGATCGTATACACAAATCGTATCAATCCAAACGAGACTAAACTATACTTCAGAAACTCTTATAACCAGTGGACAACGCCACAAAGGAATTCAACTTCGTGTCGCAATGTTTGTAGTTACTTGATTTTTGAAAGTATTGTTCTATTACCAGCTCACATTCTCACTAGTTGCGTTTGAAAACATTATCTTTACTGTAATCCTTAACCACAGTTAATGTATTTTCTTTGCACCTTCACCGTTGCATACTGAACGTTCCATATATGAACTATGAAATAAATCATTGTTACTTAGGCCTACATATTTTAAAAAGGCGTCTGATAAAATATTTGGCTGGTGGAAATGTCTTACTTATATTATTATATAAGTTGCTGTTTAACGTCACTTTCAAAACAAAGATGATCATCATCGCCCTCCTCCTCCTTTCTCCAGGCTTGGGACTGGCACTGCCAGAGTACAAGCAGTGGAGGAGTTAGTCTGACTTTACCATGCTTTATCTTTTCACAGGATTAACCATCAATACAAAACATCCGGCGAAAAACTTCCACCAGCCACCTGACAATTGGGCGTGGGTAGACACACGGCTTGTCGAGTCACTACAGTCATCTGATACGTCTTTGTGGACACCTCCTTCCCGGATTTGACATCTGGGTTATATCCCATAGCTCGAATCTCCTCCCAGAGTCATCCACTCTGCAGTAGTAGGGGGAGGCTGTTTATTCGATAGCAGGCCCTACTCGTCATATCACAAGCTCTGTCCCTCGAGTGTTTGTAGCATTTGGTAGAGAGATGGTGTAACCTATCGCCTTTACACCTCATAGACCACTTTATTATTATTATCGTTAATAGTAATAATAATAATAATAATAATAATAATAATAATAATAATAATGATGATGATGATGATGATGATGATGATGATGATGATGATGATGATGATGATGATGATGATGATGATGATGATGATGATGATGATGATGATGATGATGATGATAATAATGATAATAATAATAATAATAATAATAATAATAATAATAATAATAATAATAATAATAATAATAATAATAATAATAATAATAAGAATAATAATAAGTGACTTCTATCGCGCCCGCGTCTACTACACAAGTCATCAACCGTAGACATTGCAAGATCATACCTTACCAGACCATATGCCTATTCTGATCTTGCCTTGCCTGACCGTAAAGCCTACCAGCTTCTGTTGAAATCCTTACCTCTTCCACTTCTTCCAACAAATCGGAAATCATTGAAGTAGGCCACGTTGTTCGACATGAAGGCCACGGAATTGCGTAGTTCGGCGCAGTGGTTGTCTTCATTGCCCGCAGACAAAGTGACCACCGTTCCGTCTTTGATCTCTTCGAGGGCAACGACCTTGAACGTCACCGGAAGGGTTTTGTTGGATCGCCAGTGACCCGGAAGGGCCGTGCAGACGAAGTTGGGACAACCGGTTCGCACCAGTTCACCGGGATGTTCCTTCAAGACAGTGGTCAGCGTTCTCTCACCGGCCAAAATGTCGGACATAGCGCGAAACAAGGTGATGGATCACCCAGCTCTCTCCACGTATCAACCGATCCAACTCCGCCACTGCTCGTACTCTCGCAGTGCCAGTCCCAAGTCTGGATAAAGGAGGAGGGCGACGCTAATCATCTATGTTATGATGCAATGTCGTTAAACAGGAACTAACCAATCAACTGATCCTATTACAGTTTCAAGTTATGTACGCCACAGATGAATGCGAACAGCGTCGTAAGCTTCAGTGCCATCCACGGTTTCTATGTGTATTGAAGAACCCGAGCTAAGGTCTGGTATATATGCGAATAGCGGACATTCCGGATGAATGGCATGTGTAGTGCCCTTGAAGATCCTAGAATGAACATGCTTTTTCTCTACAAAAGATAAACAAAACAAGAATACATTAGACGATAATGCAACCAGTTTTTAAAACTTTTTACAGTTCAGAGCGCGAGAGAATTCAAAAGCAAGATGAGTAAATGGAATTCTCACATTAGAAATGCGTTTGCATTTAAAAATACAGAGAAGACAATTTTTAATTAGGGCCTATCCAAACAACTCTGCTGGACAAGGGTCTCCATTGAAGACTCCGATGATTTGGCCATGTGGAGAGAATGCCTGTTTTGACCGAATCCAACACAATGCACTACATGCAAGATTCGCAGGAAAAAGAAACGAGGAAAGACCAAGACCGTGATGGGAGAACTAACATTGAGAGGAGCATTGGACATTACAATTGACCGAGAGCAGTGGAGATCAGTTATTTATACCCATTTTCGACAAATGGCTGGCATCGGGAACTGATGATGACGATGATGATAGCCCTTTCTTAGTTTATAACCCTACACTGGCAATCTGCGTATATAATTTGTTTTAAATAGTAGCACAGTAGTCTAGAGTAATGCAATAAAAAGCCCAACATTATAATGCCAGAGTAGGCCTACAAATGCACAGTTCGGTGCATTGAGTGCAATGAACGCAGTATAGTATATACAATGCATTGCAATATAAAGCAATCCGATTTAACGAACCCTGCCAGAATGCCCACAATCCTACAAGCAACCCATATAGGACACGTATTTCCATATGGAAACCATAT
>JACEVL010000824.1:905000-980000 GCA_020284085.1 Aporrectodea caliginosa
CATTTTGTTTACTATATAAACAAAATGTTTGTTATATTGAGTGGCGTGTAGGCGTAGCTCAGATGTAGATACATTGCTATAAGTGGCTCGACCAAATATAAACATACGACATCTGCACTTAAATGTATTCATAGCTTCCTGACCAGCAAAGGATTCTGTAATATAATAGTTCTTTAGCTATTACACTCTGGCCGACTACAATAGGCCTAACAATAGACTCAGTCCTCACTATCCAAACCTATTAATAATTATTAGGGGTTGTCCATTAATTATGTCAACAAATTTTAGGCAGTTTTTGACCCCTCCCCTTGTCAACAACTGTTAAACATTGACGGACCCCTAAAAAATTATGTCAACAATCCCAGAACCCATCCCCCTACAAAAAAGAAACAAAATGGCTCAGAACCTGTAGAATCATTTAAAAAAAAATATTTTACACTAAGAAATGCAATCTCGAATTTCAAAATATATGAGTTTAGTTTATTACCAGCTTTTTAGTAGTATTAAACATTAAGCACAGTATTTTTAGCATTACTTAATGTTTTCGCTACCATTTTGAAGGGTCTGTGTTGATTCATTTGAAAAAATTTGTTGACGTCAAATTGTACCGAACCCCCTCCCCTTGTCAACAACTGTCAAACTTTTCCAAAACCCCTTCCCCTATTTTGTTGACATAGTTAATGGACGACCCCTTAGTCTAGGTTATCCGGTTGCCGTTTTCTGGTTGTGCCAACAACTAGGGTTTTCTATCCATCGCTCCTCGGGCTTTCCACTCAAAACTGAAGTCCCACCTCTTCAAGAATTCATACCCGACTCATCTGATCCTCCAGCTTCCAATCCTTGACCTAAGCGACACCCGCCTTAACAGCTGTTCTGCCCCTCTGACCCCTATGGCAACCGGACTCGGGCCTCCTTCTGACTAACCTTGGAACTGACTCGAAGCAGCGCTCGTGAATAGGCTGGTGCCCTGTGCTTGGCTTTCGAGTGGCGCCTTAGAAGTTCTGAGTTTTTGTATCTCTTTGGACTGCTCGGTCTTTTGTGTCATTTCGGTCTCATCGTAAGTAAGACTCACCTTCATGGGCGCCCGCACATAGGGGCAAGAGGGAGCACTTGCTCCCCCTGAAAAATTGATACCTATTTTTTTCAACTACGGTACTACTTTTTGGTGTTTAACAAATTTCTTCGCACTGAAGCACTAATTAAAACAATATTTAAAAAAAATGTTTAGATATTGTTTTATATTTTACATTTGAAAAACCTCTAAGAAAATTACATATGTTCTTAATTTTCTGTTTTGCATTCTTCGAGCTCTTGCTAAAAATTTAACCGTGGCCATTGTGTTTTGCCCGCTCCTGCACAAAATTATTATCTGCGGGCGCCCATGCTCACTTTCTTCATTCAGTTGGCTTACTCACCATAGGATGCCTCTTTGTTTCAGTCGATTAACCAACTGGGTACACTGACCTGCCTAAGCTTTGATTTGGTGCGCCACCGTTTAATGCCTTCTGTAATAATCACCAGCGCTATAGAAGTTGCCAGTTACAATACAGCCATGTCTTATGACTTGACAAGGCATATGGCACGCTTGATAAATCATGGGTTAAATAGGTCTTTATGATTATAGATCTTTTCGTACAGTAGCCTAGAATGGGTGGAGTCTTAAGTCGGACTTTGAACTTTTACACTAGGAAGGTTACTCATTCCACCCACTGCTATCTGCATAACATTATATTCTATACTGAAACGAAGCCAGACCAAGGACTTGTTTGTCATACTAATATATATATATATATATATATATATATATATATATATATATATATATATATATATATATATATAGATATAATAGAATAGAAATGAATACCCTTTATTGTAGGACCAATGGCAAACCGCATTTTGGTTAACATGAAAGTTTAAAGGATATATATGTATATACATAATACACATATAATGTACATACACATATTATCTATAGTTTTCATTTTATAAGACTTATTATATAATTATGTAGATCTAGTATATAGACATGCAACAACGTGATGAATTATGAGTAGGCCTATTACGGAGTTCAATAAACTTTGTGGACAGCCGCTGATGACCTGGGTAGAGTCGAGAATGAATTATCCAAATGATTAAGGCCTTTAATCATTTGACTTGGTCAAATGATCTTATCGCTAAACAAACCTTTTATATTCATTTGTTAAATAATTGGTAGATGTTGGTTAATGTTGCTAGACATTCTATTGTTATAAAATGATATTACAACATAATTTGAAAGGAAGTGTATTTGTGTTTACCGAACCACTTATGGTATACTGGGATGGGCCAAAGGTTAAACGTCATCAAGTCTAAACATGTCATAAGCTCACACACGCGTTCCTAAGGTTAATATGTATATATATGTATATATGCATGTTATTGTTGGCCTATATATATATATATATATATATATATATAATCGTAAACTCCATATTTCTACAGCACTACTCTAAAACTGAGCGCAGGGCACCAGCTTATTCACGAGCGCTGCGTCGTACGTATCAGAGTATAGTTGTCCAGTGGAGATCCGAGTCCGTTTACCAGAGAGAGAGAGAGAGAGAGAGAGAGAGAGAGAGAGAGAGAGAGAGAGAGAGACAGAGACAGAGACAGAGACAGAGACAGAGACAGAGACAGAGACAGAGAGACAGAGACAGAGACAGAGACAGAGACAGAGACAGAGACAGAGACAGAGACAGAGACAGAGACAGAGACAGAGAGGAGAGACAGAGCGCGAGAGAGAGAGAGAGAGAGAGAGAGAGAGAAGGCAGAGCAGCAGCTAAGGTGGGTTTCTATTCAAGAATTTAAGCCTCAAAAGCATTGAAAGGAAAGTGCGCAGTTTAAGCTACGAGCAAATAAAAGACATCGTTATACTGTTCTTTTGCCGAGGCCTTGAGTCTAACTAGGCCTAGGAGGCAATAAATTTGCCCGAATAATAAGGCCATTGGATTTAGTAGCCTATGGTATGCTGATATTTGGCTCCGATGAGTCATTATGTTTTCAAGAATGCGAAGTCTGGCTACCTATATCATGGACCATTCAGCAATGCTTCATTCAGGCGTGCATTATTTCATTTTACTCCACAATAGATGCGTCAAAATTTCAGCGCATGAATATGTATGCGAAGTTAAGGGCACGAGTACTGAAGTCCGTCCAATCAGAGTGAGTCCTCTGGATGTTGGTCTATGTACGCTTGTTCCTGGTGTCATTCGCTAAGGAATTACCGACCGACTTAATAAGTTAGCGACTGGCTTAGAAACTTAGTAGACTAAGCCACATGCCTATCAACTAGCTTAGTCGCTTAGACTTGTCAACTGGTTTACCGACTTACAAACGACTTCTTATGTAATCCCACGACATCCAGACATCTCAAGTCGTCACTGATGGTTCCCGGTCAGTTCTTCCGCGGTCTTCCTCTCGCCCTTCTCTCTCCGGAATTCCAGGACAGCACCTGTTTGTCTTCTTCTATCTTCATCCATACGCCACACCTGCTCCATCCACTTCAATCTTCTCTTTCTGATGATATTTTCCATATTTTCTTGACCCGTCCTCTCTCTCTGGTGGTTTAGTTTGTTATCTTGTCGCGCCATGATACGTGTAGGATTCTTCTCAGCCATTTGTGATGAGCAGCTTATTTTCTTGTTTGCCACCGTCATTGGCCATGTTTCAGATCCACAATTCCACATAAAAGCGTGTTCAGTCAAGAGACAAATATGGGTACTTCCACTATACAGACCAAAGGGGCCGTCCATAAATGACGTCACGCACCTAGGGGGTGACGAAATTTGTGACGATGTGTGACATGGGAGTGGGGGTCTGAGAAGTGTGACGTCACACCAGGTCTATGTTGTCAAATTTAACAATTAACAGCAATTTAATTTTATTAATAACAGCACTAATTTTGAGGATTAAATTTTCATTATTTTTAAATTATTTTAATGTATACGGGCATCATTATTAATAATTTTCTAATTATTTCAGTATTTGGTCACCGTTAGATTTTAAAATATTCATGCTTTTCCTATTTTGTTCCATGAAGGAGCATTTTGTGACGAAGTTTGACGAGGGGAGGGGGTTAAAAATCGGCCAAAATTGCGTGACGTCATTTATGGACGGCCCCAAAGTTGCTACACAATACTCAAAATGTGTATATTTGGACAATTTTACACTGAATTCATTGCTCGAATAATACACGAAAGTATCGGAAGATATGGATTCTGTAGAGAGAAAAAATCATTTCACATTCATTGGCACATTCTAATCTAATCTAATGATTGCTATAGCGCCATTATCATAAAGCACAAGGCATCAGTCAATGGGTTTAAGTTAAGTTTAATAGTAATAATAGAAATCGTTATCTATTTGAAGGATCGGTCGATATACGATGGGTGTATCGCAGACTGGTCTCCAGCTAAGTATAGGGCGCTGATTAGGGTCCATGTCCTCTGCGTCTTCTTGTCCATTAAACCATTAAATTTCAAAGACTTACATTTACATTTACGCTACAAGTCAGAAGTCTCTTAGCAACAACGAATCCCAGATAAATAGGTACCACCTGGCGAATGAAACAGTCATAATGCTTTAAAAAATGTCCAGACATAAAAGGTGTACGCTCATAGGACCATCACTCATTGAACCATCACTCATAGGACTATCACTCATACGCTGCGAGCAACTATAGCAAACTTCCAATTTGCACATCAAAGCATGCACGTTCATCAGTTCTGGACAAATACATTGATTATTAAATTGCACATATCATATAGCAAAAAGAAATATTGCCTTTACACTTCAAAGATTTGAACGTGCAATAAAAGTCTGAAACATAAAAAATTTAGAAAACTAAATCCCGAAGCCAAATATATATATATATATATATATATATATATATATATATATATATATATATATATATATATGTGTGTGTGTGTGTGTGTGTGTACGTACGTGGTAACATTTGTAAGAATATGCTTAAGTTCAGCATCCGTTTAAGTATCAGCATACGTGCGGCGTATCAGTATTATGTCAGTTTCATTTTCACATTCGTATTAGTAAGCTAAAATTATTCTTATTGTGCACGAGTCAGAGACAAACACGGAAAACTTGTTAACTTACTTCCTCCTACACATGAAGCTCGTTGTTCAAATGTAGGCCAAGCCAAGACTAAAATACAATCATGATGGGATTACTTTGTGCAATGAAATGTCTATTGAGACCTGGCATTGCACGCCTTTCTGTAGTATCTTTCTGTGTAGACCCTTAGGCGGCCACATTTATGTACGCTATTCACTCGCATTCATTAACATGGTCGTGTAATGTTACTGACACAAAGCTGGCAGACGTTGTGTAGTTAAGCAATATCGAGCCAGGTTAGTACCTGAATGGATGACCGTCTTTGGAATGTCGGCCCTTCATCGGTGATAGGTTAAAAATGTGTCATGCTTGTAGATTGCTCTGATCCCTTCTGAGGAGTTTCTATAGCAGCTAGTAAACAGTCGTTCTACCTTTATCTCTAACCTTTAACCCCTTACGAGTTACGACGAGCAGCAATGCAAAGAATGTACAGTAGAGATTACGTAACACTGGAATGAAGAACATTCCAGACGCAGTCAGTGGGCTTGCGTGCTTTCTCTCGAGTGAGCTGGAGCAACCCATGTCGATATGAGTCAGTGTTGACTGGCCACTTGATACGTGTCCTTCGTGTGTATGTTTGTGTGTGCGTGTGTGTGTGCGTGTGTGTGTGTGCGTGTGCGTGCGTGTGTGTGTGTGTGTGTGTGTAGGTGTAGGTTTGTAGGTGTAGGTGTGTGAGCACATGAATGTACCTTCGTCCTATTATGTGTCCCGATGTAGTTGAAGCGATATATACTATCCCTCCCCTTCAAGCCCAAAACTCACGTTCACGTCATGCTTGCAGCAATTGCAATTATGTCGCTGAAAATCACTATTCTAAAGCTTTTCACGCCATCTATAGGCAGAGTCTATTGTTGTTTCAATGTTATTTGCTATTCATCTTCAAGTATTTCGTGAGATTTAGACCCTTATAGGCGATTGATGAGTCTAGAAGGCATCTTCTAACCCCGGCGACACGCACTCGAAATTCCATTCAATCTGGACCGTTGGTTCAAGAGTTTAAGGAACAGAATACTAGAGTAAATGTCAAATGTAAATGTACAGGCTTGTTTATATAGCGATATATATATATATATATATATATATATATATATATATATATATATATATATGCAGTGTGCCATTCGTTGAAAATTAGTATGGTCGAGGTCAAACACCTCTACCGTACTAATTTTCAACGAATTGATGGGGCGAGAGCCTTAACCATAGCTGCCTGTTTGAATGGGTTACACGCCATTTTAAGGTCTCCAAGTATACGGACCGTGTTAGCCCGAAATTAAAATCTCTTCAATAAGCCATATTCGTATGCGAACTTAAGCGCGTGGGACGTACGCCGTAACTGATGTCGCTAATGTAATAAACAGTGCACATTAGATTTCTGTACACCAAATTGCGGTTAGCAATTGGTTAATAAAGAATATATAGAATATATAACTCCCTGTCTTTATCCGCAAAGCCCCAACTTTATCGACTTTTAAAACTAACCTTAAAACACATCTGTTTAAGATTTACTATGATTGATTTTTCTGTTACGCGCCTTTGTGCAAGATTCCAATTTTGTTTAGGCGCGCTATAAATAACAGTCTAATAATAATAATAATAATAATAATTTATTTACTTGGTTAGCCATTTGGGTCAGGAAAGCCGGTTCTGATCATTCCTTGCCTGTCCATACTGTAAACGTTAAAGGGATAAAAGAAAGATAACGCACTTGTTTACAAGCTATACCAAAGTCGTTCAGAAGTGTGGTCCCGAAGTCAGAGGATCATTCGACTGAGGCGCAAACACGACCACGGTAATCTGAAGACCTGTCACCTTCAGCGCAGCTGGGTATAATAATGTTGAAGCGAACTCTAGCGAATGGATATGTAAACTGCAACCATTATTTTCTTCAGGGTCTTCTGTTGCGAGACCGTGGCTTGTGGAAGACCTGTACACGCAAGCATTCTCGAAGGAGAGGGCTGAGAACATCCACTGAGGGCGAAGTTCCCTACCTCTAAAAAACACACAATGTCTTTAATGCGACTTACAAGACGGCGTTTTATCTTTTACTGTTCATTCCTGTACGGCACTGTAGGGCCTATAGTCTATTGGTTAGAGTTCAACCCTTCCAGAGGCGGTCACTGTAGGGCCTTCAGAAAATCCTTCATTCATAATAACTTCGTGTGTCACATTCAGATTGACTGTCAAAACACGCGTAATAAATGCAATACTCACGGGCGTAGCCTGAAAAAATTTCGGAGGGGGTTTTCAAATTTGGGGGGTCCGTTGAAAATCGTCTCAAAAGTCCAGGTTGTTTTGTATTTTGCATGTAAAAGCATAAAAAATTTTTTTAGGAAACTTATTTGGGGGGGTTTGAACCCGTAAAACCACCCATAAATACGCCCATGGCAATATTACAGCTTATTTACAGGTGGTTAGCCTCAGTCCGTCGAGACGTAACATCGTAACACCATTCATTAAGTACTCAACAAATCTGTACCTAACTTTTAATAATTGTTTTTTCCTGAAATGCTGTACTCCTTGACTGTAACTGAAATTATTGTGAAACAGTAAAGAACGATTTGATATGATAATAAAAGTAATAATAATAATAAATATATTAACTGTATATACTTGACGCCTGGTGCAAATGGAGCTTTCAAGTTGCAAGCAGAAAACTCAGGATCACAGAATGCCTGCAGAGTGATAGCCTAGTGCATGAGAGCGAGCGGATTGAGTATACTGTGAATGTGTAGTATACTACGGAGTGGAAATTGCAAGCAAGGAGAGAGAGAGGTTAGACGAGAAGGGCAAAACATTTCAACGCAGAAACCGAAATATACCAACAGTTCCACCAGCAGGCAGTTACAGTAGTCGACCATCCAAGCAATGAAGATGTTGACCAATATTGAACTGATCGATTTGCTAGTTAGTCGGTTTTAAGATACAACTGATCGAGGAACAGGCTAATCGAATTATAGACCAATGGACTGAATAAATGACGAAACAAAAAGTATCTGATTTTCAGCTCTGAAGCCAGGTACAACCGCCGACAGTTCAGCCTTGATCTCAATCTAGCACTCAGTGTAGCAGCCACTGAAGGTATCGACACAGCATAGATGTGCTCGCACCAGCAGTAGCCTGTTGCTATTATCACCATCCACACGGCTTGCGTATATATATACTTTAGGGTCCCGCCAACAGTTGCTGGTTTAGCCAGGTATAAATACTCAACTGTAGATCGTGTATATATATACACATACACCCATTAAAAATCGCACAGCTTCTGCAACACAGCAAATCCTCACCCGACCCATCCGCCAAGAATAACCTCGATGGATGCTACCGTTAGAATTACATTGGCAACAATGTCCGTATGGCAACGCTACGTGAAGTGTAAGCCTACATCCTGGCGTTGATACTAAGTAGCGCTCCATGCGGTAAAGATTAGCGCTGGGTAGCTTAGGGAGAGAAAGGCCCACCGTGTGTGCATCGGTGGGCTGTGTTAACAAGTTGCAGTTCAAAGGGCAGGCCAGTGATTTTTCTCACCTTGTCAGCGGATATTTTATTACTCTGATTCGCTAATCAAACATTGCAACGATATGAAAAATAAACAGTTCGCTTTAAAAATAAATATATCTGGTGCCCTGCGCTTAGTGTTCAAGTGGAACTTTAGACATTCAATTGGGGTTTACGATTACCATTGCAACTCGATCGTATTTCTATCAACAAGGTCATAGATGATAGACCTGAACGAGTGATATTTTAAGTAAAAGCTCTTCGATGTAAGAAGCAAACACATCAACACTATTATTGGACTATCGAAAGCTGCAGGATTTTTGTCGACTTTGCAAACGATGAACAAGAAATGAGGCTTGGCAACAAAATGAGTCAATATATTTTACAGTTCGTGGTTCTGTTATTTGCTTTGATATTATCGAATAACTGTGAGTATTGGATTTCATCTACTAGCAACTATTTACAGACGAGCTGAATTATCGCTGTTTAATGCATTGCTTTTCTGCCATATAAGCCTACTGCACCAGTAATTTAGTAGCGCATAGCCTATAATTATACATGCAGAAAATTTTGCAGAAAAATCGCACATCGTGACCTAAAGATGCTGACTGATAACACTGACGATTATACTGATGATACTGTTGAAATGGCTAAACGGAGCAGGTTTCGTACCGCGACCATCTTGGTTCACATTCTACCCTGATATCAGAACAACCGCTAAGCTTTATAGTTTATTAATCAATCAAAATATTCGTTTATTCAAAAATAAAATTAGTTCTGCATAAATTGTCCCAGAAAAGAAACAAGGTGGTGCAGTGTTCGCCATGTGATGCGGAATGTGCAGGTTCGAATCTTTCCTAGTATGGTTAATATAATTATACAGACTTTCGGCAAGTCCTTTACTAAACTGTTAGCAACATAATATATTGTCGGAAAATAAATAAATTAAATAGGCTGTATGGGGTGCAGAGTATCTGTGCAGTAGTTCGACAAAATGTTTCTTCGTGAGAATATTCGTTGTAGCTCCCCGTTAGCTACAGAACATGAAGGCAATTTCCAGCAATGGGAGCTTTACCCAGCATAATAGTTTTTTGTTCGCCTGTTGTTCACCTGAAAGCATCACATGTATACTAACCACGCATGCATGCGTCTAAGGCAACTATTAGCACATGGAAGGATTGGCTGGCTATTATAATAGGCGTTGATTACATGTAGTTCTTTAACGTTTAGATTGTGAGGCTGGAAAGCACGAAGATCGGTTGATCAATGATCTGTTCACAACGAGAGGCTACAATCCCTATGCTCGACCAGTACAAGACGAGAGAGATGCCGTTCTTGTCAAATTCGGAATTTCATTGCAGTCAATCGTCAATGTGGTAAATTGATTTCAAAGACTCTTGCTGTCAATGTGTGTCTCTTATACCTTTCATGTATTTGAAATTGAAAATGTTTTATTGCACGAAACACGTGTTACAGTTACAAACATGAGATAATAATAATATTTATTCTTTAATGAAGCGCCTGACGATTAAACAATTCACATAAATACAAATTACAGAAGACATAAATCAACAAAGTTACAGCCATGCAAGGCGCAAGCTTATTGTACTTTTGCTGCCACCTAGGGAATGAAGGTATGAGCTAAACCCAGGGGCCATACGGGAATCGAACCGGGTCCGTGAAAACTTCAGGCAAGAGAGTTATCTTTTATACGATCGCCCGTCCCCTCATCGGCAAGTACTGTGCAACATGCAGCTAAGAAAAGCTAGTGGCGTATGCTACCCTTGATCCCTCTTTCTTGATTATCATTCACACGTGTTTATTGCCAACACCTATAATTATGACTCCAATTTACATTGGACACAATTCCTTTCATTGTTATTTGGAAAGTGTGGGCGCCTGTCTTGCGTTAACAAAGATTAGGGCCTATTAATTTACTTATACTTTTGTTTGGTTTGGTTTTAGGACGAAAAGACAGAAATGTTGACTACGAACATGTGGCTCAATTATGTAAACATGTTAAATTATTTATTTTAAGATTTTACAAAAACCAATTGATTATAAATCAATAGAGATAATCGTATATGGCATTCCATCGTTTTCAAACTGTTGATGGGTATGCAGAGATCTTGAAGGGGCGCTATCTAAATTTCGACTGATTGAAATTTAGGTGCTCTAAATTGCAAAATCACATAGGACTAATGTAATCGAGCAATCAGGACGACCATTTCATCGAAAATCTCGTGGAATTAAATTACTATCGGGACAATTTCGTTAAATGTAGAGCAAGTACAATGGAGATTGACAGGGATATGAGACAATACAGAAAACTAAGAGGTGTGTCAATGTTGAACATTTTTCAGGACTGGGTCGATTATAAGCTGAAATGGAACTCCAGCGAATACGGAAACGTCGAAAGCGTTCGTTTGCCATCGGGAAAAATCTGGACTCCGGACATTCTGATGTACAACAGGTTAATAGAGCTTTCCGCTTTAAATAGGTTACTAAGATTCGTCTATTAAAATAAGAAGATGGAAAGGTTGGAAATGAAGTCAATCTTAAGGAGGACATGAAGAACCTATCGATCAATTAATCACTGCTAATAAACTGTAAGATGAATTTTCATAATGGAAGAGACGAGTGAGACTTAGTAAAAAAAGAATGGAATATTTAATTTTAGGAAAGTTTCTTTTTCATCTTTAACGTTGCTGCATATAAAATGTTTATTGCTATCGTTTTCCTAGCGTGTATAGAATTATTTATAGGTTGTTTACCCGAACTTTTATTCTATAGTTATAATTAGTAATTCACACAGCGCCCTTCAAGCAGAAACTAATTAGAGACTCTCTCTGATTTAGAGCTTGTGTGATGCTAAATTGAATTAAAAACAGAAATGTATGCATATTGTAACGAGTTCACTCCTAATCAAACACTCAAAAGCTCTAGTCTAGTTTTCAAGGTATAATTCTCGCCAAAACAACAAATCAAACGATACATTACCAACCGTAGAACTACGGTGGAAGAAAGGTTCGCTCTCAAGACGAAGAACGACCAACTAACAAGAAGTCTGCAACTCAGCAACGGGCTGACGAACATCACAAACTGAAGCACCGTAAGAAGACTTGAAAATGGCACAAGCCACGAACTAACTTGACTACCATGCAACCCAGAGAGATCTCAGACAAACCGACTAGCACGAAGGCCGAGTTATCGGAGACTCTCTAACCGCCCCTTTTCCTACGTCCTTATATAGACAAGTTCTCTCACTAGAGGACTCCCCCTCGGCTAAGGGAATTACCCAAGCAAAACCATGGCCCATCCCAGGACCGGTTAGGACTCAGTCATGAGACCCTAACATACCCCCGGACCACAAAAAAGGCAGAAACCAGAAGGGTTTCTGACTTAACTAACATGCACATTAAAACAAATATCACAATCAAATATAAAACAAATACACAATAAATTACTATCTACAACGAAACGTTTAATCTCTACATTCTACGACGTTCATTCACGTCGCCCCTAAACATGACTACACACATGAGAAATATCCGAGCGATGTAATCGGTACTAAACATCGAAACTTAACATAGCTTGACAATTTATATAAAGTCATCTCGCTAAAGAAAACAATAGAAACAGTTCATATCAAGTTCCAAAACACTCTTCACCAAATCCTAAAACTATATGCCTATCAATCACCAAAGGTGAAGCGACAAACTAAATCATAGAACAAATTCAAACGACTCGGCCTATACCCAACTTTCAACGAACATCGTTGCAAGCCACAACCAAACTTCCGAAGACTGTCCGTGTACAACACCAACGGTCCACAAACAAGATACACTTCGAAAACGCGAAGAGCGACGAGTAGGCCAACCAAAGCCAACTCGACAACCGTTTCCACCAACGGAAGCAACGCCGTGCAACTCGTGACCGAAGTATCACGAGCCGACAACACCAAAACGGTCAGAGCCATCCAAAGAAAGACGAAGGCGCTCACTCCCTTCGATCCCCGTCTCGTCAATCGTCTGCGTAACCAAGACTCCTCGACGACCAGAAGTTCCATCATCGTGGACATATCCTGCAAATAAACTTGAGCACACAAATAAGACTCAAGACAACCAATACCAACAATCTCCATAGAAATTCCTGTCAAATCTAGAGATATATCACAAGTATCTTGAACATCATTCATCAGACACTCATTCAAGACATCAATATCTTCAACAAAATCTTCAACAATATCTGGTAAACGTTTATCACATTCCAGAAAACTGTCATCCCACTCATGTACAACATCTGTGAGACAAACGTTCAATTGCTCAACCACATTTTCCATCTTCAAAGAACTTTCAAAAATGTCGTCATGCATACATTCTTCCGTCAAGAACACCTGACAACCAAACATGTCCATGCTCTCGTGCAATAACTGACCCCTCTGCGTACAGGGCATAATCGTGACCACTTGCGTGAATACATCATTCAAGCCATCAGTCATCTGACCACAAAGTTGCAACAACACAACCGTACGTACAAGAGCCACTCTTTCACCACAGTCGACATTCATGTACATCAATGCTACATTCGAAGAAGACTCGTTACAAAAATTCGTATGTGAAATATTCTCACACACAACAGTTGTCATCACTGAATCCATCGACAACAGTGCTTTACAATCATTCACCATTTGTGAATCACCCAAACACATTTCCGAGACAACATTCATGTCCAATTCACAAACATCCCTTGAATTTCCATTCTCACTCAACAACAACTCTTGCTCTTCTTGCGCCTCAACCGCAAAATTTCCAATACATACGTCCAACTTCAAACCTTGAGACGCACATTCAAACACACGCAAAGATACTTCCACTCCTTCATTGCATTCGCCCGTGTACACCATCTCAACAGGAGACTCAACATTCGCACACCCCTCATTCGAGTCAATAACAATGCGAGACAAATCACCGACATTCACACACTTATCATAGGACTCTTCAAACATTAAACACAAATCACTTTCGTGCCCATCCTCTTCCTGCGTATCACAACTGACATTAATTAGTTCAGCGTGTAACTCTGAATCCGAATCACTTTGTACACTCGCATTCGAGTCATCAAACATGCACGATAAAACACTTTCGTTTATCTCGTCCAAACAATCCTTAGGCGTATCATGCACTTGACTATTCCTATTCGTCCCCCAGCCAAACAAATCATGCTTCTCGCCTAATTTATCCTTTGCAGTTACTCCTTTCAACTGTTCCAACTGCATTCTCAGACGTTCCATCTCCAACTCAAACTTTCTCTCAGCTTCTCGTTCTCTCTCTTCCTCTTCTTCCAATTTTAATTTTAGAATTTCCGCCTGAACCTCAGACTCTTTTTTTTAGCAATTTATATAACGCCTTTTGCATCTGAACTTTCGTAAGACCTTTTACGTCTTGCCCAAATTTCTCCAATTTAATACGTAATTCATCTTTTTTCATGTCCAAAATGTCTTCCAACAGTTTCACCGCCTCTGGCGTCTCCATTTCAAAATTTCAATCGACTAACTAAATTCCAATTTCAAAATGTTCGACCGAACACGCCCCTTTTCAACGCAGTGAAACTATCGAACTGAATTTCGACCAATTTCCAGCGCCACAATTACGACTAAGCGTTTCTTACTTATTTTCGTAAAATTTGAACGGATACGCCCCTTTCAAAATTTCACTGTCAACTTTGACACAACGAAGCCGTACATTTCTCTTTACGACTCAAATTCTCAAAAATCTCAACCGGAATGAATACCGTATAATAGAGACACGCCCTCCAAATTCTAAATTCTCTTCCTGACGCAAATTTTGTCTTAAAGAAGAGCAAAAATTCTCGCAAAAACTCAAATGTTCTATCTTCTACCAACAAATGAGAAACGAACGAACGAGAAGAAAAAATCCCGCGAGCCCACATATGTAACGTCTTCACCTATATCTACACATATGAGAGCTGAACCAACGAACAACCGAGAAAAAAAAAACCCGGCAGCCCCCATATGTAACGTCTACTACCAACATATGCGAGCGACCAAAAGAACGAACGTGCGGAAAAAATCCCCGGACGATACCCCATATGTAACGAGTTCACTCCTAATCAAACACTCAAAAGCTCTAGTCTAGTTTTCAAGGTATAATTCTCGCCAAAACAACAAATCAAACGATACATTACCAACCGTAGAACTACGGTGGAAGAAAGGTTCGCTCTCAAGACGAAGAACGACCAACTAACAAGAAGTCTGCAACTCAGCAACGGGCTGACGAACATCACAAACTGAAGCACCGTAAGAAGACTTGAAAATGGCACAAGCCACGAACTAACTTGACTACCATGCAACCCAGAGAGATCTCAGACAAACCGACTAGCACGAAGGCTGAGTTATCGGAGACTCTCTAACCGCCCCTTTTCCTACGTCCTTATATAGACAAGTTCTCTCACTAGAGGACTCCCCCTCGGCTAAGGGAATTACCCAAGCAAAACCATGGCCCATCCAAGGACCGGTTAGGACTCAGTCATGAGACCCTAACAATATAAAGTATGTCAATGTTCATATACCGTTACCCTTTTCAAAGTGTGTATGCAGTGCTCAGTTGTCAAAAAGAGCTGGGGTTGAACGTTTTCCCGAATAACACAATACACGAATGCAGGTACAAAGCTAACAAACTGTCAATTCGTTTCACACTAAACAACTGAGCTGTGGGATCAAAACCTGACCCTTCAAACATCGTTTTAGGCACTTAACTGAGGGTTAGAAAAAGTGCTAAGGGTTGAACAACAACAACCCCGACGACTAAAACAGCGTGTGTCTGGTATGTTTGAAATATATATTACACATATGCATTGAACATATTGTCAGGACTGGGTCTATTTTAACATTTTGTAAGTGGGATAGACAACACAAATGAGAACATAATATCACTTGAACTAACGTTAAGGGAAGCAATAGACAGGACAAATGACCGAGAACAATGGAGGTCATCTATTCGTACCCATCGCCGCCAAATGGCTGGCGTCAGGAACTGTTGATGATGATACATGTACATGTATGTATAAGATCTTATACATGTATAAAACGTACACTCTTAGCCACTTTTATGTTCAGTGCTGACGAGGATATTGACAGCAAGTTCCCGACCAACATAGTCGTATCGTCGGACGGGTCCTGCAGCTGGGTTCCCCTTGGCATCTACATCTCGTCCTGTGCCATCAACATCCGCTGGTTCCCCTTCGACGACCAGTACTGTACGATGAAGTTCGGATCGTGGACCTACGACGGCAGCAAGATCAACCTAACAGCTCGAAGTGACCAGATCGATCTCGAAACGTATCAGATAAACGGGGAATGGGAAGTTCTAGGTAGGACACGCATTCGAAAACCCTTCGTCTAGTCTACATGTATAATTACACTAAGGTCTAAATAGTATAAAATAGCCTAGCCTTATCTAACATAACCTGTACCGTGATGACTGGCCAGATATAGAGTGATTGACACTTAGGACGGCGACGCCGCCATAAGTATAGCTAACGTTACTTAAAGTTCATTCTAATACACCAGGGCTTATTCTAAGGAATTTTATTAACTGCACATGAGGGCCGAATTGGGAGGTCTGGGCAGTGGCGTAACTAGGGGTTCGTGTGCACAGCGTTTAATCTACTCCCCTTGCTTGCTGTCGGGGGAGGGGGTAATCCCACATATTTGAAAAGTTGACAACTGGGCAATTTTCTCGAGGGGGGTAGTAACAAGAGTTTTCCAAGACTTTCGAGGGGAGGTAGTAACGATACTTTAGCAAAATTTGTTTCTTAGTTCAGCAAATTTTTCATGACTTTTTGATTTCCCGTCTTTTTTCTTTTTTCCAGAAGAAAATTGTCGGAAGCCTCTCATTTAATTTAAGTAACTATTCGTGCCTCATTTCTTTCACACAAATTGTCACTGGGTCTGAGGACTGTTGGTTTATACAATTAGGTCTACAAAAAATAACTGCACAAAATCTGATTTTTAACTGCACAAATTTCTTTCCCAACTGCACACTTTATGTCTGGATGCACGTTAAGCCCTGTAATACACTACGATCTAATATTTACAGTGTAACTATAGACTAATCTATAGTCTACTGGTAACCTAATAGTAGTAACCTTACTTCTATTCTTTTCTGCTGCACTATAGCCTATAGTCTTAACTAAGGAAAGTTATTTAGTTATCTAAGTATCAGGAGTTCCCAGCTAGCGAAATCTTAGATCCATTTTAGGGCTCCCTGCAATTTACTTAGGGGTCGTCCATTAATTATGTCAACAAATTTTAGGCAGTTTTTGACCCCCTCCTCCCTTGTCAATAAATGTCAAACATTGACGGACCCCCTAAAAAATTATGTCAACAATCCCAGAACCCCCTAAAAAAAAGAAACACAATAGCACAATACATGTAGAATCATTTTTTAACATTTTTACACTAAAAATGCAATCTCGAATTTCAAAATATATGAGTTTAGTTTATAACCAGCTTTTTAGTAGTATTAAACAATAAGCACTTTATGCATTTTTGCATTACTTAATGTTTTCGCTACCATTTTGAAGGGTCTGTGTTGATTCATTGGAACAAATTTGTTGACGTCAAATTGTACCGAATCCCCCTCCCCCTTGTCAACAACTGTCAAACTTTTCCAAACCCCTCCCCCTATTTTGTTGACATAATTAATGGACGACCCCTTATTGTAAGATATTGCTGTTGCAACATCATGCATGAAATGATGATTGATGATGATGACATAATCTTATCTAACCTAACACGCAAGACTTACTTCTACTCTTATCTAATAGGCCTACACTATGGTCTAATAATTATAGTCTAATGTAGCCTACCCTAATCTAATATAGCCTAATACGTTAGCCTATAGACTTTATTTCTGTTCTGTTCTAAAATATGGTCTAATTATAGTCTAACCTAGCCTAGCCTAGCCCAGTCCACTCTTATCTAACACAATAGGATTAACTTTACTTCTACTTTAATTTAATGGTCTAAAAGCCTATTATAGTCTAACCTCACCTAGCCTATATAACATAGCCTAATACGCGTGTCTAACTCTCCCACCAAGACACTAACCAAACTCTGATGGATTATCAAGCCCTGCCACACACTGCTTTTAATCGGACTAATAAATAGTCTAAGTAACGAAACCAAAAACATTAGGCTTAGCCCGATAGCGCATTGGATAACATCTGGCACAGAGACCGAGAGGTACCGAGTTCGAGCCCCCGTTGGGCGGATATGCTTTGTAGGCTGCTATTAGCGCCGTTGTATTGCAGGCTGTCTGTTCTGTTAGTAGTTAAGATTTAAAATTGCATAACGTGTAAATGTACAGCGCAGTGCGTTTGTCAGGCGCTTATTAAAGAAAAGATATTATTATTATTATTATTATTATATTTATATCTCAGCTGATATCGAGCCACGTTCCAATAATACACGGGACTGGAGATTTCTCATTAAACGTCGTGTGACTAGTTGAGCGCCTATGAGCCGCAGCGCCCCTGGCGGTCAGATAGTATCACATCTTGTTTACATAACAAATGCATTGCAGTTTATTATATCTGCGAAGAGAAATCGACGAATAATTATATTTTCAGAGTAAAAAATGCACGTGGAGAGTCAAACATCACATTTAAAATCCGGTGTACAACTTGAAGCGTGGCAGTTTCCCACAAATCTAATTATTTTGCACGAGTTTTCATTTCTGTATAGGCCTATAATTATATTCTTTGAAATTGAGCTCTCTGCTGAGTGGAAGAATAAGTGGAGGGTAGGAAAGATGGTTAATCTGATTCTATAACATAGACCTACATAATTTTTATGCTCATTATTTAAATGATTACAATTATGGTAAAAAATGATAGATCATATACACGTTGCTAAATTATAGAAGGTGGGGCAATATTAATTTCTCTGGTTAATTAAATCCTAGACCCTTGCGCGTTTTCAGACAAATAATCATAAATATTCTTAAAAGAACATGAAGCTGTTTTTTTCTTTCTTAGATGTTCCGGCCGTGCGAAGTGTTGTTCGCTACGATTGTTGTCCTGAGGAATATATCGATATTACGTTCACCATACACATTAGACGTCGAACCCTATACTACGGTTTCAACCTCATCATACCGTGCGCTCTGATCTCGCTTCTCGCCTTGTTTACCTTCCTCCTACCGCCAGACACAAACGCCAAAGTCGGCCTCGGTGAGTGACGATGGTGTCTTGAGTCTCGAAAAAGATAAATCTAATAATATAATAAACTAAATGAAGCTAATCTAATCTAATCTAATCTAATGCAATCTAATCTGTAGCTGCGTTATTGTACTGCCCAAGGCATTGTCAAAGGCTTCGAGTGAAATTGCTAGACCAATAAAACCAATTTGTGCACATACTGTAACCTTCTTATAAATTTCGCTTTGTTTATGTTTCAGGTATAACGATTCTACTGGCTCTCAGCGTTTTCCAGTTGATCGTGGCCGAAATGGTACCGTCAACCTCCATATCAGTTCCTCTCGTTGGTACGACACGATCTAAGATTCTAAATAATTACATGTTTTGAAGCCCATTTCACGGAGTCTATGTAATGTCACAATTGACTGATCAGAGTGATGCCACACCTTCAATAATTTGCTCAATGGTCGCCTCTCATTCTGCCGTGTTCGTTGGACCCACAGCTGGCCTTCATTGTGCGCTCGTGAAAACCTGGAGCCTTGCGCTTGGCTTTCGAGTGGCGCTTTAGAAGTTTGTAGTTTACGATTACGATTACGTTGCCCTCTAGTGACCAGTTATGATGGGCCAAATGTGGTTCAAACAAACGTGGTTGTTGAGACCTCTACAATAGCAGTGAAACACAATCACTGGTAAATTATAGAAACCTCTGCGTAGGTTTACTTTCGACCATAATCAGTTTGATGGAATTAACACACTATAATAATTCTGAATGCTTTCTGTAGCAAATTCAAGATATAAAACTCATTCATATTTCAGTCGCGTTTGCACCTAAACCTGTTGCCTCGAAGTTTATACAACGCCACATGACACAATACTTCACAGAAACATAGAATGAATGTTATTGTTCATCATTCAACAATAGCTCAATTTCCAGTAGGCCTATAGTCGCATAGGATGACGAAATCAATGGGTAAACCCTTATGGAGCACATGGTTCCACTATCCAGGTCACCCTATTTACATTACACATTTCAACACTTCAGCGATGACACAATATGGCTCACAATGTCACGAGCGTCAACGGCGTAGATTGTTTTAATAAATTATATCGTATTAGGCAAGCCTTGGAATTCCTTTAACTTGTACCAGTTGTCGTGTGAAATAGTCAGCGTAGGCTATACCGTTTCATTGTAGGCGTTTATTTCGCATGTGTGATGGTCATGTGCACGATCTCTGTCATCGTGACAATCATTGTTCTCAGTTTTCACCATCAGAAACCCGAGATGACCGAGCTACCGCCATTTGTGAGTCAAGTCTTTGTTTATCATTGATATAATATGGCGTCATTTATGACTGCTCAAATGCCACTATCGCTGTCCTAACTGATGCTATACCCTAGCTTGAGAAGCTGACAATGACTAAAATCCACGTCATAGACCTAAATTTATGATCGATATAGATTTACACGTTAAATCTAGTTTATGTATAAAGATATATAGGCTATGTAATACTTGCCTAAATAAAAACTATTAATTTACATAATACCTTGTATTTAAGGAAATTGAACATTGATGTTACGATCCGTTCAAAGTAGCGCTTTGCTTAGGCCACGTTGTATTCCTGGAACCTAAAAGTTTCTTCTGACTTTCTCCTTTGTCACATGTTGAAGTAAAACAATCTCTGTAGTTTTTTCTAACTAATTCTAACTAATTCTAACTAATTCTAACTATTGAGGATAAGTAAAATGACTTCATGACTATACATTCTAAATATTATATATAATAATAATATGTGATCATGTATAATATATGTAATATGCATAATACACACGCACGCACACACACATATATATTTATTTATTTATCAGTCATAAATGATACAAGTGTATTATTTGAAATTACATGTATTGAAACATCATAGTGATGTAGTTTTTTCATAATATTATCGACCTATGAACGACCTCTCCATGTTATTCTAGGTACAGAAATACATCTGCGGTTGGCTAGCGTGGCTTCTCCGAATGTCCCGTCCTGGACACAACCCCGCCCCACCTTCGCTTCCGTCATCAAAGAAAGTCGATGCGGAATCTGATATTCCCACGTCGGTAACCACCACCTGCACTGATGGGGTTACCCCAACTGACGCAGCATTCTCTAGTGGTGGTCGAAGCACTCCTTCCGAGGTACCACCACCATACGCAGCAACCAAGGAAGAACCCCCGTGCCCCACTCATCTCACTCCTCTGAGGCGAGCACGGAATGAGCTGCAGGCGATCCTCAACGAACTGAGGTTCATGACCCGGAAGGTCCGTGATGATGATGTTGGAACGGATGAGATGAACGACTGGAAGTTCGCGGCAATGGTCATCGATCGTCTCTGCTTCTGGATCTTTACCATCTACCTCGTCGTTGCCACCCTGGCCATCTTCTTCTCCAGCCCCAACCTCCAGACAGTCATCGCAGGGTCCCAGTGAAAGACCTACCATGAGCACAATGAACCTGGCTGATTCAGTGGCGGCGCTACACCAGGGTAAACCAGGGCAAAGTCCCCGGCCAAAAGGCCTTTGCCCTGGTCGTTGCCCTGCCACAAGGCTACCAGAATTGTTGCCCTGCCGACGAATTATAATTGCCTCCTGTATTAGTTACTCGTATGACTGCCTTGGCTATGCCCTGGTTACAGAAATGTCCGGCGCCGCCTCTGGGCTGACTGGGAAACGAACAACTCATTACCTTTTTTTGCGAACAGAATAGTGGTCTAGTGGTAAAGTAACAATTTTTCTGCCTACATTTGGGCTTTTTATCCCGAGTTGCAATCTGTGGTCAAGCTATTTGTCCAATCCGAAGCGCTATACTACATGTTCGAATCAGCTGTACTAGAGCATGAACGCGCGACTCGAGAGCTGCCCAACGCCTTGCCAGAAGCGCTTTTCCTCTTTGGATACGTCTATATGGAACAATCTGCCACTGGACATACGATAAATAGCGTATTTAAAAGTTTAGGAAACGTTTTATGCTCAACTTAAGACACATTTGTTCGGTGGTTCCTAGTTAGCCTTGCGGAAGCTGAGTGACTAAAAGGGCGCTATACAAGTGCTCCGATACATACATGAAAATTATGAAACGACTGCTATCGTACAAAATTACGCATATGCCACAGACTGCCCTCACCTTGTCTTTTAAGTCTATATCGTCCGATGTTTGAAAATCGCCTCTAAACAATTCATTACCTCAATATATTCAATCAATCAATCAATCGTTTATTTGTAGGTCAGATTGCACTTTTAAGTATGGATTGTTGAATGCCACAAGGGAAGGCCCTGAAGGGATCAATGTTCCCGCTAAGTAGGGACACCTCTATATAGTTTCAGCAGAATATGTTTGGCGACCGAAAGATGCTTTACTTACTATAACAGTTGGGACTTGATTAACAGAAAAAATCTTAACTAACCTTAACTAATTTAAACTAAATAACGAAAGTAACAGGAAAAGGAATGAGTGGGAAGTGCAGTTAAACACATGGACATAAAAGATTAATACATCAAAGCATTTAATAATTACCTTCAACTAAATAAGTGCGTAGCTTATTCTCAGGCCCTAAACAGTGTAAGTGAGGGAGATTTTCTAATTTCTCGAGGAATTTTATTCCAGGTATTCCAATGGATTTTATTGAGAACTGACGAGTGTTTGAGCGGGCAAAGACACTTCTATAATTTACGGAGTTTCTTGTTAAGTGGGAGTTCATATACGTGGAGACTGGGGCGCGGTGGTTTAATGTTCGGTGCCTTCATAATCGCCGCTAGGACCCTGGGAAGTCCTCATGCTCTTAGAAACTCCGATTCATCGCAGTAGTCGGGACCGCGCGACATTTTCTGAAATCAGAATCTCGAATGAAGTATCCTATATTTAGATCCATAAAATTCTCGTAAAGGCTAAATTCTGCGAAAGCGCCGACATTTCATATGCTGGAGTTTAATTAATGCATGCACGATTGTAATAATAATTATTTTAAAGCGAAATTGAAACCTCCGCTCCATGGTATCTCTTTGAGACTGTTTTCCGTAGGCGCTGGAGATCCATTCTCTTCGACCATATTTTGTTTAGGCAGGTTGAATTTCAGCTGAAGATTGCTACATAATTTTTTGATTAAGAATACTTCTACAATTAATAGAGAATTAATCTGATTCTGGACTGGCAGCCAAAACCAGTTTTGTATTACTATTGAACTTCCTTCGATGCTGTTCAACTTCACAGTGAAGTACAAATGGTAGTAGTTCTGTCCGAACTTCCGATGAGTACAGGCTGCCATTTAGGCTTTTAACTCCAGAAGGCATAATTACATCCCATTTACAGGAGTTTCAACTAAACGCTGACAGCAGCCTGCAGTATGGTATGGTACTCAGCGGTATGGTATGGTGCGGAAGGGAACCAATCGTCCTTGATCTCGCTAGTACATATATTATAGGCCTATAGAGCATAATTGCTTACACGGCTGACATCAATTGGTTTCTGTATGGATGCAGTCACTTCCCTTTCTCTCCAAGTTAAAAAATAAATTATCAGCTTTAGTCATTGCCATAACATGCAGGACTGACATTTGTAAAACGCGATTGGAAGGAGGTCGAGGATCTTACAATTAACTTCAAAAACATGATACTTTTTGGCAGTAGTCGTTACGTTAAGTTAGAGAGCAAAATGAATTAGAGTTTTAAAGCGATATTGTTATTATTTATTAGTGTAAACTTCTGAGGTAGTTATTGTACAATTTCAACCCATTTCAATTACCCTCTGACTGCGCTCCTAAATGTAGTCAGTGAATGTCTACTTGTTGTGGGTCGTGAGTTCAAAGGCATAAACTGTCTGGCGTCAGACTACACAGTCCACACATTACTCTCAGAATCATCAATATTATTATTTATCTGTAGAACATATTCATCATCATCTTACTACTACTGCTACTTCTGCTGCTGTTGCTACTACTACTACTACTACTACTACTATTACTACTACTATGGCCTACTACCACTACTACTACCACCACTACTACTACTACTCGGCTGAAAACTTACCTCTTTCAAATTGCTTATCCACCTTAGGCTGCCTCTCTGTCTCTTACGGACTGATATTCTGGATGTTGACCTGATTACGGATTAGTTTGGTGTGCCATCGGTTGATGCCTTGTGCATTAGACACCGGCGCAATAGAAGTTGCTAATTACATTACATTACTACTACTACTACTGCTGCTTCTGCTATTATTATTATTATTGTTGTTGTTGTTGTTGCTGTTGTTATTACTAAAATTATTATTTACATTTACGATGTATATAGCGCCATTACCAATGAGCCATTACCCAATGATAAGTTTTCCATCAATGACTTTAGCAACTGTGTTTGATGGACTGGCGCAAGTTCCACAGATTGCGCTGCGTTGTACTACAGAGGCCATGGCCTCAGTTGATGGGTATTTAACCGGAACTCAAAAGGTCATCTGCATGCGACGCAGAGCACTAGGCCTGATTTCGGAGGTCACTGTCCTTTGGCTAAATGTCCAAATGACGAGTGATTGCGGCCATTCCAATCAGCCAGTCATAAATCAGTCATAAATCATATTTAAAACGATGGCCAACAGCATAATGTATCACCATAGATCTATGTCTGTCTCTGTGTCTTTCTGTCTGTCTCTAAGTATGTCTGTTCATGTCTATGGTCTGTCTGTGTGTCTGTTTGTGTGTCTGTCTGTGTGTCTGTTTGTCTGTCTGTCTGTTTGTCTGTTTGCCTGTTTGCCTGCCTGCCTGTTTGTCTGTCTGTCTGTCTCTATGGATGCACTCTTTCTCCTTTCCTGTCATACACTCCTCAATCATATACGCCACCGATTCGGATGAAGGCCGAGAGGGGAGAGGCATCGACCCTTCGAACTCAATTCAACTCCGTTCAGGCAGACTCACGGCTACAGCAAGACAGACAAACAGCCAGGCATCCAGACAGACATACAGACAGACAGACAGACAGCAAGGTTGAGTTAAACGAGAACAGGCAGCAATCGACCTCACGCTGTAATTGGGGAAGCTGTACGTAGAATGACGACAGCGATTTTAGTTATTAGGACAATATTACGCTTAATTATAATATATAAGCACTTTCGTTGTATATACACATGCATGTGAGTACATCGAGGATATGCATTAATATACATGGCTTACGTAATTATACATAGCGTTCGAGTTCTGTATATATTTCGTGTGCCATGGTAAGGAACTTGTCAAACGGGTTCATCGGAGCGAGAGAGTAGATTTGTTCCTAACTGACGGTGTTAGCGTTGGTTAGGAAGAAGTCTTGCCTAACCGTGTTGACGGATTACAGAGTCGGTTTTGGGGAAGTGGCAGTCCGGGCGTTTCTCATACTTAGTCATCTTCTGTAGTCTTCGATCTGCACTGCCGGTAAGATATGTGATGGCTTCGTCGCCTCAAATATCATAGCTCATTCTGAGAATTTATATAGCGCCTGTTTAAGAGACCTATTCAGAGGCGCTCTCTGCGCTAGCCTATTATGATGCTAAGTGTCAAAGCGAACGAAAATATTACACCAGTTAGCAAAACAATGCACAGTAAGCTAGAAGAGTCACCAGTGGCGGGCCCACGCACACACGAAAATTACAGGAAATTGGTACGAATAGTTTGAGAGTCTTTGTCAAAATGTACTAGTTAACACTAATTCCATCTCTTCAATCTTCCTGTTAACATTGGGTTCATATTTTGATCTCTGTCTTTATTATTATTTTGAACTAGCTGTAATCAGTTGCGGTGTGTCAGCTGTTTTGTGCGCCAATATTAAACAAATATAATAATAACACGTTGCACCAACCAACAGATTCCCGTCGAAAGCTGACAGATGACATGAATGTTCAGAGTCTGTGAGCCAAGTTGCGTCGATAGTGTAGAGCTGCAGTTGTTGGCTGCTATTCATTCGTGTTTCTTATGCCCGATAACGCATTGGATAACACGCTGGCATGGAGAGCGAGAGGTACCGAGTTCGAGTCGCGTTGGGCGGATATGCTTTGTAGGCTGCTATTAGCGCTGTGTATTGCAAGCTGTCTGTTCTGTTAGTAGTTAAGATTTAAATTGCATAACATGTAAATGTACAGCGCAGTGCGTTTGTCAGGCGCTTATTAAAGAAAAGATATTATTATTATTATTATTATGCTTTGCATGTTGTGCTATTGTATGACCTACGTAACCATTATTTTTTTAACGATGCATTTATGTAACGCCTTTAAGAAAGCTCGTGAAAGCGACTAAAGTGTGTTTAAGTAAGTAATTAAGCAAGCAAGTATATTCTTTATTAACCAATTGCTAATAGCACTTTAGTTTTACAGACATCAAATAAACACAGTTACAAAGTATCTTGACTAGTAATAATGTATTTAGTGTGGGTAAGGTATCGTTTCTGAAGTCTAAAGTTGAAGTAATCGATATTATACTGTATGTTAAGGATGTATATGTAATTTAGGCCTACTGTGTTGGGTTTGGTATCGTTTTAAAAGTCTAAAGTTGAAGTAATCGAGCTTCTACTGTATGTTAGGGATGTACTGAAACAGGCTCTATGTAATTTAATGTGTGGTGTAAGCAAACACGTAGCGAGACTTAAACTCACGAGGAGGCAACTTCACAGACCATTGGCTAAATCCTGGTCATTGGGGTCATTAGTCAATCAAATTTATAGTATATAAAAAGCAAGAGGATTTGCCTCCTCTTGCCTCAATGTAGCTACATGTACATGTACGCCTATGGGTGTAAGGTATCGTTTTTAAAGTCTAAAGCAGTAATCGATCTTCTACTGTATGTTATGTATCGTTGTATGCTTCTGCCTACATTGGCCCCACGCAGTGGAATCACCTTCCTCCCTCCGCGCATTTCTAGAAATAATCGGGCGCAGTGACAATCGCGTTAACTGCGTTAAAAACTGTAATCGCGTTAATTAATTAACGCATTAATAGCGTTAATAACGCGTTAAATGCCCAGCCCTAGTCTTTATGTGTGTAGGGTAGGCCTATGCATGTATCAGGACACTTAATATAGCGCCTTTTAAGTACCTCTTTAAAACACTGTACGCATGGCTATCTGTCTGTGTGCATGTATCTATATGTATGTCATATAGCGCCTTTTGTAAAGCGCTCGAAGGAGGTCTTCGCTGACCCAGTTGAATGCCAACCAGCCAGCGTCATCAGATGTGGCATTGCTTAAATCTATAGTTTTCCCATTGATTTCGCCAAACAGATGCGTGCAGTAGTTATCGTAATCGTAATCGTAAATTCCAAGCATCTAAAACTCCATTCGAAAGCCAAGCGCAGGGCACGAGCTTATTCAATGTGTATGCATATATACATGTATGCATCGTTATGTGCAATGAGGCAGCTATAATAACTTTTACTGAGTTTTTTCTTTTGAAAGAGCCTTTCGTCTTCTCTACAGTTTTGATTGTAGAATCAATCAATCAATCAATCAATCAATCAATCAATCAATCAATCAATCAATCAATCAATCAATCAATCAGTCAGTCAGTCAGTCAGTCAGTCAGTCAGTCAGTCAGTCAGTCAGTCAGTCAGTCAGTCAGTCAGTCAGTCAGTCAGTCAATCAATCAATCAATCAATCAATCAATCAATCAATCAATCAATCAATCAACGTTCCTTTAATCTGCTAAAGGTTGACATAAAAGCAACGATAACATCTAATAATAGTCTATGGGGAGTCGATGAAGATATTGCCTACTTTGGGGTTAAAGAAAAGTCTATTTTAAATCTTGGTTTTGTCCGTATCGATAGTCATGGTATTCGAGTTAATTAATGATGACGGTAGGCGAGGAAATAGCATGCGCATTTCTGCGTGACTTTACGTGCCTTAAATTGCTCGTTATAAGAATAGTAGATTAACACTAGAAGTACCGAGAAATCGAACTTCCTAGAAGCACCAAGGGGGTCATTTTGACCCCAAATAATTTATAATGCAAAGTCAATTGCAAATTCAATGAAATTGACTATCAACTTTATTAACATAAATTACATGAGCATAAACAAGTGTAATAAGTAAGTTGGAATGGAATAATAGGAGATCCTCTCCTCTCACCAGATCTCCTGTCCTCTCGCCAGACCTCCTCCGCTCTCACTACATCTACTATCCACTCACCAGATCTCCTATCCTATCACCAAATTTCCTATCCTCTCACCAGATCTTACCCTATCTTCTCGCCAAATCTTCTATCCTCTCACCAGATTTCTTATCCTCTCACCAGACCTCACTCTATCTTCTCACCAAATCTTTTATCCTCTCACCAGATCTCCCCTCTCACCAGATCTTCTCTTCTCTCGCCAGATCTTCTATCTTCTCATCAGATCTCCTCTCCTTTCACCAGAAAACTCTCCTATCTTATCACCAGATCTCCTATCCTCTGACCAGATCTCCTCTCCTCTGACCAGATATTCCTTCCTCTCACCAGATCTCCTTTCCTCTTTCCAAATATCGTCTTCTCTCACCGGATCTCTCTCCTCTCACCGGATCTGCTCTGCTCTCACCAGATCTCTCTCCACTCACCAGATCTCCTCTCCTCTCACCCGATATCCTCTCACCAAGTCATCCTTCTTCTCGCCAGATCGCCTATCCTCTCACTTGATCTTCTCTCCTCTCACCAGATCTACTACCCTCTCACCTGATCTCCTATCCTTTCACTAGATCTCTCCTCTGACCACATCTTCTTTCTCCCACTAGATATCTTCTCCTCTCACCAGATATCCTCTTCTCTCACTAGATATCCTCTTCTCTCACCAGATCTTCTCTCACCAGATCTGTTCTTTTCTCACCAGATCTCCTCTCACAAGATCTCCTTTCCTCTAACCAGATCTCCGCTCCTCTCATCAAATCATCCTTCTCGCCAGATCTCCTATCCTCTCACTTGATCTCCTCTCCTCTCGCCAGATCTACTATCCTCTGGCTAGATCTCTCCTCTGACCAGATCGCCTATCCTCTCATCAGATCTCCTATCCTCTCACCAGATCTCCTCTTCTCTCCCCAGATCTTCTTTCCCATCGCCAAATGTCCTCTCCTCTCGCCAGATCTCATCTCCTCTCGCCAGATCTCCTATCCTCTCACCAGATCTCCTATCCTCTCATCTGATCTTCTCTCCTCTGACCAGATCTTCTTTCCTTTCATCAGATCGCCTCTCCTCTCACCAAATCTCCTCTTCTCTCACCACATCTGATCCTATCCTCTCACCAGATCTCCTCTCCTCTCACCAGATCTCCTCTCTTCTCACATTTATTACGTAATTAGCTTTGATATATAATATTATTGAATAAAAAACAAGAAATGCGTAAGCCTGATATGCAAGTACTGAAACAGGGGTCAGATTGACCCCTTGGTGCTTAAAGGTAGAACAGCAAAAATCTCAGAAATTGCGAATCCCCCCGAGTTCAAATTTTGGCAGAGGCTATACCCTACGAAGTTAGGAAAAGTCATGAAATTACAGGACTCTGGCTATATCTGGGGCCGAGGTCCGTTCCGCTAAAAACCAAAAGGGGTCAGATTGACCCCTTCGGTGCTTCTAGTGTTAAAACATAAGAATAGTAGATTAAAACAACAGTAGGCCTAATAACTGCTACTGAGACTCGTTTCTTGCTTAATCTGACGGACATTCAAGGAATTATTCTCGAGTGTCAGCTGCTACGCAACTGCCAACGTCGTCGTTAGAAACATCTGCGAGACCATAACGTTACACGGCGTCGCCTGCATACAGTTTCAATACTTTATCTTATTGGGTCCATGAAGCGAAATGCGCAAATCTGGTGAGATTGACAATCTGTTGTCTGGCCATACAACCGGTAAAAGACTGACTGTTAGCAATCGAAAATTAGTGTTTCGTGTCTGCAATTCCACTTAACAGCAGTTACAACCAATATTGATGGCGTCTGCGTTAAGAACACATGGGCGCTGGTGGTTGCAACTAATTGTTTTCGCACTGCCAGTTTCCATACTATCATGGGCTTTTAGAGTAAGATATTATGGCACTGCAGGAAATTTTTAAATTACGTGGAACGCGTTGGCAGCATTTAATCTTTTACATAATATGTTCACTGCAGATTAGTTGACTTCTGTTAACTGAACAGGGAGTTTCCTTAGAAAGTCTAGTTGAGATGCAATGCATTAAAATGTAGCCATGGTTAGGCAGCAATCCGGAGACCTCTCAATGGGGAAATACGTTTCCAATGCAGCAGAACATTGTGACAGATATTGTTTGCATTTGGCAAGAAAGGCTTTTAATTAGTAAGCTATAGTTTACCTGAAAATGCACGCAGTAGGCCATTGAAAAGCTTAAGGTATTAAGATAGTGCATGGTAGTAACTATTTAACTGGTAAGATAGTCGATGGTAATAGACCATTTAAATGGTAAGGTATGGATGGAGGTAACCATTGAACTTTTATGTTATTAGTCAGCAATAAACATAGATCTACCTACGACATTTAGGGCAAAATAAAATAAAAACCGTGAATGGGACCAACGGTATTTAGGCTGTCGGCCTGTTATTGTCGGCTAGTGCATCGGCATTTCTACAGTCGGTCGCTTGCACTGTAGGTGCAGTGCAAAGGTGAACTCAGTATTCATTCCATGGTATTACCACCCATCCACCAGGCGGTATTACCACCCACCCACCGGGCAATTACGAACTGGTTCTGTACTGGCAATGGCGGCCAAGCCAGACTTGCACGCAAAATCGATCATTATCTGTAATTTCTGTAATTCCCGGGTTTTGATCGTTGCTTCCTGGCCGCTTGAAAACGGGTCGCAGCATTATTACCGGAGTCGACAAAACTCCCTCATTTTGTTTAGATAATGGGAGAGGTTGTATATAAGCGAAACGTGCTGTGGAATGGGAACTGACTAACACGCAGGCTGGCGTTCCTCTGTGACTGCCGCTAAAGCGATTGAATACGGAACAACTGAAACCAGATATACTCAAACAGCTGCCGGAAATCGATTTTAAATCGTCTGACGACGTCATAAACAAACTAGTCTCGCAGCGAATATATAGTCCCTGTCAAATAGCTTCAGTCTATGGCAGGAATGACATAACATGCTTGATGAAATAGGTCAAAGATTCGACTTCAAAGACTAAATTGAAATAGACATTGAAAATTTGCTACTGGACTTTTGCTCTTTCCATCTTACTTATCTTTATGCCCGGACTAACAATGATCTAAATACTTCTTTAGCGCCACTGTAATTATGCTCAAGACATCAGTAGATTGTCGCTACCATGCGAAATCGTTGTGCAAACCCATTTCTAAGGTGAATCTGGGCACGAGTGCACGACTTTGATTTTCCGTGCAAAGACGATAGAAGTTTTGTCTCAAGGGCTTTTTCAAACATATTCACGGAGTTCCAAAGGGCAACGCTAACGATTGACCAACAACGATTATTCCCTTCATCTTTCACCGTATTGTACTTTGTCTTATGTCCCAGGTTGCGGTGTGCCAACCTGTTTGGTATAATAGACGAATATACTTAGCCTATATTATGCTCAAGGCATCAGTGCCATGCAAAATCGCTCTGCAAGCCAAATTCCAGGGAATAGGTTACCATGGAATAGCTAGGCCCCGATTGACTTAGAAACTTTAAAGTAAGCCTTTTTGTTTCTGGGTTTTAAGGCTCAGTGTGTTCTTGCCCCGTGCTTGTTATGTGTGTCATGAAAATTAGAAGAAATGTCAACTTGCAAAGGCAATTTTTATCAAATCGCTTCTAATTGAAATTAACTTTATTCATTCAGGTTATTACTCTGCTTCCACAGTTAAGCCAATTACAGAGACGATCTGTGATGTATGTTAATTAGCTATCAAATTAACTACCAAAAAACCGGTGAATATCAAAGACTGCACTCAAAAAGGCTGGGAAAGTGAACCCATGGCAATAGGCCTTACTGTTGACTTTTACCACAATTATTGGAAATCCTGATCGGCTATTAGGTATGCAATACGAAAATGACTTTGGGAAGGCTGGACCACTTGTTGCTTGTCCACCCTTTACATGGTCAATTGTTGCGTGGTCATTTGCTGCAGAGCCACATGCCTGTTAACTGGTCTCTTGATGCAGCTTTCTACGGAGCTGATAATTTTGATGATACCAGAGAGTAGGATAGATTAGTGACCGGTTGCAGAAGTACAGAGGGGAAGAGAATGCGGAGAAAGCTTCATGGAGAACAGATAAATCTTGGTGGTTTGATAGTTAGTTGCTGACGAATGTATGAAAGTCGAGAAGTTTCAGGAGAAATGTAAATAAGAAATACAATTTTGTACTAGATGAGTTGAGGGACCTTCAGCCACTGAATTGAATTGATAAGAGCTCTGCGTTTAGTCAGTAAGGCTTCTAGAAGTACTGTCGAAATTTGTAGAGGAAGAATTGCCGAAAAAAAGAAAGTAAGTAGGTATGTGAAGAGACTGGATATCTGTAATTGAGATGTAAAGGGCAAGACAGAATACTCAGGTTATTTTTGTGAAAGAAGTGTCATTTGTGATTTTAAACCATAGGTTGCCATGTTGGTTTTGCGTTGAGATACGGCGATTAATCGCCAAATACTGTATATTGAATTTTCGTTCTGTGTTACATTAGTGTACTATGTCGGTGTCGATCTGCTCGGACGATTATTAAGGGGTCTACTTCCTAACATATTAGGAAGTCGCATTATCTCGTTCAAACGAGAACACTTAACGTAAATAATTGTAATAGCCTCCTATATAAATCATTCACATATCAATGTATCGTGTCAAAAGGCCACACGGCTGATGAACGTTAGGGCAATAATGTTATATATCGATGGATGCGGTAATTACCTCAGATTACTTATTTCCTACACATTTGCAACACCGTGTGTTGATGGAACCGTACGGTAATCGCCAGCCATTAACACTGTTCCCGGTCTGATACATCGAGGTCAAGTCGAAGGTCATTTATCTCGGGTCGGTATGGATCGGTCAGCAGCAAGGCCGTAAATCTGTTTCGAAATGTGGGGAGCGAAAACGTCCCCTTCGGGAGTGTGTATACTTTTCTTAAGAAGTCTACTCTATATGTATAGGCCCTATATATACTGGGTTCAGTCACACGCTAGGTTAATGTTAACAATAAATTTATTTGTTCGAACTGCTGCGTATAGGTTCAGACTGTAGGGAGCAACAAAACTAATCGTGTAGTCCTATAAGACGACAGTGCTCATGTCCAAACAGAGCTTATGTCATCCTCTTCTACTTGCCTCCCTCGCCGCTTCAATTCTAAACACCATCAACTAAATAGCCACTAGTTGCCTGCCTGTCGGACCCTCTGGATTTTGACCTCTGCCTGTTGATTTTATATTGTTTATATCCATTGTTTTAAATGAGCGCCTGTGAATAAGCTGGTTCCCGCGACTTGGCATTGTAGGCGCTAAAGAAATATCGAGATGACAATTGCGATTGCAAGCAAAAACTGCGACTAAAACGAATTTTTGCGTGGAAAAAGATATAATTCACAGGAATTTGGCCATTTATAATGCTGTTTGTCAATTTTTCCGATGCGCAGAATTAGGCTATTGCGAACCTTTTATTGATGTAGTCTCAACAATTAAACTAGTATGCACTTGCACTGTGCTTATGTTTATGTATAATTAATGTATGTATAATCGTTTACTGTTTACTTACGGTAGTTGTAATGTCTTACCATCGCACCTTAATCCAGCTGGCGACTTGGAAAACGACAGATAATATTGTTTAAAATAAAAGGCGTTCTGCTAAACACAGCACTTTCTTTAAATTTTAGACGTCTATCAATTTTATTTAGGCCTATTTAAAATTCTGTTATAATCCTCTGTACACTAGACTCTCGAGATGAACTCGTCTACGACGTCTAGTGACTCTAGTCTCTCTGTCTCCTCCCACTCTGAAAGCCTACACGGCATATTACGCATTTACATATCTGTATGTATGTATATTTTATTATATATATATATATATATATATATTATATATATATATATCATTATATATATATATATATATCATTATGTCTCGATAATTAGGTATCCTGTCTCTTTATCTGACCACTCTGCCCAGTCTTATAGGATGATAATATTGCGCGTCACATTCCTCCTCAAACCACACCTACTCCGGCTCTGGAGAAATACACCTGTTGTGGTGTTCAGTGGAGTCAGGCCCAGAGAGTAGGGTTCGCGCAGTATATCATCCTACAAGACTTGGCAGTTGGCACTGTTGGCAGTCTTCTAGCCTGTTGACCCTTCCCCAAGGTCAGTGCCAGCTCTGGCCGGCTTAAGGTATATAGTTTCCATCAATGCTGTTTTAATAGGATTAATATTTCCAAAAGTTATGCGAGCATCATTTGTGGCGATCAATTTGTGGGGAGGGAATTCCTTCACGTTCCCTCCCCAAGCTTAAAAGTGAGGAGGGAATTCCCTTCCTTCCCTCCCCAGGATTTCTGGTCAGCAGGCTTTTGTAGCTGCATACATGTATGTGTGCCATTTTGTGGCTCGATTCTTGGCTAGGCTCAATGCAGGACAGATCTATCATGTTGTATACGGCTAATATTCGGACTTGATATATGGCGACATTGAAAAATCATAACATTAGAATACTTATTGCTCCAGCCATTTGTTTCACTGATCTATAAGCCTGCCAAAATCGGCGCAAGTTTTCTAGTGTGAGGCTGTTGGTAAGAAGTTTAACAGAACATAGCATATCCTATGACAGCTGTTACCTTAGCCTACTTCATTGGAACTTTGAAGATAAGGCACGCGAATACACTTCAATGCTTGATGAACAATCAGTCACCCTGATCTTACTTCACCCTACCGTCGCGTACCTTACTCAACTTAAGTTGATCATTTACCAGTATTATTACCTTAAATATATTATTGTATTGTATTGTATTCAAACATTTATAAAGCGCATCTCATAGGGTGAACCATTCAGATCCCAGTGCGCAAGGCCAAAGAGAAGAAAAAGGTTTTAGGAGGGGTTACCAGCTAGAATTTGAGAGCGAATAGAGGGAGACAGCACATTCCAAAGAGAGGGACCAATTGAGGTAAAGGACCGGGTCTGAGCCATAGCTGTTCTAGTATGAGGAACTAGAAGCTCAAGTTTATTTGATGAGCGTAGAGGTCGATGGGAGGAGGCTGAAAGAGACCGGAGTAATACATCAGCTAAATATTTTGGGGCAAGACCCTTTGTGCCTTGAAGACTAAAATGAGGATTTTGAATTTAATTCAGTAGCTTCGAACTGACACCTTAACGAAGATTGTGTTCTTACCAAGCAGCTCGTCGTTAAAGAACGTGGATATCATTTCATTCAATTGAATTCGTATTGGAAAATAAGGTGATTTTTTAAAATTAATTGTTTACTGTCTCTGTGTGTAATTTTAATGTATAGGTGTAAACATGAATGCGGGAAAAAGAAAGATCAAATGTGATTGCAGAAACTGCGGCCCCGCGGTAAGAATTCACGTAATAGAATTTAATTTCTGACAATCATGTGATGAGAAACATTTTCATGCAAGTCATTCATTCATTCATTCCGGATACTTATATAGCGCCTCTTCAAGAAGCCTACTCGCTCCCAGCCCAGCCACGGCCAAACAGAAAGGACTTTAGCAGTTGGTAGAAAGCAGGCAAATTATTCCGGGGCAGTAAGCGTACCGTCAGCGATAGTCATGAGTTCAACCTGGATATAATCTGCATTATCTATACAAATATAAGATATCTAATCTGAATGGACAATATTATCTAATCTAATTCATAGACTATTAGTCCGGTCTAGTGTGATCTAATCTAAAATCATATCCAATATGAATTCTAATTTAATCTAAAAGTCTAATCTAATCTAACGAACTTTATAGCGCTCTCTTAAAATGCACAGAACTTTAATATTGATGGTCACAAACATCATCATGTGGCAATGGATGAACGCATTGAAATTCATCGAGATCCACTGATAATTCAATCCACCCCGTAAAATTCTGCTATATTAACCTGGTTTAACTTTAAACATGAAGGAAACAATCAAATGTTGCCGTAGACTACCTAAAGTTAGTGCTGCATAAGTTTCTATAGAGTAACATTATGTCAACGGTTTATTATTGGCTTAATTGAACAATTCAAGCCCATTAAGGCTGTTGCTATTGATTTTAAAGGTTAGCCAGTAAAGAAACGGAGAAATGTAAAATGATAAATTTAATAGCATTGGCCAAATATCGCCAACTTTCTAGATTTTGATCTAGCGCGAAACCAGACCAAACAACTCAGCTCGTATTTCGTGGAGGAGGCTCTCGGCTGGGCCCCAAACTGTGGTGTGTCTCTAGAAATCCTCTTTGGGGTTGTAGTGGACTTCCTGATGCGGGAGTAACTGCTGTAGTGCCAGGGTGAAATTGGTACTTTGCCTCTACTCAGTAAATAAGCTCTTGTCATTGATCCAGCTTTTGTGATCCATTGTGAAATTTTGACCATTTGCGTTACTCGTATTATAATAATACACCGAGGACGTAGGCTAATTCGTAAATGATTCGCGTGGCTAAGGAACACGTACCTACCTATACCTGTCTTATGGTTCTTCCAGTTTCTAACATGGATGAGGGCGAACGTGCTGCTGACGCTGACAATAGCGGGCGTTTTCATAGGCGGAATAATAGGATTCAGCATCAGACCCTACAAACCGTCTGAGGAGGTCATCATGTTCATCTCATTCCCCGGAGATGTTATGATGCGGATGCTGAAGATGATCATACTACCTCTCATCGCTTCCAGTCTTATAGCTGGTAAGTCTTATAGCTGGTAAGTCTTATAGCTGGTAAGTCTTAGAGTTGGTATTCAAACCTGCAACCCTCCGGCTGCATCTTAGAGTTGGTAAATCTTATAGCTGGTAAGTCTTAGAGTTGGTAAGTCTTATAGCTGGTAAGTCTTATAGCTGGTAAGTCTTAGAGTTGATAAGTCTTATAGTTGGTAAGTCTTATAGCTGGTAAGTCTTATAGTTGGTAAGTCTCATAGCTGGTTAAGTCTCATAGCTGGTAAGTCTTATAGCTGGTAAGTGTTATAGAGAATTGTCGGGGGTTGGGGGTTCAACCCCCCAGTCCTTCTTAGGATCCCATAGTAAACTCTACATTTAATACCCAAACTGCACATAAATCAACGTCTAACCCTCCCAGTTATTTTTTCACAATTCCCATGACGTTCGGCGTGACCAGCACATAGCATAAATTGATGCAATAAAAGAAGATTTGATTTGATTTTATTTAAGTGCAGTTCTGATAAGTCGCCGTGTTCTTTTGATGTAGGTCTTTCGCAGTTGGATGCGGCCGCCTGTGGTCGCATGGGAAGTCGAGCGTTGGCCTACTACGGCTTCACCACCGGCGTAGCAGTCATCATCGGGATCGCCTGCGTCCTGGCCATCCATCCGGGAAATCCGTCGATCAAGGAGAAACTCGGAGAGGGAGCGGAGAGCAAGAAGGTCACCACGTTAGACGCATTCCTCGACCTCATCAGGTAGGTCTCATCATCATCATCGTCATCATCAGCATCATCATCATCATCATCATCATCATCATCATCATCATCATCATCATCATCATCATCATCAACAACATCCTTATCAATCTCATCATCGTCAGCAACATCATCGTCGTCGTCAGTTTCGCCGTCATCATTATCATTACTGGGCGGGGAGATGGTTGAATGGTAACACGAAGATCAGAAGGACGCGGGTTCGATACGCTAGCTCCGTAATATTGACTCAGCCCTCAACTCCTAGGGACGACTGTAAAATGAGCAGTGGGACAGAAGGGAACCTTGCAGCCTGTCATACAATTAAGTCGACTCCTGTTAAACTTTTTATATCTGTTACTACTATATCATGTTATCTGATTGCGTACTTGTCAGTTTCAATTAATAAACGAATATGATTACTATCATCGCTATCGTCGTCATCATCATAATCGTCATCACCATTTAGTCAGCAACCTGTAGAGCCCCAGTGTCTGATGGACAAGGCATCAACCAATGGCGCGCCAAAGCCAAGAGGCAATGGGGTCAACATCCAGGAGATTAGTCCGTCATGATACGGACAACCTGCGATGGATAAGCATGTTAAAAATAGGTCTTTTATATAGAGAAGTAAATGACACTGTCTAGTTACTGAGCAGAACCGATACAGAGAACCAACCTTCAAGCTCTCGTTTATCAGGAAGAGGTCTAACTTTAGGTATAAGTAGAGAAAGGCAATTAGAAAATCCTTTTGTATACCGATAACACTGAAGGGTAACGACTAATTTTAAACACTTTGTGTCTGGTTACAAATCTCTGCTTAATAAACCATGAGCCCTGATTTCAACGAGATTCCTTGCTGCGAAGATTTCAACACTAGGGTAACATGCTCATATTTGGGCATACTGCATGTACTCATAAGTCAAGCAAAATGGTTCTGAACACGTGTAAGTTGATGTTTGAATCTGTAATTTGTGACAGAAACATGTTCCCAGAAAATCTTGTCCAGGCGTGCTTTCAAAATACACAGACGTTCTACGTACCTCGGCCGCCGGCTACAAGTCCCAGCATCAATGGCTCCGAGGCAACGACGACTGCCTTTCCCGTCACAACTGAGAGTCTCATCAGCAATGGTTCCAGAGTTATCAGCTCAGCGACGAAGAATCTGATGAGGGATGTACGATACGCGGACGGCATGAACGTCATGGGTAAGACCGTAAGAGTGATGCATCTCACGAGCACCGTGTTTCTTACAGTGTTAGGTCGATTTGTTGCTTAATAGTTTAATAATTTCGTGATGGATTCCTGCAAGAACACGTTATCTGCTTTCGTGGTTATTGCGAAAAAAGATATTTCATCAGTAGCCTAATGTTGTAACGCCTCTGAAATCTGAATCCACAATGAATCATTCCTAAGGCAACATCATATTCTATCATATCGTCTCATATCACATCATATCCTGATGTACGCGTCTCCGGCATGGTGGGAGTTCCTGAGTGGAGGAGATCGTGATCGTTTCGAACGCTTCACCAATCGACCTAGGCGAGCTGGATTTCTGCCGACAGTCGAAAGTTTGGCTAACCGAGCTGACGACGCGCTGTTTAAGGCCATAATAAGCGAACCTAAACACGTTCTACGTCGAATGTGCCACGAGCGTCAGGAGAGCCGATGCAATCTGCGACTCAGGCTCCACCCCTTTGCCCTGCCAGCTAAGGATAGCAAGAACTTTTTACCACGCCAGATGTTCAAAGACATTTACTAGCAGCTGTCTGAATCCTCGTTTAGCGTCACTCTCAATACTATAATCCAATCCAATTTGCCCCATCAGAACTATACCTATTATAGTGCTGAACAGTGCATTATCTAGGCCTAAAGCAATAATAGTACTATAGTCTCTAATACTATAACTGCATAATCATGCATTGATGTTACTTGTTGCGTCTTGACAGCAAGTTATGAAATTAACGAAAATACAATACAATATCCTATCACAACATATCATATCATATCACATCACGTTACACCAGGTCACATCACAATATTCATATGTCGTACACCATGCATCTTGCATGACAAGTTGCATCATATAGCATGCGTCATGTACCATGCATCGAATGATATGGTATGATGTGACGTGATATAAACTGTTATCACGCCGCATCGTGTTACGTCATAAGAACCGATCTGATTTGAACTTAAATAATTATGATCTGATAATAATCGCAGGTATAATCGTATTCTGCATGGCGTTTGGTCTGATCATTGGTCAACTGGGGCCACAAGCAAGAATCATGTATGACTTCTTCATGGCTATGAACGAGATCATCATGCGTCTTGTCGGAATCCTTATGTGGTACGTTTCGTCACACTACCCCTCACCGTCGAAACATCTCAACATCTCATCATCACAGGCTTAATTTGCACAGCCAACTGTATTGTTGTCCGTTTAACTACCAGTTGCTTGAAATTTTATAAGTGAGGTGTGTTACACAGAGTTAGATACCCAACAGTGAGCACCCCCAAATGTGAGCATCTTTGAAAATTTCGCCTAATTGGCATAGACGGTGACCCCACTCAGTGAATATGTCATAGTATCAATAAGCGTGTCCGAAAACCTTAAAAGATATTTGCTGGCATTTTTTCACAGTATTTGAGCGTTTTACAATAAAATTATATAAATATTCTTATTTTTCCTTTTTTGTAAGTACCGTAATCGATAACTTGGTCGTATATTTGGCCATGATATCAGTACTGGTATTGTTAAAATTTATATTATGTCCACTTTACCAGTGAGCGATAATAAAAGATTTAGGCCTATCTAGTGCCATTTCCGTTAAACCTATAATGTATTTCAGGAATTCAATCGGAAAAGCCTCAGAGTAGTGCTTTATTCAGAATGGTGTTAAATCTATCATCTTGAATACTTCATTATCACAAAAGAAGGTAGTTGGTCAATGAGAATGAAAAAGGAGCAATCCTTCAACCTATCACCGAAAGGCAAACATGGGTTGAAGTATTAGCGACTTCATGTATCTTAGCCTGTATATAACGGCACCCCTTAATCTTCCCCGACAGTGTTTGAGCAATTTACTTTTTTAGTGGGCACACGCAGGGCTGTTAATAGGCCTACTTGGTATCGCCGATACTTTTTTCAGTATCGCAGAAAGTATCGCGATAGTTTTATTTTGTTGGTATCGCATGTGTATCGCCGATACTTTTTTTTAGCCTGTCAGCGATACTCGATACCGATACTATTGTTATGTGTACTTCAATACTTTCAAGAAATAGTAGCCTATTGCTATTGGTATTTCCAATACTTTTATTAGGAAGTATTGGTATTGGTATTGCCAATACTTTTTTCCAGTATTGTTAACAGCCCTGGGCACAAGTGACATCGAATCCCTAAAACCAATCTCTGTCCTCGCGGGGATGAGAATGATGTTTAAAACTGTCACTTCTACATTACATTTTATGTGAAACCTCGGTCGGAGAATAAATAAAAGTTCTGTTGTTTTTTGGTCGTGTTAGGTACTCTCCTTTCGGAATAATGTGTCTGATAGCAGGAAAGATCATGATCATCCCTGACCTGGTGAAGACGGCCGAACAATTGGGAATGTACATGGTCACTGTCATCGCTGGTTTACTCATTCACACACTATGCACACTCTGCACTCTCTATCTTGTCCTCACGAGGAAGAACCCGGCTCTGTTCATCAAGGGTGTGCTCCAGGCCCTGATCACGGCACTCGGCACAGCCTCCAGGTACGTGATCAATCAATTATTAGGTCGAGGTCAAGAACCTATAACACGCAGGACTGGAAAGTCTTCATAAAACGTTGTGTGACTATTTGGAGAGCGGCCCTCTCGCGCAGTGCTTCCCAAACTTGTCAGTGTCACGGACCGGCAGTAATGGACTTCCCTTCTACGGTCTACAATCCACTCTGGTAGCATCTCTACTTCTTTCTCTCACCTTGAAACCTTCCTTTTCTCTCGGAGTACCTCTAACTGGAAGCTCTTCTGAAGGGCCTATGCTTTGAGAAGCGCTTTATAAAATGATCAAATACAATACAATAATTTCGTGGTGAACTAAACACTATGAACTTTACACCCAAAACTTAACACTTGTAAAGGAACAACGTTCTATCTGCTCCTGTTGATTTAATAAACAAAAATGAAATACAATACAATACAATGGAAGACATTGCAAAAGAGTCTCATTTTCTTTCGCAGTACTGCAGCCCTTCCAGTGACGTTTCGCTGTCTTGAGGAGAACCTCGGAATTGACAGGCGCGTCACCCGCTTCATGTTGCCTGTTGGGGCCACAGTAAACATGGACGGAACTGCTCTCTATGAGGCTGTGGCCGCCATCTTCATTGCTCAGATGAATGGAATCAGTCTGACCGCCGGAGAGGTCATTACTGTCAGGTAGGCATTTCGGTCACATGGAATGTATCCATAGACAATGAATTATACGTTCCTTTATTTGCCTCACGGAGTCGTAGTCTAACTAGCTTGTGTTGCGTTAAAGTTCAAGAGCAAAAACTTCACATTATGAGCAAATTATTATCATCATTATTAGTATTAATATTATTTCAATTAACTGTTAATGCCCAAGGTACATATGACCCCCGCGGGGACTTAAATGATAATTAAAGACGAGAGAAACCTCTGGAATGGTCACTATTCGTCAGAACAATCCGAAAAAATAATTTATTATTATAATTGACCCGAATTAATAAGGATTCCTCATGGATAGGCATTTTTCAGAAACACTTTATTATTATTATTTTTATATTATTGTTGTTGTTGTTGTCGTTGTTGTTATTATTACCTTCTTTGTAAACCTCAAGACTGTATTGTTTAGCCGTATTATTATTATTATAATCTTCCTGAGGTAGTACTACATGTAATCCTCAGGTTTAAAAAAAATTAGGGATAGTATTTTTCTTGGCTGGCTAGTATGTATGTATGTATGTATGTATGTATGTATGTATGTATGTATGTATGTATGTATGTATGTATGTATGTATGTATGTATGTATGTATGTATGTATGTATGTATGTATGTATGTATGTATGTATGTATGTATGTATGTATGTATGTATGTATGTATGTATGTATGTATGTATGTATGTATGTATGTATGTATGTATGTATGTATGTATGTGTATGTTTGCATGTATGTATCATTCTTATAGCAAAACGAGTGCATTCAATTATGATAAACGTTGCTTGTCCAGCTTGACGGCCACACTGGCCAGCGTCGGTGCCGCGAGTGTTCCGAGTGCCGGACTGGTCACTATGATCCTGGTGCTGACCGCCGTTGGTCTTCCCACTCAAGACATCAGTCTCATCGTAGCTGTCGACTGGCTGCTGTAAGTCCTTCGACTGTACAGTCTATTGGTCACTGAAACTAACTGAGTGGCTGCTCGTTCTTCATTGCTTCAGTCGTTCGTTCATTCATTCATTCAGTCAATCAGTTATTTACTTACTTAGTCAGTCAGTCAGTCAATCGGTCAGTCACTAACTCACTCGCTCACTCACTCACTCACTCTGTCGACTGGCTGCTGTAAGTCCTTCACTCACTCACTGGTCACCGAAACTCACTCACTCACTCGTTCTTCACTCACTCACTCACTCACTCACTCACTCACTCACTCACTCACTCACTCACTCACTCACTCACTCACTCACTCACTCACTCACTCACTCACTCACTCACTCACTCACTCACTCACTCACTCACTCACTCACTCACTCACTCACTCACTCACTCACTCACTCACTCACTCACTCGCTCGCTCGCTCACTCACTCACTCACTCACTCACTCACTCACTCACTCGCTCACTCGCTCACTCACTCACTCACTGAATCAGTTTGTCTGTCGGCCTTAAGATGTTTCAATATTTCAGCCAGCCAATTACCCTGTCATTAATAAAATGCCATTTTCTGGTTGTGTAGAATAAACTTCGAAGAGTTCGTACAGTATGTGTTTGCATCTTTTACTAATTAAATTAATGCTCAACAGTTGACTGTTTCGTTCGCATTCACAGCGACCGTATCCGGACAACTGTCAACGTGCTCGGCGATTCGTTTGGGGCTGGTATTGTTGCCCACCTATCGAGGGCTGAGCTCGAGGAACAAGATCGATTGCATGCGGAGGCACATCGCAGGGAATCGCTGCGTGAGCGTGCGGCCATTGCGGCCATTGAAATGGAGGAGACAGGATTCGAGGCAGACGGGCTACACACCAAAAGAGCAGGTTCATTAATTATCCGGTTTTATCCGGCTGTGTTCAGATGTTCTTCCATTTATATAGCGCCAGTATAATGCATTTATCAAGGATGGACGGCGAGTGAATGCCGACTATGGCACACTTCACTCAAGTGGAGGGAAAGCGGAGTAGTGGAGAACAGATGAAGATTTGGATGGATAATGTGAGAAAGGTTCTCCCTTGACGCAAGAAGTGGACATGGTCGGTGACAGAGAGAAGTGGAGACGTCTTGTTCAAACCCCATCGTCGGTACGTACCTGACGAAGAAGAAATGAAGAAGAAAAAGAAAAAGAAGTTGAGACGATATGAAGAGAATATAATTATAATGACAATAATTAATCAATCATTGGTGCTAAGCGAAGTATCAGTGTACATAAACTGCAGCTTCTCTGTGGAGATTCGACCTCTGCGCTACAAGACAGGAGCTCGACCAGCTACTGAGTATGCTTTACGATACGATACCATAAAATATAATATGATACAATGTATACTAATGTATAAGACAATGCTAAACTATGCGCGGATATATATATATATTATATGGCAGAAAACAGCGTAATAAAACACCGCATGCGTTAAGTTTGCACACTATTGCCACAGCTGATGACGAAAACTGCATTGAATAGCGTACAATGGTATTAAGTTAGGCCTAGGCCCTACATAAAAGCATACTTGTCGCATTGCGTGTGCATTTTTGGACTGCACTATATAACATTGAATCTCATTTCATTACTTTACATTGTATCTATCATGTAATGTAATGTAAATCTACGAAATTTCTCAGGGCCACACAAAAGCCACGTCAGGGAGACATATCAAATCTAGTCCGCTATAGCCAAGCTAATTTGTCCGTTGATTACAATACAGTGCTCTAAATGCCATTACATTACGTTCGATTTAATTTAACTTCATTTTTAAACATGCTGTGCTAAATATATCGCGTAATTTTGAATTTCAGACAGACACCACAAAGTCTGAGAGTGCTGGCGTGAGAGACCCGAATGACCAACGTAGTCTCCGTGAATGGCTCCGATGATAAAATTAATAATAACAGTAATAGGAATACTTGTCGCCTGAGTTGATTTACTGAGTTGTCTACCGATTTTATTTTTGTGTTACGTCAGAAATCAGTTGTATGAAATAATAATTATTAGCCTTTCACTTTCGAAAGAAACTTTCATGATAAACTTTCAACGTATACGTAAGACTCCTTCTAGTGACCAAAGCCGAGAACATGAAACCCGCTCTTGCTTGTGTAATTGCTCGTCCACTTTCTTGTTAATCACTACCGTAGCATTTGCTGTAGATTTTTAAAGTTATAATTTTAAAACGAAATTTGGTTGCTTGGTTGCTCTGGGTTAAAGCACAAATACATACCCTGCTGCTAAATTTAATCTCGCGAAATAAGAGTGAGAAAGATAGAACTTTGTTTGTATCATCTGTTGTTAAACTGATTCATATTTAGAGCTGTTCAGTTTATACTAATTGTTAGAATTTGAGAGTAAAAGCGACACTGTATTTCCTTACAAACACATTGACCGTAATAAAATTATTGCAAAAACCATAATGAATCTTCAAAAGAAACGCTCTAGAAACGTTTGGTGCAGACACAAATATTGAAAACAATTTCATAAAAGAAATTTAAAAGTAGGGGGCCTAAGTCATAACGTTTTGGATAATTGGAGAAACGATTTAGTTGGTTGATTTTGATATCTGTTTCAGTGGCTAATCTAGTAAGCATATAGGTTCGTGATGTGTTTCGTTAATCGTCGTGTGTACAATGTACATGTATATTGATGATTTTCAAGGCAAATTGGATGAACATATAAAACTGATGAACATATAAAACTGAATATTCATCCTTCGAAATATCAGTAATCTATAAATTCGTGTACTGTAAATAGCCTAATATTGTGCGGTATAAAGAAAAATCCTAGTTTCTTTTGTTATGGGCTATGGCCATCTTAAATAGTAAAATAATTTGAATGGAATTAGAGCTGTATAAAATGTATCAAAAGTCCTTGGAACAAGATATAATATTTCGTCCATTGTTCAGCTGGAAAGTTGTCTTGAATGTGTTAGTGCATAGCATATCCTATGCATAACATTTTCAGTCATCTGAAGCCAATCAAACATTGCTTTGAATAAAATTCAGCATTTGCCTATTTAAATACCTCATCAGTTAGGCCTATTTTTTAGCAAGCTAATCTTGGTATTGACAGTCAGAGGTTTGGTCATTTTCTGGTCCCGGTGCATTGGGCTCTGGGCCTAAAAAATATTTTAAGCGTTCATGTCAATAAATACCAAAGACTTGCGGGTAAGAGGACATCTACATGGCAGAATAGTATGCAGTAGAGTTTCAGAATTTTTCAGCTTGGAAACGAGTTCCGTTTAGTGTTTATAATATTATGTTAGAAGCCTAAACCATGCTAGTGATGTTCATTTTCGGCAGTTGTGCGATATTTACAGTTGTGAAACGTTATGAATTGTTATCGTATTTCGTTGAAGTTAATTTTGTTACACCGTTACGTTGCGTACGTTTTTATGTGGCTAACTAGTTACTAAAGAGTAAAATGCTGTTCTGTTTGCTTGTTCAATGAAAATATAAATAATAATTAGATAAAATATACAGAATTAATAACTCAGCCGCCAATTAGCTACATTGGTTTGAGCGTATAGGCTGCGTAGCAAACTCCTCTGCGCGGATCGCGGTTCGCTTCCCGAAGGTATCTTATATCAGAGATTTAAATCTTGGGCTAGCACGGTCCGTGTACTGGGGGGGGACCTTAAATGGCGTGGCGTCCATCAAACGGGCGAGCGGTGGTGAAGGATTTCACCCGATCAATTCAGTGAAAACTGAGCAGGGTCGAGGTCATGCAGTCTATATAGAAAATTGAGTACATTCACATTTATATTCTGCTTATCTACTTCTCGTCTAACTGCTTCTGTTAATCGCATAAGTTTTATTTTAAACTCTTACTTTGATTTTCTCTATTTCTTAGTTATTCCTCTACGCAGTGCTTTTTCAGCCGGAGGGGTCCGGAACGGCGTTCCGGTACCTTTTCTCAGCTATTAAAAAATAATTTAGTTAATTTAAAATTTTAATAAAAAATTATATAAAATTATTTATATACTTTAATTTAATGTCGCTTTCGGTGTTTGTTGATACTGACATAATGAAACATAAATATTAGCATGCCCCTATAATAAATTGTTCTAAATTTGTTGAGTTCCGGAACCTTTTTTTCTAGAAAAAAAGCACGGCCTCTACGTGATAATTTCTTGTATCTGTTTTGGCTGCCACCTGTCTCACTCTTTCACTCTGCATCTCTTTTGATATCATCCTTTGTTGCCTGCTTTGTGTGTGTGTGTGTGTGTGTGTGTGTGTGTGTGTGTGTGTGTGTGTCTCTCTCTCTCGGTCTTATCTGATTCGTTCTCTATATAGGCCTACACAATTTGTATATCAATCTAATTTAAAACAGCAAGAACCTGCAAATTAATCCCTTTCTCCTAACTGTGCAACAAACGTTGAATATATGCACCGATCTCAGACGACTAATATTGATGACCTGTCTGACCGTTGTCTTTAAAGTCTCAGACGTTTGCACTGAAAGTCTTGCATAAGAAATTCCAGATACTCGAATCAGTATATATATACATATATATAGCATATATATATGTATATATATATATATATTCGAAGTCTTCCAGAGTGAATCAGTGATTCAATCAGTCTTCTTCGAGTCAGTTAGCGCCAACTAAGTCTTTAATCATTCCGCTATCTGAGTCTACTTCCGCGCCCTGCTTTCCCATCTGTAAACTCGTCGATAACAGGTGCTCAAGGGATGCTGAAAGGCAGAAGACCGCCAGACAGCCAGCCTCACAGCCCCAATGATGCTTCCTCGTCTGAAGGGAAACCCTAGCTAGCTGACAGTGCGTTCGATGGCTCCTGATTCGAACTGAAAAACATTCTTAATCAGCCATAGAATACATCGTTTAGGAAACAAGATTTAATTAAGATATCGAATTGCATTAAGGGTTTTTGTCCAAGCAATACTTCACTGACATTTAAGAAGCGTACATTTTAAAGCTACATTAAGATGCACTTATTTAGATCAGCTGAATGTCCTGTGCAACACTTTGTCGCGACAAAGAATATCAGAAATGTGACAGCACACTCTTCTTCACACTGTTACCATATTTGTGACGCCAGGGGTCACCGTCGCTTGTCGCTTCCTAGATACTGAGCTAGAAGCTGAAATAGGCGAGAGGGGTCAACAATGTAGAATATTCTTCAATTCAGCAGTTCTGCGAATTTGCCATAACTTGCACTATCTAATCCGATTTTGATGCCGTTTGTTTTGTTCAACACAGAATAGAGCCCTTTATTGCACAGCAAAATTTCAGAATAATGAAGTAATGGTTGCTGAGGAGTTTAATGACATGAATATTCCGAAATTTTTTATTCCATTTTTTCACTCTAAACCAATGAAAGAATCAAACACACATACATGTAACTTCAGTTGAAAAAGATATTTTCATTCTGTAAAACGTATTTTGAAGCAGATTAATTGTAGAATATGACTAAATAAAAAGGTCAGAAACCGACATGTTACGGGTTTTGACCCCTGGCCTCACATTTTATTTATCATGTTTTAGTCAAGTTCAGTAGTGGTTTACGCCACACAATCATACACATACTCCGTCTGCCTTGCATCGATAAAACACATTCTTTTTGAGTAGAATTTGCTTTTTATTTAACGGAAGACTCCAAATTTAGTGCCCACCTTCAGGAAGTCAATTCAGCAGCAGTTAGTAAGTATGGTAGTCCATGGAAGCAATTGTGCAGCAATAGCGTGAATTAATGTATTGAAAGCAGGATGGGCGCAGGGAAGAAATAGAAGCGGTTTTAAGGAAAGAAAACTCGATTAAATCAAGAAATAGAATTAGAGAAAGTGTGGGATGAATGGAATTAGGGAGGAAAGGAGAGTGTGAGGAATGATGGAGGGAACGGAAGGAGGCAGAGAGAGACAGGGACAAGAACAACAGAAGGGAGAGAAGAAGGAGGAAGAGAAGTTTGAGAGAAAATTAGGAGACGTAGCCTACGATTGAGAAACAACCGACATCACAACAGCTAACTGGCTGACGATATTTGTAGGGATCTTAATTGTTACACTTCCGTAACTTTCAGCAGCTTGCATATGGACTAATTCGTTCGCAAAAATGAACTCGTGAAGACAATTCCTTGATTCAAAAAGATGTGACTGAAAGTATTTGTCTACAATTATATAACGTCTACATTTTTAGCCATACTATTTTCTTTCACAGGCTACACGTGGAGTCCCGTATTATCACCAGGCGGTGCATCGCAATGCGAAAGGCGGCTTTCAAATCAGACACGGTTAAATGCAGAGGTAGTTTCTTTCTGTGGCCGCAGAAGACTGAATCATGTGAATTTTATACGAGTTAACCCTCGGGCTACCAAGCTTTTTTTTGTGACATGGACTACCAAGGGGTGGTTACCACCCCCTGGATTTTTGGGTCTCGTTTGAGATATCATATCTTGTAATATATCATTGGATTCAGCATTCATTTCTGAACAAAATGATGTATTTAGTTTTAAAATATATCAATGCACCTCGAAATTATGCAATTTATAGCACTTGTACTTGTTCGATAAAAATTAAGATGTTGTAAAAAAACCGAACATTTTCACATATTTTAATTTATTTTGAACACTTCCGGTCATCAAAAAACAAATTAATCAGTATGAAAATATAGCACTACATGTCCTCTATGCAACGGCATAATTTATTTCTCTTCAAAAATAAATTATGAATACGTTATAATCGAAAAAACATGAAAAATGTGTGAAAGTGTAACCTATTTTCATACATTTTAATTTATTTTGAGCACTTCCGGTTGTCTCAGGTAAACTCAGTGACCATAGGAATGTAGCTCCACATTCCCTCTATAGAATGGTATAATTTGTGTCTCTTAATATTAAATGATGAATAAAATATAGTCGAAAATCTAGGGTGGGGTGGTATCCACCCTCCCTGGTACTTCGGGTATATTGGGTATCACTTTTGAACGGTGTGAGATATCTCATTTTACCTCAAAACGTGTGTAAATGAACCCCCTACAGCTACCTAAAAGGTCAAATTAATTTTGATTCCATACGGAAAAGTTTGAGATAAAACCTAGGGCGGGTGGATACCACCCCCTTGGTAGCCCGAGGGTTAAATTCGATTCGAGAATCTTCCCAAAGCAGGTGTAACTAAAACACAATGGCTATCAGCTGATAGCCAAGCAAGTGATAATACGAGGCTTCACATGTAGCCGGTGAAAAAAATGGTATGGCTAAACATGTTGACGTTATAAAGAAATAAACAAAGAGATAAATAATAAAATAATCTCGCGAAAATGCTGAGTTCCGCTGGTCTTTGTAGGAGATGCCATTGATATGAAATAATCTAAATCGCTGGAAACCTTGTCAAGTCTCCGCCTGAACCACTCTCTCACTACCTCACCTCGCCTCCTTTGATTAATTAATCAAAGACAGACAATCTGAATCGAATTGGTTGCTGTTCGAACTTGTTGTTCCTGTTGTCCTCCGTTGCACGATGCCCCGTTGCTCCTACGAACCGACTGAGCAGCCGTCGAGCTCGTCTCTCCATCCGAGACGGACCTTCGTTCGTCGTCGTTATCGTCGTCCACGAAAACCTTCCTTGACGACGAAGACGCACGAGGTTCTGACTCGGGCACCGATTCCTCCTCGTCGGCATCGTTGCATCCGACGGCGGATGAGATGTCGTCGACTGACTTACTCAGGCGCATCTCGAGTCTCTTGAAGAGCCGAGCGACGCTCGTGTCGAGGCTCGGCTTCACCGGACACCTGTTCTGACGTTGATAAGACGTCAGGTCGACGTCAGAGTTGCACCGCTCGCGTACTTCCGGTACGATGACGTTGCTATGACTACCTTCCTCCTCCTCCTCCTCATCATCGTCACCGTTCGTACCTCCCTGCTTGCGGGAGACCGCGCTGGGACGTCGGTACTTCTCCGTGTGGCGAAGTCTTCGGTCACGGTAGGCTGTGATGCACCAGTCGGACAGGTGATGGGCCTGTCCCGACGAGTAGGGGAACATCGTCATGCCGACGGAGAGCCGTGCCACGGATGAAAGAGCATGGAGCATTCGACTGAGGCGCTTTGGACCTGAAACCATGAAAGTGTGGCTCTGCATTAGCTGCAGTCTGAGCATGCAGTGTTAAGAGAAGCATCATTCACAGGCGTCCAACCAGATTAGAAATCGTTCAGGCGTTGCTTGGATTGAGAATGGATACGTCGTCAGATCGACTGCATGGTCCAGATAGGCGTACGATTTCGACTGACAATTTTTTTCCCCGCTACTACTACTACTGCTACTGCTACTGCTACTGCTACTGCTACTGCTACTGCTACTGCTACTGCTACTGCTACTGCTACTGCTGCTGCTACTGCTACTGCTACTGCTACTGCTACTGCTGCTGCTACTACTACTACTACTACTACTACTACTACTACTACTACTACTATACGACAGCTGGCATTTGAACTTTGGCCGAGCTAAGATGAAGGTGAGAGACAGAGGGAGAGAAAGAGAGAGAAAGAGAGACAGAGAAAGAGAGAACCGAAGCAGTATCTAATTACGTCGACTGGTCAATACCATTGACCCTTCGACAAGCAATGGCCATCGAATCGATCCAATGTTTACCATTTCATGAAGCGGCGATCGTTGCATCTTGACAGATTAATTGATATATATTCGGCCTAGTTCTGTCTAAGTTCTACTGTGCAATTCTGGTTCGCGAATGCTGCGGATCCCCCATTGAATGAAAGACAATGTACTCGTATCTGCAATCACCAGGCTCTGTCCGTTCTTTCTTGCTGAATCCCTGTCCCTTTGTGTTTGTATAGTCCCAAGTGACTAAATGTCATGCCAAAAGTGCTTCTATGCATACCTTTGTCTCATCGTATGTCTACACATCACAGCCCAACTAAGTTATTAAAAATATTAATAATTATTTATCATTTATTCATACATTCATACTTTCATCTATCCATGCATCCATCGATTAGTATTATTATTACGAAATATATTTTAATTTGCGTTATCAAATGGAAATGCAAATATGAGGTGCTGTTAGCCAGCCGCCAGGTAACGAGTAGGTAGATATTCAAACGAGAAAGCCAGTGAGAAATAGAGTTTTGAGGTTTCTAGATGGAAGAAAGAGTTCTAGGATCGGAGAAACATTGGTATTCGGTTCCATTCCTTGAATCCAGCAACATTGACTAGTGGCTGAAGGTTGAAGGCCGGCAGGAGTGCTCTTCGAGGTGATGCACGCAGCAGAATGTTGGTGAAGCAAATATTGTAAATATTACTGGTCGAGAACAGATCCCTATGTGGCACTAGCAGCGCAGAGAGAATTACCAATGCTCCCTTGCTGAGACCGATCGCAGAGGTATGAAGCCAGCCAGTTTAGGGCAGTCCCAATGAAACTGAAGCTGCTTCTGTCTAGAAAGTAGTGATCAGTAGTGTCAAAAGTGATCCATCCATCCATTTACCAATTCATCCATCCATTCATCCATCAAATCAATCGTTCATTAATTCATTCGTTCAGTCATTCATCCATTTATCCATTAATCCATAAATCCGTTCATCCATTCATCTCTTCGGTTATTCATCCATTCGTCCAATCATTCATTCGTCCATTCATTCATCATTTAGTAAATTCGTTTTTTCTGTCATTCGTTCATTCTTTAATTCACTGATTAAAGCTTCTAAATAGCGCTTCTTCGTGCTGAGCAATTGTAAGAAACTCATCAGAAAGAATAACATTAATTAAATGATAGTCAATAATTACCCACATTATGTATGTCCAACTATACATACAAGAATATTCATAAGCTCGTGAAATCGTAACGTGTCCGAATTAACGAGAACTGAATTAATTGGATGTAGAAAATATGCCTTTCGAGCCACAGTAATAAAATAAATAGCAATTATATTGACACACAGGAAGACCGAGTCTGATTAAAACATTATGGACGTTAGTTCATTAGCGAATGGAAATTAGACGACATAAAGAAGTCGAGGCTCATAAAGTAATTTGAATGGAGCTCAACTTAAACGACCCTTACTCTATTCCGTTCTATCATTCAGAATTAATTTAGGCTCAGCTATAGAAGTTACTAATAACCAATATTTACTATTTCACACCAGAAGTCGAACCCAGACGAAACATCGAAGCATTACCACTTGCTATGGCCAGCATGCAAAGCAACGAAACTACTTAGAGAAATCCCAATGTTCGATTGTTTTTGTCAGCTCTGTGCCTCAGCCCAATGATCGCCCAACCCCAGAGTTGAGGACTCGACGGTGGAAGCTGACAAGGACAGGGTGTCAAGGGTGCGTGGAACTGACGTGGAAAGGGGGCGACTCGCAGAGGACCTCGAGTTGACTCGATACACGAATTGGCAAAAATCAATCAATCGAAGAGGAATTAAAGGCATCCGCGAAATTGAACGACATTCGGTTTCAGTGGAGAGACGACCTCGGATGTTAGATACGACTCATACGAGAGACATTTATTACCCAGAAATACAGGGAAAGAGAGAGGGGCGAAGAGAGAGACAGACATAAAGAGACAGAAACAAGGCAGATGGAGAAAAACAGGTAGATAGTCAGAAGCAGAGAAAATGGATACAGACGGAAATAGAGTATGAGAGGCAAGGTGGCAGTTAGATAAATAGACAGACAGACAGACAGACAGACAGACAGACAGACAGATAGACAGACAGATAGATAGATAGATAGATAGATAGATAGATAGATAGATAGATAGATAGATAGATAGATAGATAGATAGATAGATAGATAGATAGATAGATAGATAGATAGATAGATAGATAGATAGATAGATAGATAGATAGATAGATAGATAGATAGAGATAGATAGATAGATAGATAGATAGATAGATAGATAGATAGATAGATAGATAGATAGATAGATAGATAGATATATAGATAGAAAAATAGATAGATAGATAGATAGATAGATAGATAGATAGATAGATAGATAGACAGACAGACAGACAGACAGACAGACAGACAGACAGACAGACAGACAGACAGACAGACAGACAGACAGATAGATAGATAGATAGATAGATAGATAGATAGATAGATAGATAGATAGATAGATAGATAGATAGATAGATAGATAGGTAGATAGGTAGATAGATAGATAGATAGATAGATAGATAGATAGATAGATAGATAGACAGATAGACAGACAGACAGACAGACAGACAGACAGACAGACAGACAGACAGACAGACAGACAGACATACAGACAGACAGATAGATAGATAGATAGATAGATAGATAGATAGATAGATAGATAGATAGATAGACATAAAAAGATATGTATATTATATAATATATAGGGGCCTACCAATATATTATGGGTAGCAATAAAACAAACAGAAAAAGATAAAGAAGGCATAGCGAGATAAACAGAGAGTAAAAAAGAATGATACCATTAGAAGAGCTGCCCCGTCGCAGCAGAACTATAGGAGGGCTCATGGATCCGATACGTATGCATTTATATGGCGCTGTTCATTATTCCTCTGTGAAGCAGTCCGGCAAGAAAGAACCGTCTTGCTATAAAGCAGAAAACCCAGACATTTCATTCCGGATGCCAGAGCAATCAACACTGACTCTCTGCGTTACGACACTTCCCTGTGTTTTATCGCCAGTTTCAGCACGTCGTCTGGGGCAATCCAGCCACATTATTCCCCCTAACAAATAGGAATAAATTTCTGGTGGACTGAAAGAAAAAGTCGAAGAAGAGGAAGTGGCAGACGACTGCAATAAAACTTCGGACATCCATCACTCAGCGGCTCTCGCAGGTTGGTAAAGATCCAGGCTTACAAAGGCCCAGGTCTATATACGCAGGCTTAGACCGACCGAAATGGCAACAGTGGAAACATTGAATGTATAAGAACGGGTCATTTCCATTTGGCGCCTATTGTGGTTGGTGCTTCAGGGAAGTCTTTTGATTCTTCATCGACTCTTCCCTTTCGTGGTCGCTGCACATCTCCGGGAGACGAAGGGGTTACAGCGGTTGCAAAGACGGGATTAGGGCTCTTGTTATGCACAATGGTATCGGGGAAGCATTGTCCTGGCCCGGGCCATGTTGGTACTGGAGATGCGTCGTGGGGTCGTGATCTAGGGTCTAGTTGATGGATGTGCTGTCGGCGCCAGTGTTTCATTAGCAGCGGCGAGGTTATGAGCATGGATTCTCGTGACTATGGCAGCGAAAGCAATAAGATATTTTAAGACGAATGTTTCGTCTTTAATGATTTCTGCTGGGTGGAGGCGTTTGTATGATTTTTAATGGCACAACTGCTTTGCCCGTCTCTGTCTGTTTGTCTTCCTTCATATCTGTCTGTATGTCTGCGTGTCAGTCTTTATGGCTGCGTTATCATGTGTCTCTGTTTATCAGTCTGTGTGTATGTGTGTCTCTGTGTCTGGTCATCTGTGTTTTCTGTGCTTGTTCGCTTGTCTATCTCTCAGTTTGTTTGTATGCCTGTGTGTGTCTGCGTCTATGTGTGCCTGCATTTGTCTATGATACGTGGGTAGCTCTCTGTCTCTGAGTATTTTCGTTTGTATGTCTGCGTGTCTGAATGCTTGTGTATGCGTTCGCATGTGTCCCTGTTAATCAGTCTGTCTGTCTTTCTGTCTCAGACAATCTGTCTGTTTAGCTGTCTGGCTGTCTGTCCATTGGCGCCTCTCTATTCTTAGACAACCTTTGCTTCTTATAAGCAATATCTTTTCTCTCTCTTTGCCTTCCTACTCATCTGTTTTATCTGTCTTTTCAGTTCATTGTTTTTTAATCATCCAGCTATACGGCTGGGTCGTTTAATATCTCCTTGTATATATGTATGCATGCATCATGGGCACCTAAAGGCGCATTTCAGATAACTCACAAAAGCGCTGTAATAACTACAAAAACGCTCCTTCTACCTGTGTGTCCACTGTCCACCTGTACATCTGCTTCAGACGCCAATTCTAATATAATGTTTGGTCATCATGTGAACTGAGGCGCCGTATGTGGCAGCAGTCAGTCGCGTGTGAAACATCCCAGAGGTTGCTTGTTACTGAAGGTGCTATATAAATGGTCGTAATTTCAGTTACAAAATACAATAAAAATTTTGAAAAATAAATGCAGTCCATAAGTTTTAATGCAACAATTGTATGACGCAACTCAATAAACTCCAAGAAAAACATTTCAGTGTTATTTCGTCTTACTTTTTGAACTACAGATGGCGGCAATGTCTTCCTGCTTCACACCGGCTCTTGTGCATAGATTCAGCAAAGCTTCGATTTGTCTCTGAAAAGGAATTAAAATATATAAGAGGTTTCACACACCTTATATACATAGTTGTCGATAGGTTGAAACAGTTTTATCATTAAGTTGTAATCGAAGAAGTCTTATCGTAAAGTTGCACGGCTGACGAAATTGACTTAGCAAAGAATTTTAGTAGGCTATAGAATGCGCAAAAGAAAAGTCGAATTAGATTTATTTGAAAAAACTTAGCTCTAATCTAATTTAATGATTTTCTAAAACGCAGTTCTCATAATGCTCAAAACTCGATGTGAATCACAATCGAGAATCCTAATCCACTGATTCACCGAAAGAGCAGAGAAACCAGAGGCAGGCAATGGTGGGTATGCAAGTCGAACGAGATGGGTAAAACTGATCATGCTATAATTTTGCCTATTTTAACCCTATGACGCACACCTTCCTGGCCAACACATTTAGCACACCTGGGGTCAAATTGACCCCACCGATAACAAGGGTGGATTTGATACCATTTAATAGAAAGTCGAAATGAATGCTCCAAGTTTAGGTTGGACAGAGTGCGTGCATGTACGGAAAATGTTTGAATCATGATACAATGTTAGATTCAATGTACGAAACAAAAAATCGTTTGTTGTAACCTAGGTATTCGTCACCACAGTGATCGTTCTAATGCTGGAAATGAATGTTCTTGTGACGTCTGTGGTATGTATGTATGTATGTATGTATGTATGTACGCATGTATGTATGCATGTGTGTATGTATGAATGTATGTATGTATGTATGTATGTATGTATATATGTATGTATGTATTTATGTACATATGTGCGTATGAATGGAAGGATGAATCTATGTATGGTGGGATGGATGTATGCATGTATATTTGTATGCATGTATGTATGTATGTATGTATGTATGTATGTATGTATGTATGTATGTATGTATGTATGAATGTATGTATGTATGTACATATGTATGTACATATGTATGTATGTATGTACGTATGTGCGTATGCATGCAGGGATGAATCTATGTATGGTGGGATGGATGCATGCATGTATATTTGTATGTATGTACGTATTTATGTATGTATGTATGTATGTATGTATGTATGTATGTATGTATGTATGTATGTATGTATGTATGTATGTATGCATGCATGTATGTAAGTACGTATGCATGCATGCATATATTTGTATGTATGTGTGTATATACAAATACTAATGAACGCATGAACATGTATATATAATTATATGGATGTATATTGTATGTATTTATATATGTGTGTATGTATGTGCGTATGCATGAATGTGTGTGTAGGCATGTATGTGTTATGCATGTATGCATGTATGTATGCATTCATGTATATATTTTCTATGTGTGTATATTCATGTATTCATGTACATGTAGCCTAGGGATGTATGTTTGTATGTATATGTGTGTGTATTGATGGATGTATATATGTATGTATGTATGCTTGTATGTATGTATTTATATATGTATGTATGTATGCATGTGTGTATGTATGTATGTATGTGTGTATTTGTGTATGTAACGTAGCCTGGTTTATGTTATAGTCAATGTTACAGCCTGGGGTCAGATTGACCCCAGGTGTGCTAAATATGCCCGAGTGTCATTCTTATTTTTGTATCATTGAACCTAGAATTCTAAACTCTTCCAATTTTTCCATATATGTAGAGGGATGAATTGCTGAGGAATTTGAATTATTTCAGATTTTTACTATTTGTATCAACGCAGCTATTCAAAAAATTCCATCGCTGGGGTCAAATTGACCCCAGGTGTGCGTCATAGGGTTAATCTCCAAGTGATACTGCAAAAGATGGTGTGCTATTTTTCCAACAGAGAATAAGCCTAATTAGATCGAAAAAATAATTGACCCAGAAGTTGAGTACGTCCAGCACTATTAGGCCTACTAACACAGCATTGACAAAGCTTCGATTTTGTCTCTGAAAAAGATTATTTAGGAGATTTCACAAATCTTATACCGTTTTATCGTCAAGTTATAATAATGGACTAAATGTTATTAGTAAAGTTACGCGGCTGGCCAAACAATAAAACTGTAAACGGAAAAACGCAAACCTAATGCCTACACAAGGACGCAATTTTGTAATCGCATTGCTTTCTGACAATGAATAAACGAAGATTCTATTAATTATTTTCTGATTAAATGGATTGATTAGATTAATTTAAAAGCTTGACTCTAGTTTAATCTGATTTCGTTCCGTATAAAAATGGCGCTATAGAAGTAGAAACCTTGCTATATTATAAATCCTGTTTAGGATCCAGTTGTCGGATTCCATTTGATCACTTACAATGCGCGTCTGTCTCTCTTCCTCGGCCGCCTCCAGTTTTCTTTCCGCCCTTCGTCTAGCTCTTCTCTGGAGTCGAATGCGAAACTCCTGTCTCTGCTTGACCGTCACGATGATACCTTTAGACAGTAATTAACAAGACGACGACTCTCATTAAGACATCGACTCCATCAGTCTTATGCAAAGCCACGCACCACCCGCCCGCTAAATTATATATTCTTGTGGGACATAGTTACCGACTGGATAGAGAGCTTTGCTTGCAACGCGGAAAGTAAAGGTTTGTGTCCTAACTGTACGTAGATGGATAGAGCACTTGGCCTGTGACGTGTAGAGTGCGGATTTAGGCGCTCTTATAACGGCATGGCCGTGTTACGGCGCCATATAAATTGTCGTAATTATTATTATTATTATTATTATTATTATTATTATTATTATTATTATTATTATTATTATTATTATTATTATTATTATTATTATTATTAGTTATTATTCGAGCGGTTCCACTCCCGCTGTCACTGTGCAAAGACTTTAAGCAAGGACTTCACTCCCAATTGGTCAGCGACATCGATGTCCTGTCTTATGGTCGTGTGTGCACTTCCGAACTTTGAAAGGAGAGCCATTATTGTATAGTATTATTATTTGTAATCGTAATCGTAATCGTGATCGAGTATTTCTAAAGCGCAACTTAAAATCAGAGGCACTCCCCGATTCGGACCACTGTCTTCACAAACACAAAAGAGAGGTTTACAGGCGCTTGCGGAACTTATCAAAAGAAAGAGAAAAGAGGTCGGCTCTAAGAGACTGAAGCAGCCGGTTCCAGCTGGAGGGGTCCACAATAGCGAAACTCAGGAACTGGGCCAGAAAAATGCGCGTCCGTGCACGGGACCAACAAGTGGTCACTGGCCGAGGACAGAATGCAGTTGTATTATTATTGTTTTATATTATTATTATTATTGTTATTATTATTATTATTATTATTATTATTATTATTATTATTATTATTGTATCATTTGTAGTGTTATGCAATGCAGTTGTATTATTATTATTGTTTTGTATTATTATTAGACCTATTGTATTATTAGTAGTGTTATGCAATGCAGTTGTATTATTATTGTTTTGTGTTATTATTATTATTGTAATATTATTAGTCTTATGCAATGCAGTTGTATTATTATTGTATTGTAAGCTCATTTATTCTTTGCACTTAGTACGGTCAGTGAAAATCTGAATCTGAGGTGCAAGACAACTGTGCGGGTACAACGTGCCTAAGTTCGTTACACGGAGTCTGCATGGCAGGGTCGGACTTGCAATCGTATGGATAACAGACGCTACCGAGTAAGATCTCCAGTTCAATTAACTCCCACACAATCATCCCTGCCAATCGCTTAATCACGCATGGACATCTCACGGTGGGTTTTACGACCTGTTTTGCCGTTGTCGTCAAAGGTCCATCTCATTGGCAGTAGATCCCAAGAGGTAATATCTCGATGTTCTGACTCAGAAAGGCGCTATAAAACCTGTCTACTTGAAATGCATAGCAATTCCATGACCGCTTTGACCTCATGGGCCTTAGAACAGTGTCAAATAATTGTACAAAATGAACAAAAACATCCATCGCCTTTGAGTGCAGCTTTCCTTTAAGGGTTGGTAATGTCAGGTAAGACAAGACAAGGTAAAGGCAAGATAAGGTACAGACTGGGCAAGGGAAATAAGGTAAGGCACGAGCCGCAAGACAAAATAAGGTAAGAGCAAGACAAGTCAATTAAGTGAGGGTATGCTAAGGTAAGGAAAGCTAAGGATAGGTAAGGTACGTAATATAGTTGGGTATATAGGTAAGATAAAGTATGGTAAAGTGTGACACTGTATGGTATGGCAAGATAAAGGTATAGTCGCCTGTTGCTTTTAACTGTTCTGTTAGTTTATAGGCCTTCAGGAGAAGGATATTTCGGCCGAAGTGCAAACACAATATAATAATAATAATAATCTTTTCTTTATTAAGCGTCTGACAAACGCACTGCGCTGTACATTTACATGTTATGCAATTTAAATCTTAACTACTAACAGAACAGACAGCCTGCAATACAACGGCGCTAATAGCAGCCTACAAAGCAAATCCGCCCAACGGGGCTCGAACTCGGTACCTCTCGGTCTCTGTGCCAGCTGTTATCCAAAGCGCCACGGCCCCCCAATACAAACGATATAGCAGCTGGAGGACTTTTACTTCTTATGTCACATGGCTTGACCACCCACAATTGTCAGTTTCACTTATAAGCAGCGGAATTCAAAATAGTCGGCTAATAATCATTTTACATGTATGTTAAATTATAATAGTCCTAGTAAATTAATTTATGACAAACATATGCTAATTATTATAGACATTTCAATTTGTGATAGGCAATTAGGCATAATGTGGGATTGAGACATAAATATTTAGGCATTAATATAACAAATAAATGCTTGTATCTCTTTGTTTACCTTTTAATTTCCTGGTAGGGACTAACTCAGATTTGTTGTTAATAATAGGCTACAACAGAAATGTAGCCTACAACTGTAAATAGATAGAAATAGATAGTGGAAGTAACCGAAATAACCTTCAGCGGCTACTGAGAGTAGCCGAAATATTCTTCAGCGCTCGTGAATAAGCTGGTGCCCTGCGTTTAGCTTTAGAGTAGCGCTTTAGAAATTTGTAGTTTACGATTACGATTACGAGTCTTATTCAGTTACCGTCTACAACTCGCGCCACACGCCAGACGAGAAGAACAAAGAGGGCGGCCGCTGCCTGCTGTCCATCATCACCGGAGACTCCGCCCAGAAAGACGATGTCAACGGTAAACGAAGTGCCAATCACCATGGCATCGAATATCTAATAATACAAGCAACGTCTCTTAGTGTTAATTTGACTAATCGTAGTTTGATAAGTTTATCCTTTTCGGATTATTCTGGTAAAAGTGGAGCAACTTTTCAAATTTACACACTACCTTACGCTACCTGTCTCAAGGTTCAGTTTTATTTAGCTCAGTTATCTAATATGACTTCTATAGCGTCGCTATCATAATTCATTTAATTTCAGGGATTTATATAGCGCCCCTTCAAGATTATCTACTAAGGAGCGCTCCCGACCCAACCCCTGCTAAAGAGAACAGTCTTGAGGTTAGAGAAGAACGTGGCCGCAAGGGCTCGAGGCATTAGGCGTAGATCCATCGGGAGCCCATTCCAGATTGCAGGGCCAGCAACGGAGAAGGCACAGCGCTGCATAATAGATGTCCACGACGGGGTGACAAGGAGCTTAGCCTGCCTAGATGAGCGGTGGGAACTGTTGAGCAGCAGAGCTCCTGTCAATACACTGAGGCTGCACCCGCGAGGCAGCGCCAACAGGGCAGAAATGCGATAAGCGATCCGCTGCAGAAAGAGAGCCAATGCAAGACATACCACATACATAAGGCATCAATCAAGGGAAGTCGTAGTCGACAATCATAGGGATGCATGCATGCATGTATAAGACCATTTATATAGCGCCTTGCACGAACCGAGCTAAGGCGCTAATGTAACCTAATCGCAGATCCGTTGGAGAACCACGGCTAGAAACGAAGTCTTAGATATGTGTAGCACTCTGAGAAGGTAGATAGGTAGATATACAGGTCAGAAATAGGTACGTACATGTAGATAGCTCAATACTAGGTAGGTACATAATAATAATAATAATCTTTTCTTTAATTAAGCGCCTGACAAACGCACTGCGCTGTACATTTACATGTTATGCAATTGAAACAATCTTAACTACTAACAGAACAGACAGCCTGCAATACACGGCGCTAATAGCAGCCTACAAAGCATATCCGCCCAACGGGGGCTCGAACTCGGTACCTCTCGCTCTCTGTGTCAGATGTTATCCAATGCGCTAATATAAACAAGCTACGTATGAATGAATTTATTAATTGCATTTATGGACAGGGTATACATGTATTTGTATGTATGCATCCATGCATTTATGTATGTATATATGTAGTGTATGTATCTATGTATCTAACTGCTTATTAAATTTACTGCTTAAAAAGTATTATTTTATCATTGATTTGCATCTTTCTAAGGCATTCGCTGATATTGCACGCATGATGCCGTCCAGAACGCCATCAATTCACTGGCGACTTAGCCTGTTATTGAGAGACGTCTTAGCTGCAGGGAGACTATTTCCCCCAAGACATCCCACTGTTTGATGACGACACAAAGGTATGCGTTGTTACCATGGAGCGTTGCCATGGTATTATAATTCTGCCTACCTCAATCTTATGTCTGCAGATAAACCTTCCTAGCGCGATTATCCTCACCAGATCCTGCAACACAAATCATTATTTCATTAGTTCAGATAAGTCGTACATGCATGTCACCGTCCGTCCGTGGTCCACAATCCAGAGTCTAGTTCATAGTAGATAGAATTGAATTTCAGCAAAAAATTCCATAGTGTTCTATATGTAGGCCTATGTATGTACATGTATGAGCACTTGTGATAGCGCCTCTTCAAGATTACTACTCAGAGGCGCTCCCGACTACAGCGCGGACACTGAATCGGAGTTTCACGCCGAAGCGCATGAGCAATTGCGAGGGAAGGTCTTGCGCAGGGTCCCTACGCGGCGGCTTGAGGTGGATTCGAACCCGCAACCCTCCGGCTGCAAGGCACCGAACAGACCCCTACACCACCGCGCCGTGGCTTCATAAAACCACTGAAGGCAGTCGATTATCCAGTAACAACAACATGATTAGACGTCGTCGTTTTAGTACAGGATAAATTGCTGTGTGCAGCTTAGCATAGAATTATTGTCGACTTATGTACGGCTTGCTTCTGTCATAACACTGTCATGTCATTTACTCGATTAAAGAAACTAAGGATGGTACGAAGAAGAGGAAGCCATGGGTATGAAGCGTTAGCGACTTCATTTTTCTTAGCCGCGGCATTATATTATGAGGGCGTGCGGCCAGTCCTCTCCCTCGCAGTATGATCTTCCTATCGAAATTTCACGGTAAATGTACTTATTATGGCTGAGTTGGTTAGGGGCGCAGATGGAGCAGAAATCTATAAACAAATTTCTACCCTGGAGGGGATTTGAACCCCGACCTCTCCGTTGACAGTAAACTTATCAATAGATTATCGCGCAACACAAGATGGCTTAATTAAAGTGATGATTACTCTGATTGTATGAAGGCGAACAATGGAATTATTTGTAAGGTAAAAATAGCAAATAATATATAGTTAATTATAGACATAATATAATATATTTTCGTTTATTCAAACAATCCGGTTGACACACCGCAACCGGTTACAGTGTACAATTATGCAATTGAAACAATTCACAAGAACACAAATGACAGAAGACATAAATCAACATACACACACTTACACACACACCTACACACACGCACGCACACCCACACATACACAAACACATTCACATATATATTTAATGAGCAACAACTTCTCTAGCACAGGCAGTGCTTAATGCAAAGGCATCAACTGATGGCGCACCAACACCAAGTCTTAATTAGATCAGTACCCAGAAAGTATATCGGCAGACACAGAGGCTTTTCTATATGGTAGATACACTGGCAAACTTGAATATATTTTATAATTTGAAGCGCATTTTGTTTAGTGAGCCTACCTCGAGTACCAGAAATCCAAGTATGGCGATACTGACGAAATGGAGCGCGTGTGCTACGTCACGAAATACGTCAGCCTTGGCAGACGACTCATTATTAGCGATGAACTGCTCGAAACTGAATCCTCTGCTTGCACGGGCTTTCGTCTTCGCGTTAGAGAGGTTTGACTGTAGATGGTCCTTAGCATTGTCCTGCGCATAGTCCTGCATCTGGTCTCCTGCGAAGGCCACCGTTGGTCCGCTGGTCTGGTTGTTCGCGGATGGGTCTTCATCGCTTGGCAAGTGGTGCATTTGTCCGTGTTCGCTGTTGTCCTTCGTTGAGAATCTGGACAGTTTGTCGGGATGCGTGTGTTGGATGAATTCGACCAACGTATTCAGCTGTTCGTCCATTTGCAGGAGTCTCTCTTTGTACAAAAGATAAGGTAAGGTAGGATAACGTGAGCTCAGATAAGATAAGACATTGGCGTATGTATGAGTGTATGTGGTGTGTATGTATGCATGCCTGTCTGTATGTATGCAAATATGTATGCATACCTGTCTGTATGTATGCAAATATGTATGCATGTATGTATGTATGTATGTATGTATGTATGTATGTATGTATGTATGTATGTATGCATGTATGTATGTATGTATGTATGTATATATGTATGTATGTATGTATGTATGTATGTATGTATGTATGTATGTATGTATTAATGAATATATAAAAAATTTGAGCAGCTACTTTGTGAGATCGAGTAATGTCTAAGATTGAGTTCATGTGGAGCTACGTAAATGAAAATTAAGCTCTATGTACGTAAGAAATCTAGGTATGTAAGAAATTTAGACAGAAGCATGAATTTATTTTGTCAATGTCTTAGAGTGTGTGAGAGCGTGTGCTTCACATCGAAATCGCCGAGGTAGGCAAGATCTAGTTCGGTCCGGGGTCGAGGTCTAAAGGTCAGGCATGCAGGATAGACAGACGAACGGCTACGGAGGATGGTGTTGGGAATTTAAGCCGATCGAACGATGCGGAGAAGATGAGACATCAAGATGTGATTTGGATACGGTGCAGAATTGGTGGCTGATCTACAGCATGGGTCGCGGAGTTAATACAAGAGTCACTAATTAAACCAGCACTGGACTTATGCCGGTCGTATAATATCAATATAAAATGAATTTTATTCATTTATTCATTCATTCAGGATATTTATATAGCACCTCTTCAATGGAACTATTCAGAGGTGCTCCCGACTCCAGCACGGCCAAAACGAACAGTTTTCAGGTTATTATAGAACATGTCAGAGAGCAGTCTGGGAATAAGGCTCATTTCCAATTTTAATAAGATTACTGCCGTGTGCTATAAACCAAGTGGAAAGCCAGAAGAAACACTACCGTAGGCCTACTGTAAAAATTGCATGTCAGCAGAGTCCAAATGTGACTCAATCGCTCAGAATGCTCTCCGAGGTTTAGCGATGAGTTTATTAAGTGGAATTTTCTGTGATGCGTCATTGTACCCCCGATCGAAACACAGGGACATAAAATTATGTCTTCCCATATTATGGGAAGGCAAAGCCTCTGGTTCAGTTTTATGGCTATGACTTAATACCTAATACTGCCTTAAATATAAGCTGTTTGTCCAGTGCAGGTCGTTTTATGACTTGGGATCATCCTACAGATGTGCCGTAATTCATGAGATGACTTAAGATGTGGACAGGCCATGGAAAGGCGGCGCAAGTGTGCAATCAATATTCATGTTACAAATAGGTCTTCACGCAGGAATGTTTATGGATCCTTCGTTGCCTCTCCTCTCGCTGGAAGTTGTTGATAACAATTATGTTGACAAGAGCGGCGAACGAGGCGTCATAACAATGCAATCCCGACTTAAATTAGAAAATAGTTCGACAAGGCTCAGTGGTCCGCGAATGTCTAAGTGGATATTGTGCTGGACTGTCAGTCGAGATGTCGGGAATTCCCCTCCAAGGCAGAAATATGTTTCGAGATTTAATCATCTGCGCTCCTAGCAAATTCAGCCTTAATATGTGCACTGGCATGTTGATGGGAAGACCACACGGCGAGGGATAGGACTAGTCACCAACATCATAAGCTTTAACAAATGAAGTCGCTAACATACTTATGGGTCCCTCTGGGTTAGCTTTAAAGGATTGCTCTTCTTCTTCGAAGACTATCGTATGACCTAAGGCACTATTGAAATTACACGTCAGGAGGCCAGTGCACAGAATCAATCTTGAGAATGGGTTTTAAGACGTCAATCCTCTCACACTGACTAAGCCTAACCACTTGAAAATAAAAAGTAAACACAGCGGATATATATACTAAAGTATACTAACAGCGCACGTACATACACGTATAAGCCAACGCGCTACAAACATAAAGTCATATTCCTCTTTATTGTGCGCAATGGTCAGTTATGGGCGATATAGAATAGTCCGAAATGGAGAGAAAGAAAGGGAGGGAGGGGCAGAGAGCGAGAGACAGACAGAGACAGAGTAGAGAGAGAGAGAGGGAGAGAGAGAGAGACAGACAGACAGACAGACAGACACAGACACAGACACAGAGAGACAGAGAGAGACAGAGAGACAGAGAGACAGAGAGACAGAGAAACAGAGAGAGACAGACAGACATACACAGACAGACACAGACACAGACACAGACACAGACACAGACACAGACACAGACACAGACACAGACACAGACACAGACACAGACACAGACACAGACACAGACACAGACACAGAGAGACAGAGAGAGACAGAGAGACAGAGACAGAGACAGAGACAGAGAGACAGAGACAGAGAGACAGACAGAGAGAGAGAGACAGACAGAGAGAGAGCTGTTGTGAAAGAGAGACAGAGACAGAGACAGACAGACATGCATACATACAGACAGATAGACAGACAGACGAAAGAGAGAGTTGTTGTGAAAGAGAGAATCGAAATTGTTTCTCGTGTTTTCATCCGACGACGAGAAAGCCTTGGGCTGGCTATTATTCCCTCAGCAAGACCGCCTTGACAGGTGGCGTGAATACTTCACGCCGCGGGCGTTTCCTTGATGTCTGGCAATGACATGGCGTGGTGCTCCACCTGTGCATCTAAAACGCAGCGATATCTCGCTCCGTTTAATATTCATGACGACGTCTAATATTCATGACGACGTTACTATGCGTCGCCTCATAAAAAAGACCAGCATTAGGAATTAAGACCCATGTCGTGCTCTGTCCCCTTTTAGCTTCTGTAATTGCTTCTGTCTTCGTCGACTTTTTAAACCAAGAGAGCAAGCATTAGAAGAGCTGAGTTCTAGCTTTCGTCTGCACGTTATCCAGTTTTTTACGTTTGCTTAAGGGTGCGCAGTAGAGAACTTGCGTTTAATCTTCCACGGTTCCACTTCCATGTTATCCAGTTTGCCGCGTTTGTCTAAGGGTATACGCAGAAGAGCACTTGTGTTTAGTTTTTCACTTACACGTTTTTGCTGCAGTTGGCTTTTATATTTGCTTAGAGAGACCTGGAAAGACCTACATGACAATATTCTAATGGACGCTTTGAAACGGCTGCATCTTTCGATATTGATTCATAGTACTTGACAACGAGTGACACAAAGCTATTTACTATAAAGGCTGAGTAGTATAGTATACTGTAGTATTCTTTAATGTATTATAATAGTTCATTTAAGTGGAGCATGCATCGCTCCGTAGTAATGCAGTATGTTGTGTAGTGTACTGCTGCATAACGTACTTGAGTGTACTGTAATGTAGTTGTACTGGAACTTTTCTATAGTGTCTTTTCAACAGAAACTCAACGTAAGTGTTTCAGACTTTCTGCGCCTCTATTGTTATTGTAGTGTAATCAGGTCGAGAGCACCTCTGACAATACATACCTACATACATACATATATACATACATAAATACTTATGTATGCATATATACATACATACACACATATAATTATATACACACATATACATACATACATACACACATACATACATACATACATATACACATAAATACACACAGGCATACATACATAAGTAGATACACACATACACATACAAGTTTCTTTGATGAAGCGCTAGATAAATAAGCACTTACTATAACAGATACAACTACCATCGTCGTTTCTCAACCCAGATACTGAATCCCCTTGCTCCACTTTCTCCCGGTCATAATGAAATTCCGGTGCAATACTTATCGTCACAGTCCCCATCGTCTTTGGCGCAATGCAGCAGCAGCAACCGCTCTGCATGGATCTCCTCGCCAGCTAATCTGCATACGATCCCTTGCTAAAAGGAATCATTATTCAGCGCCGAGTCCTGCTCCTGGATCTGCATGCATCTGAAAGCGGGGTCGCTTTTTTATTAGTGCCGGACGCTGAACGCTGAGGCAGGAAAGAGGGATAGGTGGGAACGGAGGGAGGATGGACGGATGTGACAGGATGGAACCGAAGGAAATGCAGATGGGAGAGAAATGGGGATGGAAGGAGAGAGAGTGAAGATGGAGACTAATAGGAGGAAGGAAGCGGAGGAATGAATTAAGGGAAGCCAGCAACAGGTCAGACACAACCTCGGGGGATTGAAAGGAATGTAGAAACAGAAAAGAAAAACAGATTGCAGCTGTAAAAGCCAGAGAGACAGAGAGACAGAGAAACAGAGACAGAGACAACGGGAGAAAGAGAGTAGCAGACAGAATGATCCGGAGATAGATATTGAAACAAGGAAAGCCCTAACAGGTATGCAACAGAATAAGATATATATATATATATATATATATATATATATATATATATATATATATATATATATATATATATATATATAGACCCTATATACACCGTGTCTCAAAATAAACTGTGCAAAATTATTTCTGTCAGAACTTCGTCAACTTTCCACCAATTTTAATAATGTTTGGTATGTAGATGGCAAAATGGCTGAAATTTCATGCTATAGATAAATGCATAAAGCGTTTTTGACAGATTGTTTAAATGTGCTATATAAAAGTTCAGATACGTGCATACCTAGAATTACCTACATACAGGAAGCCATGTATTAGTTACGTTTCTGTATCATAAGATATTCATGTCATTGTTGATGAGGCAAATGGATGCTACCTTTGACTGAGTTGATGTCGAGCAGAATCTGAGCGATGACGATGCTGGCGTCCAATAGGACGATGGCACAGAGCATCATCTGAACGGGGTTGCTGCGCAGGAACTTCACCACCTTCTGGCGCTTGCTACTGACAGTAACAGTCAACGTTTATCTTGTATGTATGTACATGTATGTATGTACGTTTGTATGTATGTTTGTATGTATGTACGTGTGTATGCATGCGTATGTTGCATGTGTGTATGTCAACGTTTATCTTGTTTGTATGCATGTATGTATGTATGTACATGTATGTATGTATGTATTTATGTTTGTATGTATGCGTGTGTATGTATGTATGCATCGATGTATGCATGCGTATGTTGCATGTGTGTATGTAAATATGTATATATGTAAGTAAGCATGCATGCATGTATATTGCATTTTGGATGAAAAAGGAATAATTACTAACTTACTTACTTACTTACTTACTTACTCACTTACTTACTTACTTACTTACTTACTTACTTACAGATGCATGACTACGATGGTTAAATGATGAAATGAAAAGACGTCGGAGTAGAACGCCCGGAAAATATAAGGGACCTAGCATAGAATTCTAAGGAGCTCCAGCAGGCACAACACATAACTGGCGCAGGAGAGGAAATTCACGTTGTGTGATCGACTTGACTGATGTGTGGCCAATCAGGCATGGACTAAATCCATTAGAAGAAACCATTATCAACCGAAGCCTTTTTGAGTCGATCACATTGGGTTGACTTTGTTAGAAATGCGTAGAATCCTGTTGCTCAAGATGCATTTTCACGCGTCCTTCTTTCAGACGAGGCTGTAGATTCTTTAAGTGCTGCTGCATTCAGTGACTAAATTGCTCATCCAGAGTAGAGAGTGACGCGGGGAGACAATCTCGTCCCCATCCACGTCCCGCAACAAGTAAGCCTTTCCCATCCCCACCCCATCCCCGCATAGTTTGTCCCCATCCCCGCCCCATTCCCGCAGGTTTTCTCTCCATCCCCACCCCATCCCCGCAGGACGGCATCACATTCCCCGCAAAAGTTTACACCAATTAAATTTAAAAAATAACATTTTTCAGTACACAAAGCTATTTGTATTGCTGACTGCATTAGTCTGTTATAATCTATTCGACAGTTTGCATTAACCAAGTCCTGACTATTTCTGACTAGTAGGCTTCAAGAAATAAAAAATCTCCTTATCAGTTCTCAAGTTCTTAACATTACCCTGGTTTATTACCGGCTCATTCCCCATTACCGCGGTATTACCGCGAGACTAAACCCCATTACCGCGGCATTACCGCAATTGTTGTCCCCATTACCGCGGTATTACCGCAATTGTTGACCCCATTACCGCGGGATTTACTGCGGTTACCGCGGTTTACCCGCGGGGAAATTCCCCATGTCAATCTCTAATCCAGAGTTGGCGGATCTTCAAATCTGTAAAATCTAAAACTGAAACCTATTCGGTGAATGTGTAACCGGTATCTTCGCTATTTACTATCCAGATAAGTATAAAATGTCTTCTAACACTATGCATATGGTCGAAAGTTGTAACACAAACACATTTAGGTGCCGGGTCTACTCTTTTAGGTGGCGGATCTCAATTCCGATGTGCCGGATTTCAGCGCGATCTGGCTGAATTTAACCACTGGTTGCACTATGACACGAATCTAAAACTGCAAATCTTCACAGGGAACGCCAAGTTCAAGAGCTTTTCTATTAGCTGAACACTTTCGACATGCTGCTCCGAAGACGTACAGCTGCACTTCCTAGTTAAGCCCGTATCTGGGTGCATATTTGCCTTCCCGGTTGTTCTCTAAGAGAGAAAAACAAGCGCTGAAAGCTGTTTGCTTTCGTCGTGAGGCGACGCGATGTGTATCAGCCGCTCTATTCCTTATCGATTCACGCTGTCACCGCTAATGGTAGAGCTTAATTTTTGCTATCGTGCGCTCAACAGGGTATCCTTAGGCATATTCTAGTTGCGTTGCCAAGGTGTAATTTGTGGCTGAAAGCAGTAGGGGAAGACCCATTGGAATGATCATGGCTAGAATGAATGGTGGAAAGTATCGCGATGTGTAAAGCGATGAGCTGAATCGGTGACGGATGAGTTCCCAGTCTCCCCAAAAATTACTCTCTGGTTCTACGAGGGCAAATTATCCAATCTATTGCGAATAGTACAAATTGCTATTATAGACAAAATGTATTCTACAGAATGCTTTGCCAATAAATGAAACAGTTTCTAGTCAAATGTGTTAGGAGTATTCCAAACAGTTTCTAGATATGTAACGAAGATTTCGTACAGTTTTAGCTATAAATGTGTTACCAAATAGTCCAAAAAGTTTCTAGATAACTATATGACGAACAGCTCATACAGTTTAACAGACAACTGTGCTGCGAATAGTCCACACAATTTCTAGATATACCTACTACAAACTCGGAACAATTGTTTCACAAAATGTGTTACGAATCGTGCAGTTTCTGAACCAAACACTTACAAAAGCAAATCCTTGATTTGTGGCGTCCAAATACAACTCTCTTGACATTAACCTTTCAAGAACTTCTACTTCGGTTTCCTGTATACAATGAAAGTATTCTGTGTATGAGCGATGGTCTAAGCTATAGCAGGACTGCTTGGCAACTTTCCTTTGGGATTATGCGTGCTTTACGAGTTACTCTGAGAAGTAGAAGTGAAGCTAGCGTCTGTAATCATCGAGTAAACGTTGTGGAGTCGATTGATAAGTCTGTGTCGACCAAAATGAAGACCCAAGAGAACCGTGACTTAAATGTTTATATAGGTTACTGTGACTAACATAAAAACATGTTTATAGGCGCCATTAAAGCTTTATGGTTGCACTGGAGTAACGCATAAACCTAACATTTTCCAGGTTTACTACCTTCATAAAAAACCGCACTTGTGTATGGACAACAACTCGGTAACAGCTAGACAACCAACCTCTCCTTGTAAATTGGAAGATTTGCCATTTTGACACAACACTCATCCATCAGTTTGACATCTCCAACGCTCACGATTCTAACCTAAGACGCAATCGGGAAAGGCCTTACAGGCTCACAGTTCGACCTCAACGGCACCGACCAAGGGTCATACAGGGAAGCTTTTGATTGGCAATTCAATTATAGTTTTCGCTGATACTTCAGGCGAAACTATTGCGAAATCTTTTTAAATTGCGTCCGTAGCTCGAACTCTTAAAATGATAAATCTGTGTAACGTTATTCATCGGAGAACGCATACACAAAATGAAATAGAAATATTTAAAAAAAATCAAGTTTCTCGAGTTTATGAAATTTCTTACGGCTCAATCATTTGCCATCATTTGGGCCCTCCTTGATGCCTTTGCTTTCACTCTGCGTGAGACTTTCCTTTGAATAGATGCACCAATGGACCTTGATGACTCTAGCTCTCTCTCTCTCTCTCTCTCTCTCTCTCTCTCATCTCTCTCTCTCTCTCTCTCTCTCTCTCTCCTCACTCTCTCTCTCTCTCTCTCTCTCTCTCTCTCTTCGTAGACATCCTATTTCTTCTCTCGGGATTCTCGCACTGGGAGCGCTACTGAATGGTCGCGGCTGTGAGCGGCGCTATGCAAATTACATTACATTACTAGTGCTCTATATTGAATCTTCGCTGTTCAAAATAAAAAGCATTTGTTGTTTAGAACAGAATGCTGTCGAAAAAGCACTCGAAAGCTTTTTCCGGCAGCGTTGGGCTCGGAGTGTCTCTGATTAGTAATCTTAGACAGGCCCTATATAAAAACTCTGACTGGATGAATGAAGAAAAATACGCAAGCAGACGGCATAGTGCGTTGATAAACAAGTTTTTAGGGTCAACGTGCATCGAGCAGAGATCTGGCGGATCACAGCAAGCGGGTCGTTTGTCTTTCCTGGATGCGTAGAAGCGAATCGACCGACGAAGACTTGACGGCAGTAACTGCGCTCTCATAACGCGGGAGGCAGTGACTGCTTGGCGAGTCTCATTTCGCATTCCACTGTCACGAGCGGAGCAGTCGATCATCGACCACTTGCTATGGTGAACAATTGGGGACGATCAGAGCTCGATGCGGATGTGATTGGAATGGAACAAGGGGCAGGCAGGCAGACAGGCAAGCAGACAGACAGATAGACATGTAAACAGGCAAGCAGGCAGACAACCGGACGGACAGACAGCAAGGAGACGGACATATAGACAAGTAAGCAGACATGGCTGCTACTGGCAGGCAGATAAAGAGATAGATAGGCAGGCAAGCAGGCAGACAGACAGGCAGGCAGACATACAGGTCGAGAGACAGACAAGCAGGCAAGCAGACAGACGACAGACAGACAGGCAAGGAGACAGACAGATATACAGACAGATAGACAGACAGGTAGACAATTAAGCAGGCAGCCAGAGAAACAGATAGACAGACAGGCAAATGGGCCATCAGGTAGACAGACAGACAGACAGGCAGTCATAATTTATAGGTAAGCAGACAGACAAACACACAGACAAACAGACAGACAGACAAACACACAGACAAACAGACAGACAGACAGGCAGACAATCAGTTTAAGCTAAGAGGAAGAAGGATGGAAGTCATGAAAGAAACGAATACAAGCTAATCTAATTTTGAAAGCCTCGAGAAATTTTAGTACTACAATTAGGCGCCCGACGTAAAAACTAAGACGGTCGGATTTATCTACAATAGACCGGTGCTCATAAAAGCTGCAGACTTTGGGCGTCTACAGAAGGCGCCATATAAATTAAGAAATACATATACATATACATACACATATACATATACATATACATATACATATACATATGCATATACATATACATATACATATAAGATATATATATATATATATATATATATATATATTTATATATATACATATACATTAAGTCTTTTTTTTCTTTAGTCGTGGCTGGGCCGGGAGCGCTTCTGAGTAGTTTCTTGAAGAGGCGCTATATAAATGTTCTGAATGAATGAATGAATGAATATACATAATACATATACATATAGTCATATACATATACATATACATATTTACATATACATATACATCCATATATACATACATACATACATAATTGCATGTACATGTATGCATGCATACACATAATATACATACATACTTACGCACATACATACATACATACGTGCAAGCAATTACTCATGCATACATGCCAACTTGCATACGCATAAAGAAAGATATAGGGACGAACAGATAAGCAGACAGACACGCAAACAGGATCTGCTCCAGCAGGTCAGAATGGTTCAACTGTTTTAGCTTCGTTGAGAAATCATTACTGGCATGGGCGTAGCCAGAAAAACATTTCGGAGGGGTTTTAAGATTTCGGGGGGGGTTACATTGGAAATGGTCGCAAAAGTTCAGGTTTTTGCTATTTCTCATGTAAAAGCATATAATTTTTTAGAAAACTTATTTGGGAGTTGAACCCGTAAAACCACCCCTAAATACGCCCATGATTACTGGATTCGAATCAGATCGGCAGCTATCATTCAGAGAATTTATATAGCGCCCTCAAGATACCTACTCAGAGGTGCTCTCAGTTCAACTCCAGCCTAAATTGAACCTTACATGCTCACTGCAGGTCACCTCAGAAATAGTTGTTCAGCACGGAATGACTGGCTTTTTTTAGAAGACACTGACTGACCTGCTGTCTTGTTCACCTCATATTATTTAAGCTAACCTTGCCTTTCAATGGCGGCTAATCTATCTTAATTTAATGAGTTTTTAATAGGGCTGGGCATTCAACGCGTTA
>JACEVL010000824.1:985000-1021715 GCA_020284085.1 Aporrectodea caliginosa
TGAAAATCGTAGCTTTCACCGTCCTTCACGCTGTGAAACTCACAAATTCAGAGTAATGGAAATATAACGATAATAGTGGTTGATAACGGGTTTACGTAATGCAACTTCTAACTACTTATTTATCGGCTTTTTCCATATCTTTATTGGTGACTTCGTATGAGTGTGGCTTCCCATTTCACACGACCAGTGACCAATTATTAATGTTGAGTTTTTGACACGTCGGCGTCGTAGCTTCGAATTCGTAAATAATAGCAGTAAACTGTTTTTATTTAAATTTATTGATTTCAGACACAAATACAAACAATGTCTAAATCAGCAAATGTAAAGGGAGGTGTTTGGGATCATTCCGTTCACGATTCTGAGGGCCAGACGGCTCAATGTCAGTTATGTAACTCGCAGCAAATATTCCCAGCGGTGCAACAAGAAAATAATATGCATAGGCTCATCTCGGGTCCAAGTATAAGATAAACCTGCTGAAACACAAGGACGTTGGTGACCTCTGTCGTTCTGACGAAGCCAAAGATGGCAGGCCTCTTAGTCCAAACGCAATCACTGGCAGCGATGTATCCAACGCAGCATCTACTCTAGTAAGTTCTGGCTCTGCCACATTGGGTTGCAGAGTAACATTGACTAAAATTATCTTCTGAAAGCAAATGGGCTGGCACTGGAAGGGCCTAAATCTGCGATGTAGACGATTAAGGTGTCATTTGACAATTCTTCTTATAGCCCTATGCAATGTTTCTTTTAGACAGAACGCTCCGGAACGGCATATCGTGAAGTTTTTCAAGGTGCTAAAATATGTAATTCACTGAAATTTTTAATAAAAAATTATTTAGTAACGTTAATTTAATTTCAGCGTTTTTATTGTTTATTGGTAGGCCCTATTTCTTCTTCTTCTTCTTCTTCTCTTCTTCTTCTTTAATTTCTCTGCCCTTCGGCAGGTTCCAACCTCCAATGACGCCACTCCCCTCCGTGCTGTGCCCCTCCCCAACTCGCTGCATCCGTCGGCCATCCACCCCAGCATCACCCGCCCCGGCCCCCCTCCCCTCCATGACCTCCCTCCGTGACCCCCAGAAGGGAGTCCCCCCCAACACGTGCCACACCCAGCTCCTCCGTCCCTCCCCACTGCTGCCACCAGCGATCGCTCCCCATCAACAACCTGTAGCACCTCGTCATTGCAAGTGTTTCTTGGGAAATTAGAGAGGTGGTTTCCCGTTGCCTTCCTCTATTTAAGATACTATAAAATAAGAGGCTCAGGTTTAGTCTTTCGAAGCCCTCCCTTAGAATGTCTTCCATAACTGCTCTGAAATTGTTGAGATCCGGAACCTTTTTTATAGAAAAAACACTGCTTATATGAAACAATCTATCGCGCTTTTCCTAAAGTTTTCTTTTTATGCAAAATTCTTGACTGTTGGAGAACTTTGGACTTGTAGCTGCTTACGACGACGTTGTTCTTACGCAAGAAATAGTGCAGCAATAATTATTTATCATGTAAAATTTGTAAACCCGTCCAAACCCGGGTTACCCGGGTTTACCCGGGTTTTTACGGCCGTCAAACCCGAAACCCGCCTGTGTTTCGAAAAAAGTCCTTGGGTTTGCATTCCCTACGCAGCACTAATACGACGGCTCCGAACACATCTCCCTTTAGGCTGCTAAGGTTTGCATCTCGTCCAAACAAGTTTAACAGTCCTTATATAGGAATTACTGTTGGATTTCCATTAACATGCAACACTTAACTCAGAAGCGTGTCTGCATATATAAAGATTTACACGCGGTCCACAGTTTCAGGTCAGGTCCCTGTTGGTCGACCGATTTGATTGATAGTATGTCGCTGGCCTTTGTCACTAGATCACGCGAGCAATGCATGATCTTAAACATGACTCAATTTCCCACTTGTGATCTATGCGCAATTGCGTATATTAAAAGATCTGGACCGGCAGGCGTATTAGTCTTGTTCTTTCACTTCCTCGCTGTTTGTGCATATTATGTGGTAGCATATTATCATCATCATCATCATCACTTCCTGACGCCAGCCATTTGGTGGCGATGGGTACGAATAAATGATCCCCACTGTCCTCGGTCAAGTTCGGTGCTGTCGTCAGTGTTAATCCACGTGATGCTATGTCCTCATTTATATTGTTTATCGATCGTAGTGTTAGCATATATTATACAGGCTTATATATATATATATATATATATATATATATATATAATATATATATATATATATATATATACTGTGTGTGTTTGTGTGTGTATATGTGTTTGTGTGTGTGTTGGTAGGTGTGTTGTGTTGTAAATGTATAATAATCTATATAATTATGTAATATATATTTATATAATATACAAGAAGAATATGAGAGCAGACCCTTGACCTAACCTAATTACCAAGCAGCTGTTAGCTACGGGTATGTAGTGCCGACTTTCTTGACCTCGGCATATGAAGGCTACCAGTCGTTCTCCTGTCCGCCTGATCCTCCCACAGATATAGCGTAGCCTTACGGTCATGGATTGGAAGAAATAAGTGATGCTTTGTCACAGGATAGCGGCACAGAAACAGTCATTTGGTTCCTACGCATTAAACACAAATTCCTGTAAAGAATGATACTAATGAAGACAATATCGAATGCGGCAATCGAAGCTCGCTATAAATCTGGGTCAATTAGTACCTGCTTTTTTCGAGAGAATAACTTCCATAATATATAGGTTCCTTGCCCAGTATCTTTTTCCGCTTCAGTGACGATAAATTAATTAAAAATATATATATGAATAAAATATCGCCTGTGAGCGCATGCGCACTTGTATGGCTATGGTGCAAACAGGGGATTGTGCGAAGCAGCAGTTTTCCGAGGAATAGAGTACCTATGGGAGCGCAGAATGGGACGCAAATAGCAGAGATGTTTTCGGCACTATAACATCTCCGCTGTTTGCGACCCATTCTGCCGAATGAATGGGACCTCTGTGAGTCGTGTACGGTGACTAGACGTTCAATGATTTCTTATTATGTAGAAACGAAGCAAAGACTGCGTGTGCTGCACTTAGGGGCGTGGGTCTTTGCAGCGTATTTCTCTGAGACGTACATGAATAACGTATGGGTCTGTGACTCTGTGTGCAGTCCATGGACTGAACACAGGCTGTAAACGCCTCGTGACACAAGGGGAAACTGAAGGACAACATTGGACTGGAACTGGTCAAGACATCTGGGAAGATCCGTTGGCTGTGTCGTGCGCCTAAGCAGCGCAACGGACATGCCTGGTTTTCCTTTCACATACACACACATATATATACACACATATATACATGTAAATACATTTGTATATAATACACATACACATATACATATAATTATACATTTACATATACATAATTATGCATATACATATACGCGTATATATATAAATATATTATACATGTATGTGTGTGTAAGTGTGTGTAAAATAGATCTAAATATATACGCAGGTTCACCTTTTGTGCCCAACGATGAACCATTTTTGCGACTTAAAATGGAATTACCTGATATGTGAGAAGTTCTATTGTTTTGAATTGAACTGAATTGAAATGTAGTATTAATATACACGAAGAATGTGAGAACAGATCCTAAATATAACCTCGATAGGCAGCTGTTAGCTACGGATATGAAGTGTTGACTTGACTAACCTCGGCATATGTGTGTGTGCGAGCGTACGTATGTGATCTAAACTCTAAAGGGATGAATTGATTTAATATTTATTAATTCTATCATTCGCTGATTCAACGATTCAATGATTGCATTTATACTTTCCCATGCAGTTCGCTGATGCATCAAAACGTCAAAACGAAGGGGCTTGACCGTGCACTTGCTAAATAATTCTCCCGATCACACTGAAAACCGACCGTTGTCAAGGTAGTTTTATTGACATTTACACAATCCAGTAGCTCGTTGGAAATAATTGTCTATGAAAGCTTATATCTGATTGTCTAATTCGTATTCGAAAAGCGTATTGTTTGATTAATCCGACATGCTTCGCTGGTTAATATTTGCGCATAATTATTCAGTCCACTGGTCTCCGCACACTCCAACACACATGGCATGGTTTGTTGAAGACAATGGCGCCATGTGATGAGGCAGAAACTGCATTCAGTTGTAGATAAATTTCCGGAACAAAGGTAGACCTACAGCTGATGGCTGCTACGCCAGAGGCGTATAGGACTGTTGTATTGCAAATAAAATTAAACCTTACTCGTTGTGATTTTTTTATTGCAAATAAATTTACTTCGCTCATTGTGAATTTACCAGGCAGACCTCTGACTGAAGACAAAAAACCCATTCCACCTGTCATTGTAATTCATAATGGCGAAAGCCTTGTGCAGTAGGCATATTTATAAGAAAAATGCTGTTCTCCTATTGATTTTGTATTTGTCCTACGATATTAAATTTTGTACACCGGAGTGCGGCTCTTCTGCAACCGTTTCAAAAAGAATATATTTATTTACATCCTTAGTATATACCTGTGTGTGTCTGATTATTTATATAGCGCATATTTGAAGCCACACAACGACGCTTTCTAAAGATATTTTAAAATTTGCCCGTTGCGGTAAAGTCCTAATCGTCTATTTATTGACTCCGTTAGTTAAAACATGAAAGGCGCTATATCAAGCGTACTGATACATTTATACATACATGCACACATGCGTACGTACGTACGTACGTACGTACATGCATACATACATACATACATACATACATACATACATACATACATACATACATACATTCCACACTGGTTGAAAGATTAAACAAAATTATAGTGTACGTGTTGGATATTTCGGCTGCAGTGCGAAAACTGTAACAGTTTTCCAGAACCTCGAAACCCTTCGTCGAGCTTATAATTATTGTTATTGTAGTTATTAACTTCTATTGCTCCGATGTCTTATGCACGAGGCGTCAACAGATGGCGAACTGAAACCAAACCATAATTCAGAAGATAGTGCGCTAAGACAGATGTGCTGTCTAGGGTGGTATCCTAAGATAATAATTATATCATGATAGATAATAATACCCTGAGCGACGAGTCTGGAAATAGAGACGAGAGCGCATATTATAGCACTGTGCGTGTGGGATTAATATTCTATTGCGTTGTGGACTGTTTCCTGTTTCTAAATCATGAGAGAAGCAAGAAACTATGCAGATAATAAACTGCTGATTGTCCTGAGATGGTTGCAAAGAAAAACTATGCAGGTAATCAACTGAAAGGGCTGTACAGAAAAACCTATGCAGATAATTAAAATCAACTGAAAAGGCTGTAAAGAAAAATCGATGCATATAATCAACTGATAGGGATATAACGAAACACCTATGCTGATAATCAACTGATAGGGCTGTATAACAGATAAAAAAATAGACTTTCGAACTTGAGTGCAAAAGCCAGACGGAGGAGACGTTTCCATTGATGATTTTGCAACATATGGGGCGGATAAATTGGATTTATTCCTTGGACGTCGGCTGCTAATAGAAGTGGTCGACGGATAGGTCCATGTCCAGGACTGAATTTCCAGACGTAATTAAGCCCCTGTTTGGAACGAGGGTCACGTCTTCCTTTCACGGTTTTCCTATACCTGCTGAACATGGTTAGCTCTGAAACTCCGTAGGTAGTAACTCTGAGTGGGACAAGGTTGCCGATTGATAAGAGCGCTCGCGTGGTAACACAAAGAGTAAGGGTTCGACTTCATTGAGACGGCTAATGTGTAGAGACCTTGAGCAAGTCCTTCAATCACAATTGAACTCAGCGCCATCGATTGATTATTGGTCATTAGATGGTGGCACTTAGTAACTGCTGAATAATTATTAAGTCGCTTGATGAAGTAAAACTGTAAATCTTTGATCAACATGTAGCATGGTGTTCAGTGATTGCGGTAGATGAGTGGTACGTGTTTTGGTATAAGGATATTTTCGTTACGTCCGGGCCAAAAGGTTCTGAAGCAATTCGAATTTGTGGAGATTCGCTTTTATCGCCATTTAAAGTTAGTTACAGTAATCAAAGCGAGTGGAGACTAAGGTAGAGGAACAGGTAGAGGAAATTTTTTAAGGTATACATGCGGTCTTATTCTGCAGATGTTTAGAGTTTAGAAATTAGCAGATCTGCAAGTGGCTTGAATATGCTCAGAGACAGACATACTGAAATCAAATATGACGTCGAAGGTATAGTAATAATAAATAAAGAAGTCTGTCATGACTCAGTGTGACAGATAACGGATCGGCTCAGAACAATATTATTATGGAGGCAAACCCATCGAACTTGTGCAGCTACTGACTTGATGTTCGAAGGGTTAAAAAATAGCTCATGGAAGGCTGGGGACACAACGTTTCTCTAAGTACGGACTGATATACTAGATATTGACCTGACAACGGTTTGGTTTTGATAATAATAATATTCTCATTTATTGAAACAATCCGGTTGACAAACCGCAACCGGTTACAGTGTACAATTATGCAATTGAAACAATTCACAAGAACACAAATGACAGAAGACATAAATCTTAACTACTAACAGAACAGACAGCCTGCAATACACGGCGCTAATAGCAGCCTACAATGCATGTCCGCCCTACGGGGCTCGAACTCGGTACCTCTCGCTCTCTATGACAGTGTGTTATCCAATGCGCCATCGGATGTTGCCTTGAGCATTAAACACCGGCGCGGTTAAGTTACCATTTTTACAATTACAATTACAAACAACAGGACCAGAAAATAACAGCAAACAAACAGAGCTCATTCTGAAGCAATTTTCAGCGTGGATTCGAAAAGACAAACGAAGGCCGAAAATAAGTGAGACTGAAGGCCATAGAATGAAGGTTCGAAGGTGAAAAAACTGGAACAGAGAATGGAAAGAGAACAATTTAGAACAGGTAATTAGGTTATTTGTTCGTGGTTCGAAACTGACAAGACCAGTGCACTAATGAACGTATCTCAGGAGTTAATTGACGTATCTCCAGTTCGGCACCACTCATCCCACTCCATCTCTTCCTTCTCCACTTCCTCACCCTTTCACGCTTACATTTCTTTGCACATTTCCTTATAATTTCTCATTTCTCGGCTGTTTTCTCCGCTGTCAAAAACTGCCTCCACCTTCTGCATATCCATTTCCTTATCTCCGTTTCTTCTACCAAATCTTCCACTTCCTTCGCCTGCTCCTCGCGCTGTTCTTTTTCAACTTCAGCTTTTCCTCCTCCTCTTTCTTCGTTTCTTCTGCACGTCTTCTGCTGCTACTTTTCTAACTACACACTTACTTCCTTCTCCCTACTCCTTTTGTCGTTTCTCGTCCTCGTTGTTTATTTCCAAATATTTCTCTTCCAGCATTTCTTCAACGTCCAGTTCATTCTCCTCCTCCACTTATTTCTCCTGTTCCTCTTTCCACTCCTCTTCGCCCTCCATCACAGTCTTCTCCATTTCCTCCTCCTTCTCGACATACTCTGTTCTTTCCCAATCTTTCTCATTCTCCTCCTCCACTTATTTCTCCTGCTCCGCACTCTTCCTTATCCTCTTCTGCTCACTTATCCTCATTGCTCTTTTCCTCCTGCGACTGCATGTGTTGCCCCATATAACTAAGTGCAAAGGCAACGCGGTTTTAGCGCGGGCTTCAACTCATCTGAAAGACAACTCTGATATATATATATATATATATATATATATATATATATATATATATATATATACAGTATTTCAACGCTGTTCAGGCCCTACACTGGATCCATTGTCGGTTCGTCGGAAAATATAATAGATGATAAAAACGCCATCAGAGGAGGACCGTATCCATCTGGATATTGTTTTTCCAGGTATAGAGCAGTCATGCAGTCAACGTCGCGCTTTAAAGTCAAATTACACACAAAAGAAAGCCTCAACGGAGGTTTGGCCAGTCATTTATAGATGGCGACAAACGCAGAGTGCTACTGACCATTTGTAAACTGGCGACCGCCTCCTTTTTTTTTACCCAATTCCATTTCGCAAAGTCCAGCTGGGTCCGAGATATATGGGGCCCAAGGCTTTTTCCGAAGAAAAACAGTTTCCTCAAAAGAGGAACCTGATTAATATTTATGCTCACATTTGCATATGAGCGCGGACAGCGACACGCCCGGGACTAATAGGAATTTGAGCCGAGAATGCCGCAGGACGTTTATTTCCCTAAGCCAACAAATTTCAGTCCTGCAATCCACACTGCTCTGTCTACCCTTTAGGGGGAATCCTTTGAATGGGCTCCTTGCAGTCAGCTGGCAAGTAGCCTACATACGAAAGACGATCAGTTATGATTTTTTTATTCGTCTTGGCATTACACGTATCTGCTTTCATTTGAACTTTTTATTCCTTTCAATATTTAAAAGCACTTACTGTAAGCTAGTGCAGGCAGCGTTTTTTTCGAGATATCTAAGTCTTAGGCTTACTTTCTAGGAACAGAAACGCACACAAAAGTTATACTCTGGTCTTAAAAAGTTCAGCACTGGCGAATTCGAATTCGGAAGATTATGCTAATCATCCTGGTTGTGGCCTCCCTCAGGAGCTTCGCCTCTTTCCCATGACCCTCTCTTAACGTTCTTTTTCTCATCTCGAGACTGTTCTTTGTAGCCGTGCTGGAGTCGGATCACCTCAGAGTAGTTTCTGGAAGAGGCGCTATATAATTGTTCGATATGTTGGCGTCACCTAACCGCAGGTCTAAAGGCGGACACTGTGGTTGGCAGGTAAAACCACAGCTTTCATCCTAACTCCATTTCCTGACGTCTAAAGCACTTGCTAGCCATAAACGTTCATTACACAGGAAAGAACTGTCGACAGGTTTCTGATCGAGTCATAAATAAATTTTCTCACAAAGCCAAGAGCTTAACAGGGCTTGGCCATATATACATGCATATTATATACATTTGTATGTGATGCGTATACATGTATATGTATACCACCTTGTTTCGTATAGAATGACACGCATTATATAGGCCTAAGTGTGTCTGCTCACAAGGCTGTTGCAGCTGAAAGCAAGGACGATTTATTGCTAAGTGAAGTCTTAACCTCATTTCTACTCGAAACTTTTCTGCAGAAGAGCTACTACGTTTGTAGACCAGGAAGATCAACTGACCTGGAAACCAAATGGACTTTTGTAAAAATATTCACCTGGAGATTCGAATTGTCAGTGATGGGCACACAAGTATTTTGAAAATAGTTTTCTATTTTCAAAATAGAAAATACTATTTTATTTTGTATTTTCAAAATACTTTTGGAAAGTATTTTGTAAAAGTATTTTCAAAATAGTTTTAAAAAGTATTTTGGAGAATTCAAAATACTTTTCCAAAATGCTTTCCAAAATACTTTTCTAAGGAACTTTTCAAAAATAAATTTTGCAAACCTTCGGCCAAAATTATTATTTTAATGTGTTAAGGCTTAAGACCCCAGCTTGAACGTGACGTTTTCATCATTCAACGAGGTGATCTCATTACCTTTGTCTGATGATACCTAAATCAATCCGTTCTTTGTCAACGAGCTTTTTCAGTTGTTGGACCTACTTTTTAAAACTCTCTACCTGCGTCTGTGCATTCTGCTTAGTTGCCTATGTTGTTTCGTTCTCAACTTAAAACTTATCTACTTCCAATTGATTATCCCTATAAGCTGTCTTACCGACTGATCTTCTGGATATTGACCTGATAACGGCTTGGTTTTGGTGTGCCATCGGCTGATGCATTTTGCATTAGACACCAGCGAAATAGAAGTCACTAATTACAGTAACAATTTTATCAATGCTTCAAGTCACAAGAAACAACTGTCACAGTGACTGTCACTGTCATGTACACCCATAGGCGTAGCTACATGAAGGCAGGAGGAGGCAGTTGCCTCCTCTTGGTTTTCCTATATATAGTGGAGTTTCAATTGATGAAATGACCAGGAATTTGTTAATGATCTGTGAATTTGCCTCCTCTTGAATTTGAGTTTAAAAAGACAAATCTACCCCCTCGAAAATTCTTTGAAAAGCTTGTTACTACCCCCCTCGAAAACTCTTGGAAAAGTCTTGTTACTACCCCCCCCTCGAAAACTCTTGGAAAAGTCTTGTTACTACCCCCTCGAAAAGTTTTTTCGGAAAACTGTCGTTACTACCCTGCCGCCCTCGAAATTGTTGGAAAATTCTTGTTGTCACATCCTCCCCCCCCGGTCGTCAACTTTTCCCCTCCCACAGCAAGGGGAGTAGATTAAACACTGATTATCGGAATTTAAAAATGTCTAAGAAAAGGTCATTGAGAAAAATATGCACTGGTGTCTGAAGTTTGTGAAGTTGCCTCCTCTTAAATTTAGGTCTGGCTACGCCACTGTGTACACCTAAATAATGCGATGTAAAAGTACACACAAGTGAGTATTGATAAAAGTACAAAATATTGATTTCTCAAAAGTATTTTGAAAACTATTTTCAAAAGTATTTTCAAAATACTATTTTATTTTGTATTTTCAAAATACTTTTGAAAAGTATTTTGTAAAAGTATTTTCAAAATACTTTTGAAAAGTATTTTATTTTGTATTTTCAAAATACTTTTTAAAAGTATTTTGCCCATCACTGCGAATTGTATAAGATACAGGATGTTAACGTTTCAGTTTCGCAAGCAGCCCTAAGAGTGCAATTGTTCTGAAGTCCGAACAGAGCGTTAAAATTTCCTATAATTATAGGATCAAATTATGGTTCCATGACATTTAAACACACGACACATAATCACGCGAAACTTAAACACAGACACTTCAACACACGGCAGATAAACACAAGGACATATAAACACACGGACAGATAATCCTTCGACACTTAAACACAAGGCACTCCTTGTATAATTACAGGTACAAAGTGTGCACTGGAACCTGATGGGTTGGTTGGTCGATATTTAAACACTCGCTCGTCTAGCTGTTCACTGTCCAGTTATTGAGTGATTTCGAAATGGAGACACAAACAGAATCTGATCCGGTAACATTTGGCGTATCAACAAAAGGGCGGCGCACAGTAATATACAGAAATTTTGAGTATGTTAAACATCGGAACAATAAGAACGGAGAAATATATTGGCGTTGTAAACTGTATCAGAGTTACAAGTGTAAAGGTCATTTGAAAACATTAGACACCAATTTGTCGAATATGGCGCTGTTTATCTGCCGTGTGTTTATATATCCTTGTGTTTATATGTCCTTGTGTTTATCTGCCGTGTGTTGAAGTGTCTGTGTTTAAGTATCGCGTGATTATGTGTCGTGTGTTTAAATGTCGGCAGACCCAAATTATTTACGATTCAACGGCAGCTGGACAGTTTGAAATATTATAGAGAAAGCGAGCTGAACTTTTATCAGTCGCCGACCATATATAAAGACGACTCACAACTACCACACCTGTCTTGGACCCCATACGTTGACCACTATCTACTACTGACGCTGATGATCTTTGTTATGACTGCATCGTTAAATAAACGTTATAAACCACTATTAACGAACTTTACGCTAAAACTTCTCAGAGTTCAAGAGTTAAATGTTACTGAGAAGCAAGTCCTAAACGATAAATTTACAACTTGGCCTATGCCTACTCTTCTCACTCAGGACAATACAATACTGTAATTTGAGTGTGTCCTCCTTACAAAGTTCAGAAGTGGACATTTAATTCAGGCAACGGCGAACATTAAGAACCACTGACAGACTGGACGAAGTAAGTTTTCAGTATTCAACACAACCGATCTCTAATATCGCACTCAACAGAAACTCAACTGTGAAACCGAAAGCTATAATACAAGGCAATCGCTAATTAATAATAATTGATAATTATTCATGACTGCAGCGATAGAGGAAGCAAACTATATAAAATCCAACAAAGACAGAGAAAAATTCCAATTACACCTTCAGAACATCTTCAAGACATCTTCTCTCTCTCATATTATTATATATTTTCACATCAATTTCGCCTGTTTGTTTTGCTCTACCCAAGATCAAACGCCCTGCACCTTGAAATTGGCTGCTTATAATTCCTGTCCAGGATACAGTTCAAGATATTGTGCAGAGGTTACTGTGTCCACAAAGACATCGACTTTTTGTTCCATGTATATTTCTCTCACACCGTCAAATCAGTCATCTAGATGATCAGTGCCTTTTTAAAGTCCGCAGGTGCATTCGTTTTAATTAAATTCCCTTTTTGACTGATTATTGGATTACTTAAACTATGAACTGGTGCTCTTAATCTTCATTTCCTTTTCATAACAAATGCTAAGTCGCTGTACTATCCGAAAAAGCAGAGCGATTTGTCTGGCTTTGCATAACTAAAACGCATCTTTCTTTTCCGACGTTGAACACAAACTGCCATTCTCTGCCATGACATCGATTAATCATGGGTCTTTTGAATTTCTACGCAGGTTTTATTCTAAGAATATTATTCAAAGCATCCAACATATTATATTGAGTCTGAAACTGTTACGTCAGGATTAATGTAGTCTAAGGCCGCCGTTGAATGCGAAGACGATGTCTTTGTGGAAAAAGAATAGTTCGAAATAGATGCTTCGCATGAATCCTATTCTCTAGTGGCAACGAGCCTATACACTGTGAGAGACGCACGATACAACTGCCATGGGAATTTTTCTCAGGAAACCATTAACGAAGATTTCTCATATCATAAACCCAACGCGGAAGATATTTTATTATGAGCGATGAATCAACAAGTGGCGTAAGACAAAGACTTAGTGAAATAATTCATCGTTGCCACGGCTATTTCTTCATTGATAGAAAGACAGCTGGGTCTAAACTAGTGACTTCTGTAATGTCATTGTGATCCATTGGATTCGAAATCCGAAGGATCAAAGACTTGACAAATCTAATCTTGTCTAATCCTGTAACCTATTTTATGCATCATCTTTTATCACTAGCATTCAAACAGACTCCTTATTTTGATTTAGCATAGAAGTTGAGAAAGATAGTGAGGAACAATTCCAAGGATAACATCCTTATGCCAATACACAACTACAAAAGATTGATGAGAGGCAGAAAATGTCAAGAATATCGTCACATTATTCGAGCTAGAGTTTTAGGAATGTGCATTTGTACGACAGAGCTCATGTTCAAATTTATATAATTTATATTATTTTGGCTACCAATACAACGACGCTATAATTCTGCACAGACGAGTTGTTGATGCACCATAATATTTTTTATAATAATAGATTTTTGTACGGGAAATAACTAGAGAGACTTACTCTATAACATTTAGAGTCACATTATAGATGTAGTAGATCTGCTGATTAGCCCATGTTAAGTTGCTGCATTGGCCATGGATCATTCTTATCATATACCCCCGGTAATCTGAGTTTTAAAGAGTTGCAAATCGATTTTTTTGTCGGCGCATAAGCGTACGAGTTGATGTGTATATCCGAGCCGGATATCCTGTCAATAACAATGTTGATTGAACTACCGATCTGGCAACCTATAGCAACCGCGGACTGCTTCTGTGAATCATAGATTTGTCAGCATGTTAATGGTCATTGCAATGCAAATTCAGCCCCCAAATTATAGCGTGAACCCCATTCTAGATAACTCTGCGTCTAGCTCACCGAGGCGAACCATGCCCAGTGTTTTATGGGAAGACATTGCAAGGCAATTTCGCCTCTTGCGTTGCGGCGAGATATAACGATGCCATTTAGCTCGCTGTTTGTTTAGCAAGATGTTGTCCAGCAAAGGAAAACAACGTGGTGGGCGATGTTCTAATTTTATAGGCGCATTATGCAAAACTGGCTAAGCTGTTCGTTGTATTGGATGTTGTTTTCTTTTCCTTTCTTGCGATTGTTGGTAAAGGTTTATATGATATACATGCAATGTAATACTCTTACAGACCTCACTCATCCTGCTGTAATAATATCATTGATAAAGGACATAACTAGCCGACCAGCCCACTAACTGTTCATTGTTGAAGACCTTTCCTCTTAGGTGTTTTCTTTTCATGTGACTGTTAGTTAAGGTTTATTTAGTATAATATTATGTGGAACTTAGTACTGTTATGGACTCCTCTCATCAAGCTATTTGAGAACATGACGAAGAACCTAATTTGAGCCATCACTCATTCTGCAGCATGACTTAGTAATTAGGTGTCCCCATTTAGCGGGATCTAAAATCTGGCCAGGGCCCCCTTTTTCTAGCCATAACATGTTATTTCATGTTACTACTGTACACTGTGAGTTATATTGCTGGTTCAAATAAAAGAATTGATTGATTGATTGATTGATTGATTGATTGATTGATTGATTGATTGATTGATTGATTGTATTGATGTTGCATTGGATGTTGCATTGGTGTTGCCTTAGTTTAGAATCAACTTATAAAACCTAAACAAAACGCAGGATTGGAAGTCTACTCATGGCTTATGCTGCATAGTCTCATCATCATCACCATTATCAGTTCCTGACGTCAGCCATTTGAGGGCGATGGGCACGAATAAATGATCGCCATTATCCTCGGTCATTTGTCATGTCCAAGGCTCCTTTCCGTTTTAGTCCAAGTGATTTATATTATCTATTCAGCGCAGTATTCGTCTGCCTTTGCCTCCTTTTCATTAGAATCTTGCATGGAGTGCTTTATGTGGAATTCTGTCAACTGGCATTCTCTCTACATGTCCAAACCATCGGAGTTCTCGGTGAACGACTTTGTCCAGCAGATTTGTAGAGTCCACTGTTTAAAATAGTGTAGAGAAGGGCCTCAAAGTTTGAACTTAGGCGCAAAGCCTAATATTAAGGTCTGACTTATCGGTAATGTGCGGACTTCTCTGCAACAATTTTGTAAATGACTGGCAGTAAGTTAGTTAATACGCTGCAGAAAACATCCACCTTTAATGTAAGAAACTCAGTTCAACAAACCATGTAGACATGGTGTGGTCTAAGCACTTTTAACAACGTATAACATAACAAAACATAAAATAGGTTTTTTATTTGCTCCCAAAAAGTACAGTAACAAATCATCATATTTCAAATAATACTAAGTTGGGATACAAAAGGACGATCTAAAGGGACCAGAGTCCCGCTAAGCAGGGCCCCCTATGTACCAGTGCTGTTAGGTGGAGGTTGATAACATAATGTTCAGGATTGGGAGTGAATTAAGTAACAACTGAAATGATAACATAATTAGCATTGTATAATTAAAGTTCTTTAATAAACAAACAAAAGATTAAAAGCAGTTATATATTTAAAGTTAGTAGGTGGGCACGCAGAAGTTTTTTATATAGGAGGAGATGAGACGCGCTAAGGATGTCGGCAGGAAGATTGTTCCAAACAGTAGGACCAGTTATCTTAATAGAGATCCAGTTAAAAGATTAGGCTGGTTGGTCAAGTATACATGTAAATCTGCATGATTTCATCTAAACTGTATACTCTTTCCGAGTTACACATTGGCGTGAAGCAAGTCAGTAAGTCAAATGGCAAATGAGTTAAGTCTTTCTATTGGTTCTACGGACACGTTCTGGTTTTGGACAGCGTCGGGTCTTCTCGATCGTGGGCCCTTCATCTATCTATTATATTATTATTATTATTATTATTTTTTATATTATTATTATTATTATTACTATTATTATTATTATTAGTATTATTATTATTATTATTATTATTATTATTATTATTTCTTATGCATGAGAAATCCTAACATACTGCCTACTGGAAGAAAGATAGTTTCGACTCTTCTGCTACAAGAGAAATCACTTCAACATGACTGATTATAGCTTTCTTGTGTGGAACGGCCATCGTCGACTTAATCCCACCCAAATTGCTCATGTTGAATTGATCGTCTGGTCAGTAGGTGCTTCGGAATTGCCATTGAAATAACATTTGTACTACTCAAAAGCGCAAAGAAACCCAACGATTTCTTTAAAGCTAGAAATATCCCGTGTCATTGATAAATGGAGATGAAAGTCTTACCACTGTTTCTGCGACGTATCCTTCGTCAACATCTTGCCTCCTCCTTTCGAGTTGAAACACTTCGACGGCGCCACAACACAAGCACCAGACGACGACAACGACCGAAGACACGCCGCCGGAGAAGCAGGCACTGACCGAAGGCGCGCAATTAGTGCTTCAGCCGCGAAGAGAAGAGGGAAGATGCAAGCAGCGCCCGAACGACGCGGGACCGATGCTCGAGGAGTCTGCAGGCAAAGGACAAATAGAGACAGACAGACAGAATTATATATATATATATATATATATAGAGATAGAGAGAGAGAGAGATATAGAGAGAGAGAGAGAGACAGACAGACAGACAGACAGACAGACAGACAGACAGATAGACAGACAGATAGACAGACAGAGACAGAGACAGACAGGGACAGGGACAGAGACATGATGCAGAGACAGAGAGAGATAGAAAGAGGCAGATGTGTGTATACAAAATATATATACATGTAGAGTGAGCGACAGATAGGCAGACAGAGACACAGAGACATATGGACAGAGACAAACAGGGACAGAGACATGATACAGAGACAAAGACAAGAGACAGAGACAGACAGAGACAGAGACAGAGATAGAGATAGATAGAAAGAGGCAGATGTTTGTGTATAGAGAGAGAGACAGAGACAGACACAGCGACAAAGAGAGAGCTAGGAGACAGAGATAGAGGGAGACAGAGACAGAGAAAAGAAAGAGGGAGACAGAGGGAGAAAGAAAGAGGATGGAGGAGCTCCCTTCCACGCGTTATCGATCGCAGATGACGTAAGAATCAAATCTATATCAAGAGCCAGCCGTCCGTCTGTCTGTCCGTCTGTCCGTCCGTCTGTCCGTCCGTCTGTCTGTCCGTCCGTCTTTCCGTCTGTCCGTACATCCTGTCTGTCCGACCGACCGAAGACGAGCATAAAAAGAACCAGGTGAAAGAAACATACACAAAGCGCTGGTCATTAAATTCCGGTCTTGTCTTGGCAAGCGGAAACCTGTCCTTTACAACTTCCGGCTGCGTGAGCAGAATCTTATATCAACGGATCTGCGGATGTCTTAGACGTCATTTTATATAATTTATACTCGCTCACATTTGGTGAGTGGGTCGATTTTGGAAGACAGAGGTCGCAATGACATCCTCCGTCTCCCTGTTCTCTTTCCCCTCGTTCTCTTTTCCGATATACATGGAAAGAGAACGAGCTGAAGATCTAGATGGATGGATACAGGAAACTGATGGAGGAAGTCAGGCATCATGAGGAGTGCATGGCGCCATTAGACGTTTGAATAACTATAATAATTAAATTTGTAAAGCGCGCAAGGTCACACCGAAATGTGACTCTAAGGCGCGGGTAGTCAGCCTCTGTGGAAGGTGCAGTTAGATATCCAAGTGCGTGAAGACCAAGGAGTAATTGTGAGTTTTGAGTCGCTCATAGCCTTAATTATTTTGAAGGAAGGAAGTGAATTTGAATAACTATAACTAAAAAGAGAGCGTGGCAGTCAATTCCATTCCTTGGGGTAGAGGAATGCACGCGAGCCCATAACTGTTCTGCATCGATATGGCTTCAGCCTAAGGAAAAGACTATGAAGATCGACTTCATGGTCAGAGTAATGCAGGCAACGTGGGAGAGATGTAAGGAATTACAATGTAGTAGTGATTGAATGTAGGGAGGTGTACTGGTGCTGAGGTCTTTGTAGGTCAAACAGGTCAATTTTAAATTTTATTCTGAACTCAACAGGAAGCCCTTCAGCTGGTGGAGTCGGACTGACGAGCTTGTTCGTAGCGGGACATGCAGCAGTACGCGTGCTATGGAGTTTTGGATACGTTGCAGCCTGTTGAGCTCGAGGTCTGAGAAACCCACAACAACCGAATTAGCATAATCAAGACGAGAGGGGACAAGGGAACAGGCCATGGTTTGCGACATGGTCATAGTAGAGCCGACCTTATGTGATGTATTGCCCTGATGTGATAGAAATAAGATTTACAAAAATTAATGTTTGTTATGTGCGGTCCAGGGTTACCTCAACTGTTTTGTCATTATCTGATAGTGGCACAGCGAACTCGATAGTAGAAAGCAAAGGGAGAGAACGCAGGGTTGTCGTGCGTGAACAAAACAAAATTGCCTCAGACTTCCCTGGGTTTATATGGCCAAACCACATAATATTATGGATACATCGGTAAAATGAAAGGTACGACAAGACAAGACTAGACTAGAAAGACACCACTAGGTTTGTCTGGATAAAATATGCTTTAGCTCTGAACTGGGTGAATTTAAATAAAGTAAGTAAGTATATTCTTTATTAAAACAATTGAATATCCGCACTTTGGTGTGCATACATTTATACAGAGTAAAACATTCTTATTGTAAACGATCTGCGTGTGAGATTGTCCGCTATTGGAATAAAACGGTCATGTAGTAATCTCGGGCGCAGGGAGTAGGGGAGCGGCTTTTTTTTGGGGGGGGTGGAGTAGCCCATGGAGTACATGTCCCGGGTTTCCCAAGGCCGCAGAGAAGAGGCGTGAGTCAGCAATGTTGCAAAGATGTTCAAACGATGGACTGTCCTCTGGCAGGTATACCGCAGACGAATCAGACTCCACATCGCGTTTTTTCTTTTCTTGCGTGTCTCGCTTGTTGCCGCAGACCAACTAATATTGCTCATGACTTGTGTCAGTGCTGAAAAGAATGTTTCTACCATATTGACATTTCAGAGAAAGCTTCACCAGGTCGTAGACACTGATGCAATAATTTCAGATTTTCATTGTTGATTAGATTGCGTCAACGGCGGCGTGAACTGGCGTCACTATGCGCAGACGGGATGCTATCGTCTAAATAAACTTATGAAATAAGAAAGACAGAGCGAGACAGACAAGCAGGCAGACAAACAGACAGAGCGAGACAGACAGAGACATAGCCAGACAAGCAGGCAGAGCGAGACAGACAGCCAGCCAGACAGGCAGACATACAGCCACCCAGACAGATAGGCAGACATACTGCTTCTACGTATTATAAATATACGACTAGCCTATAAAATGTAGACGGATATTAGCGATTTTCATTAAAATTTAAGAGCCGATCAAACGCTAGTGAATTCTTTTGAAAGTTATCAAGTCTCTACTCCTGATATCGTCAACTCGATAACTATGTGATGTTGCTATGGTTACGAGACGAAGCCATTTCGTCACTTTCGTGTAAATTTGTTATCATCACGAGATAAGCATTAATTTTGCCTCATGATAATTGATGTCCCAGTTTACTGCCGATAGTAGCCTAGTCAATTAGACTGTCAATAGCTTAGTGTAATACAATCTTCGTGACGTCTTTGTGAACTTATCTGGTCTGGTCTATTCTAGTATGTTCTGTATGTATATGTAAGTATCATGTATGTATTATGTATGCATGTATGTATGTATGTATGTATGTATGTATGTATGTATGTATGTATGTATGTATGTATGTATGTATGTATGTATGTATGTATGTATGTATGTGTGTATGTATGTATGTATGTATGTATGTATGTATGTACGTATGTATGTATGTATGTATGTTTGTTTGTTTGTTTGTATGTATGTATGTATTTATGTGTATGCATGTATATATGTACGCATATATACGTATTACGTATGTTATGTATGTATACATTATGTATGTATGTACGTATGTATGTATGTATGTATGTATGTATGTATGTATGTATGTATGTATGTATGTATGTATATATATATATATTTGTCATTCTACATTTATCTCATGGTACAAGGGTGACCCTAATAAGTGGGACCATGGTCCCTTCTGGGTCTTCCTGTTGTATCCCTTGCAATGTTACTGGTTACTGTGTTAAGTGTCATTATGTTGGTTGTACTGGGAACAATAAACGATTGATTGATTGATTGATTGATATGTATGTACATGTATTGAGGCCGCCAATTTTTAATTTTGCCAATCCGGGACACCCACAAGGTCACTCGACCTGCCTTTACCAATTTACCCTGTCGACATCACTGTGTGTAGCAAATGTTGCGTCAGTCTAATGTAGGATCCACAAAGTCTGAGGAAAATTATAGACCTTAAAATTACAGTCAAATCATCAAAGACAATTAGCCTATAGCTATATAAAATTAGAATCAACTTCAAGGGCAAAACGTTTGCTAAATTTCAGTTACCTAATAGGCTTAACCCTAAGTTCATAATATTATACATGCATGCATATTGCAGATGTGATTTATTGAGTCTCCGACGGCAGTGCGAAAGTGTCATTCCATAGAGGATAGATTAGGCCTACTAACCTAACTACCTGTGACCTGCTGTTCTAAGGCCACTCTGTAAAACTTATTTTACAGTCGGCTATTCGAGTTTAGTGTGCGAAACAGGAACAACGTTTTATTTGGTTAAGTGGATATCTACACCACATTCCAGGACAATTTGGGATCAATCCGGGACACGGGACATATATAATTTCGTTTATTGAAAATAGAAAGTTGACAGACCGCAACTTCTCGCATGGAAGAAAAGAGAGGTCGATTCCGGGAATTCCTGTCCAGGCGATTCCGGGACGGTTGGCAGCCCTAACATGTATGTATGTATTTATGCATGTATGCATCTATGTATGTATTTATACATGAATTTATATGTGTGTATGCATGTGGATGAATGTCTTATAGAATAGGCATTGGCTTCCGGCACAGAACACTATACACTTACGATAACTTACGACGGAGAATAGCCTATAAACAATGCAGGATTTGTATGTTACTGTCTCGTTCTAACCGGATGAGGTTGCAGGCCTGAACTTCTGTGACTCTGTCTATACGATTGTCAGTCAGTGAGTCAGTAAGTTTGCTTTTGTTGTTTGTCTATCTGTATGTCTGTCTGTATGTATGTATGTCTGTCTGTCTGTCTGTCTCTTCTTCGACTGTTCCTGCATGTCTCTGGGCAGGTTCGTACCTTCAATGACTCCAGAATCACGAAGCACATCTATTGTAATTGTAACTTAGTTCAACGTCATCATTCTCAGTGTTTCATTTAGTCCAACGTCATCATTCTCAGTGTATACCCCCACTTAGTCCAACGTCATCATTCTCAGTGTACCATTGGTATTCTTCCGTTCCATTTTTACTTCGATGACGGCTGTCAACCGGGTTTCCTCTCGATTTCGCCCTTTCTTCAGTCTACATCACACTGCAATAATTATTGCAATTGCGATAATGCAACTGTACAGTGTACAGCGCATTTTCGAGAGAGATTCCTTTGGCAATTACGATGATTCACAGTTTCAGTGTTTCTGCTTTGGTCTAGTGTCCTGTCACTATCCATCCTTTAGTCTGTCCGTCTGTCAGTCCGTATGTCTCTGTTACTATCTGTTATTTAGTCTCCCTGTTAGTCTGCCTGTCTCTGTCACTGTCCGTCCCTTAGTTTGTCTGTCTACCTGTGTCTTTTTGTGCCTCCTAATCACCAAGTAGCGAATGATCTTCTTTGCGGCTGGCATATTGACAATGACATGACAGCACCGAATTTCACATGCAAGCCGTCAAAGAATAAAGATGCAACAGCTACAGCGACAGTTGATACACGTCAACACGCACCTATCTCCTCCCCATCCCCTTCTCCTCCTCCCCATCTCTCCTTCCACTTCCTCCTCCCACCTTCATTCTCGCCCTCTCTTTCATCCTCCTCTTTCTCCTCTTTCTCCCTTCCTCTCTTTTTCCACTTCCTCCTCCCAATGTTCCTTCTCGCCCTCTGTTAATCCTCCTCCTCCTCCTTCTCCTCCTTCTCTTCTTCCACTTCCTCCTCCCAGTCTTCATCCTCGCCCTCTTTTCCCTCCTCCTCTTCCTCTTTATCATCATCCCTCTATCTTACCATCTCTTCCCCTCCTCTGCCTCTTTAGCCCCTTCCTCCATCCTCGCCCTCTCTTTACTCCTCCTCCTCCTCTTCTCCTCCTCCTCTCTTCTTCCACTTCTCTCTCCTCACTTGATCCTCCTCCTTTCTCCTCCTCATCCTCCTCTTTATCATCATCCCTCTGCGTGTCATCCCTTCACTCCTCTGCCTCCCCTCCGTCCCTTCGATACGTTTCAGACGGGGCTGAAAGGCCGATAATGGACGGATGCTATCGTCATCTCCGGCGGCTGCTGCTGCTGCAGCAGACGACTTAGCGCATCTCTCGCAGTTCACGGTGGTGATGGTGACACCGTTTCTGTCCTCACCCAGTGCCTGTGTCTACGTACGCATACACAAACAGCGGTCGGTTGAAGAGGTGTAGAGAGCAGGAAGAATGGGATGGAGGAGAAGGATGGACGAGGGGATCGAAAGGGAGGCGGAGGAGGCTGCTGAATGCTAAGACTATGCGGAGGAGAATTAAGGAGAAGGAGAAACGCAAGAACACGAAGATTAAATTGCACAAAATAACGAAGGAATAAGAGGAAGAGGAAGAGGAGGAGGATGAGGAGAAAGAAGAAGAGGAGGAGGAAAAAGAGGAGGGAAAGAAAAGGAGGAGAAGGAGGAGAAAGAGGTGGAGGAGGAAGAGGAAGAGGAGGTGGAGGAGGAAGAGGAAGAGTGAGGAGGAGGAAGAGAAGGAAGAAGAGGAGGAGGAAAGAGGAGGAGGAAAAGAAAAGGAGGAGAAGGAGGAGATAGAGGTGGAGGAGGAAGAGGAAGAGGAGGTGGAGGAGGAAGAGGAAGAGGAGGAGGAAGAGGAGGAGGAGGCAGAGGAGGAGAAAGAAGATGAGGAGGTGGAGGAGCAAGAAGAGGAGGAGGAGAAAGAAGAGGAAGAGGAGAGAGTGAGGAAAGAAACTAAGGTACGGCTGGTCATTGTTAATTGGTGTCAGAGTAAGTAACGTAACTAGATAAGAAGAAAAACGAAAATGATCCTTCAAAATCATCAGCATCGTTTGCCAAAAGTTCTTGCCACACATGAGCATAAACAGTTATGATGGTCAATTAGAAGTTTTCATTTTTTGACATTCAACTAAGAACGACTTTGTGAAATAAATGGATCCGAAAAGTATTAGTGCTTCTATCGGAAACTTATTAAATAACACAACACAACAAGGGTTTTAAATTAGTGATTTATATGGCGCCGCTCACAGCCGTGGCCATTCTGTCTTTTCCTGCCGATTTTAAGACATCCAGATTTGAACTCTAATAATGATTCAATCAATCAATCAGTCATAAAATTTATATAGCACCTCTTCAAGGGCTCTACTCAGAGGCGCTCCCAAAGCCAGGCCTGATCATACAGAAAAGTCTTCAATTGGGCGTAGAAGGAAGCCGAGTGAATGCGAGGAGATAACCGAAGGAAAGATGGCAAGACATTCCACGCTGTTGGACCAACAACAGAGAATGCTCGGCGCTGCATAGTAGCAGTGCGGGCATGTGGAACCAAGAAGTCACATTGATTGCCTGCATCTTGTACACATAGGCCAGTGTGTTAGAGCAGTGTTATTCTCGTTAACGATAACTGTAACGAAAATGTTCGTTAACGAAAATAGAATATCATTAACTAAAAAATTAACGAAAATAAAATGATTTCGTTAACGATAACTATAACTATAACTAAAATACCGTTAACTATAACTATAGCTTTAACTATAACTATAGCTTTAACGAAAATAACACTAACGAAAATCCATCTTTAGTTTCGTTAATAAAAAAATAATAGTGCAATATCGACAAACATGAGTACGTGAAAATGCGTTACAAATAATAGCCTTGTTCGCCCTGGATTTTGGATTTGTGAATTAACCCAGTAGTAGAGGCGCAGTTCATTAAATGTATCTATTTTGTAAACGTTTCTATAGCGATTGCGACCCAGTTTGACTAGCGCAAATTCGCCACTTAGTAGTCGTAGTAATTTTGTAGTCAAAATGCCTCTAAAGATCTTGAGCAACCGCAACTGTGGGAATGTTCTATGGAGTCATTTCAAGTACGAATCAGTCACAAATAGATGTTCGTGAATCATCAGTTTTTTTATGTTGATAAGAGGAAGTATGTGGCCGGTGTCACGAAATAGAGTATCCCCCATACATGAGTATCCCCCTTAGCGAAATGGGGTATTCGGTTTAGTTTGCATTTTTCTGCGGTTTCTAAGTGTATTCACTCGTAGGCCTACTGTTTGGATTTATTGTACACATAAAATATTTTAAATTGCGTATCTTTAGTTTGTACGTCGACCTGAAATTAATTTACTTCGTTTTGGTGATTTTGACTGGATTTTCGTCGAGGCTATCGTGATGCGTATGACGATGGGGGATAGAATTTTTTATCCCCCAGGATACTCTAAACCGGTTTATTCCATCCGGGGGATGAATTCATACCCCGATAGTCTTAGGACGGATACTCTATTTCGTGATACCGGCTCAAAGTCGGTAAAACACGACTAATCTATCCAATCATCTCTAGTATCACCACTCACCTACATCGTTTACAAAAAGTCTGCGTGTATCATCAGCGTTGTTGGTGTTAATGAGGGGAAGTTGTGGGTTTTAACCGGCTCACAGCCGGTAAAAACACGACTTATCTACTCAATCACCTCAAGTATCACCACCCACCTGCATACAAAGAAGTCTGCGCTGCAGAGAGTGATAGAAGAGGTGTGGAAGGGAACTCACGAAGATAATAAAAACCTATGGTTGTTTTTTCAATGTGTTTGGTGATTTGCAACGTCTCTCTTTTTTCTACCCTATAGGTCTCATTATCTAAAAATATTTCTCTCTGTCATATACTGAATAAAAGTATTTCAAATGGCCGCGCTGCTTATGCAATATACTCGTACTACGAGACTGAGGAATAATACGTTTAAGAGATTGAGTGTTGTTACAGCTTATACGATTATCGTAAGGGTAATTTATTCTTTATGAAAATTATTTGCTCAATAGAAAGAACTAACAGCAATGGTCCTCTTTCTATAATGCTCGGCATACACTTGTCTGTGTTATGAGTGTGTCCAGTGTACAAAAGGTTTAGAGAAACGACCTGTGTAGGGGAAGGTTGCCTGAGATGGAACGATTTTAAGTTTTTTGAACTTTTCATTTGACTGCCCTAACTAAAACAACTGCTATGTGGAGGATCTTGTAAATCAGTATCTTAGGAAAAAATTTATTTCTTCTGCATTTCTTCACATTGGACAAAACACGTGGGAATAAATATTTTGTCTGACCCCCAAATCATTCCATCTTAGGCAACCAGTGTCCTGAGATGGAATTTATTCAGAATATGTCATTTTGCTTCATTAACATTGTATTGTATTGTATTGTATTGTATTTGAACACTTGTTATAGCGCCCCAACCAGATTTCCCATTCAGAGGCGCTCCCAACTACTGCGCGAACGCTGAATCGGAGTTTCACGCCGAAGCGCATGAGCAATTGCGAGTGAAGGACTTGCCCAGGGTCCCTACGCGGCGACTTTGAGGTGGATCCGAACCCGCAACCCTCCAGCTGCAAGGCACCGAACATACCCCTAAACCAGCGCGCCCCAATTGTGATGTGTTGTATTGTGTGTTGTATTGTACTCCACGTTTATAATGCGACCGAGCCACCCGCAGTAAAGATCCCTGAAATTAAAATCTGATAATCCGACCCGACCGGGAAGCGAACCCGGGTCCGCCGATGCGGATTTATTCAGAATATGTCAACTTGCTTCATTAACATGTGCTACATGCTTCAAAATTCCTCAAAATACCAAACTCACTGGTAGTCAACCGGAAGTTAACTGTGCTGCTTACAAAGTTAAATACCGTACTCCATTGTTGTGGTCGTCAGTGAACAAAAAAGCTGTTTTCAACTAGCCTATTTTTCAATATTGAACTGTCAAAAATGTAGCCTAGCCTAAACCATTTTAACAGGTGCAAGAAAAAGTTAGGCCTAGGCTACATCTGAAGCCAGATATCATTAGTCACTAGCATTTGCACAGGAATCACATTTATAGTCAATCTGCTCACATTCAACACCAGCACACAGCTCGTGAGACCACTGCATGCAATTAGTGCATTGCATCCAATCTTCACCACTGTTGCTCTCTGCAAACGACTCACCACATACAAGGCATTGACAATGATCTTCAGTTGGATTGTATTGTTCCAAACGGTTATTCTGTAACTTCTTCTGCAACTTCTTGACCACCTGTTTCCCTTTCCCCTTCTTAGTGGCCATAGGCCTAGGACTACGTCTAGTCAGAGTTTTATTTGGTTCTTTTGTGTCTTTTTTCCCACAGTTTTTCTTTTAGCTGTTCTGGTTTCTTCTTTAGTTTATGTTCTTCTGAATCCTTTTTGGGTTTCTGTTTCTTCTTCGTTATCTGTTTCTTTTTACCTTCGTTTTCCACTGTTGTTTTTGCAAACTTCAGACTTACTCGTCGACGTTTGTCCTTATCTTCACTAAGCTTATTTTTATATGGTGAACTCGTGAGAACAGTCGAGCACTGTCCTACCCTTTTTCGTGTCTTTGCCAGTGGTGCACTTGGTAGTGGATATAGAGCCTCTATTTTCTGACGACCTGGAGATATGCCTGCAACAGACTTCCGATAGAAGGTAGCAGGAGCAATGCCAGAGGTCGACGTAGTTGCTTCAGATTCAGCAAGAGATATTTTTCCTCGTTTCTCACAACTTTATTTTTCAAGTTCACCCTGCCGAAAAGAGTCGTCTTGCTAACCCCGTAGGCCTTACTAGCCTGGCCAAGTGTCAACTCTTTACTTCTCACTTTGTCTATTGCGACCCGCATGGATTCTATTGCCCATTCTCCACGTGATGACTTCCGCTTGAATGATGACATCTAAAAATTGCATAGGCTAAACATAAATGAAATAGTTGCACACCAGGTCGTGGCCTACCTATAACACCTCGTCAACCAGAGGGGTTGTCAGGGTTTATATTGTGATTGTTTATTACATGGTCATTTCTAAGATGGGCCACTGGAAGTTCGTCCTGAAATGATAAGTCATACTTTTAAAATGAGTTGCCTGAGATGGAATGCGTTTCATCTCAGACAACTCAGTACTGTTCCATCTCGTGCACCTCGCACGTAACTTGTTTTTACGATCCCCAGTGGCAAATGCATTGGATTATCGCTCATGTTTTAGTGCGTAATGAATCACAATTATTTACATTACAAAGTGACTATTCCGAAAAACTTGCAATTTTTAATAATCCTGACTGAAACTACAATAAGAACAAACCAAAATATAGTAACAGATCTTCATGAAATTTAACAAACTCTCCACTAACCGTTGCATGCACGGAAAATATTCCAAATCACACCCACAAGACCGCAGAGACAGAATGCATCGGGTAAAAGGAGATCCATGTCTGAAACCGAACGTTTACTACCGGAAATCGATAGATTCCATCTCAGGCGTCGTTCCGTCTCGGGCAACCTTCCCCTAAACGAGTTTCTCAAGATACATTCTGTTTGCACAGCAGCCAGAGTACACAGAATGAGAAAGCTAACATTTTAAATCTTGTGCGGGGCGTTTCCTTCCTGCTAATCGTCTTGTAAAATCAAACATTCTTCATAGATTTGCTCAGTTCCGCTTGACAGGATGGGCATAATTACACCATTAGCTGATACCTGTTATGCCGTTGACATCGGACGCATCAAGCTGCTTGGACTCCTGGACAAGAGTGCGGCGCTTCATAACGTGGATAATGGCTATATAAATTGATAGATACAATACAATACAATACATCCTGCTAACCATGCTTAACCTCTAACATGGAGATTGTGGAGTTGTGGCAAGTCGGAATGGCTTCGAATATATCCTGGAGGAGAGGATAATTACAGATACACTGCAGCTATCGAGCAAATAATTTTCAGCTACAGTAAATTATACAGATATAGATTATGAAATCTGGGTATGCTGTGAATTCATAAATCATAAGCATGTGATGCGTTTTTCTGGGCTAATGAGGGACAATCTGTAACCCATCCTGCACAAATCTGACGCGTTTTGATCTGGCCTGCTACTTGACTTGAGGAGCTCTCGTAATATTAGAGTCCATATCTTAGCCTGTCTAATAGTGTCTACCCGTCCGACCATTGGGTTCTGAACTGGAGCCGAACCGGACTGGAACCGAAACGGACTGGAACCGAAACGGACTGGAACCGAAACGGACTGGAACCGAAACGAACTGGAACCGAACCGGACTGGAACCGAACCGGACTGGAACCGAAACGGACTGGAACCGAAACGGACTGGAACCGAAACGGACTGGAACCGAAACGGACTGAAACCGAAACGGACTGGAACCGAAACGGACTGGAACCGAACCGTACTGGAACCGAACCGGACTGGAACCGAAATGGACTGGAACCGAAACGGACTTGAACCGAACGGGAATGGAACCGAACAGGAACATACATATTAGGGTGGAGCGAAATTTTTATAAATGAATTCTAATAGTGGGCAAAAGATGCAACTTGGGTAAATAAAGAAACACACCAAAAAAGATTTCTAATTTCAAATGATATCTTCTGCCCTCTGCAATCGATGCAATATTTGAAATTTTTATGTTTTTGGTAAAAATCGCACAGAGACCATTAGGCTATGTTTTGTCACAGCAAATGACTACTATTATGCAGCACTCTATACTAAACCTTAGCTCAACTATACAGTCGTGCACCATGCAGTGTAGAGCGCGTTGTCAAATATCCGGCAGGATATGAGTACTTGAAGGATTTTTACCCCAAAAATACCTCTACTCGTTCGTTAGTCTGAATGCCTGGATTTTACATTAGTGAATGTCGACATTTTTAGGAATATTTTTGTCAGTCTGAATCTGCAGCAACGGCTTAACATTAGTCATTGTGTGCGGTATTTACTCTTTGTGTTGAAGGTTGGCTTTGTGTCCGACAACCGCCTGAGATCGTAATCGTAATTGTAATCGAGTATTTATATAGCGCCACTCAAAAACAGAGGCGATCTCTCGGCGATAGCTTTCACGTATCGTTCCACTGCCTGCCAGTGGAAGTACTTCACTGACAATTGATAAACTCGATGTAGCCTTCAGCTTCAAAGTTCAAATCGAATCCAAGGTTCGTCTATCTCCTCTTCAGTCCGTTCTGAATGCTGCTGCGAGACTTATAGCTCGCCTTACTCGATTCTCGCACATCTCTATCTACGTTTATGGCTGAACAACTTCATTGGCTACCTCTCTCTAATTTAAAGTTCTCATTCTCGTGCTCAAATCTCAACTGGGTCTTGCTCCAAAAAATCTTCGTCGCCAAATTCTCCGCCCCTCTCTTCAACGTCATTGCGTCCTCTCAGAACCTCTGACCGGCTTGACCTCTTCGTTGCCCATGTTAGGACCACAGGAATTAGATTTAGAAAATTGCTAATCAATTAGAATTAAGTAAGTAAGTAAGTATGGTCTTTAATACGCCATTTGCAAACGCACAATGGGACAACAGTTATGCAATGATAATGATAAAACATCGAAGTAATAATATTGATCATAATAATCTGTAAACAGCTAAGTACATGAAAGATTAATTATTAATATTTGTATAGCATCCTGGTGATAAATCCCTTCCTAGGAGTCAGATTGCGGAATGGTACGATTATGCGAACGGGGTCTTAGGGAGTATCCGGTTTCGTGGATAGGAGGGAGCAATCCGTGTAGGACATGCCCAGGATCCGACAATACCGCAGAGAAGAGAGCTTCGTCTGCTTTGGCACACAACTCTTCAATGGTAGGGATACAAGTAGGTAGATATCCCTGGCGTATAAGTTTTTTAATCAGTGCAGTCATGTGTTCTCTTTCCCCCACAGTAGTAAATCCCATCAAGAAGGTAAAGAGTACAGAAGTTGAGCAAGTGTGGTGGAGCGCACAACGTCGTGAAGCCAGTTACCAGTGAGACCATGGGCCAGAAGAACTCGCAGAGCAAAAAAGGATTGCTTAGCTTTGATGCGAATTTGATTGATATGTGAGGAGAAGCCAATTCGTTCTCAAAGGGTTACTCCCAGAATCTTGATTTCGTTTACCCGTTCAATCCCAAAAATTGGCGGGATGGTTTCATGTATTTTGGTGCGGGGTCGCCTGATAATAATTTCACAGGACTTGCTAGGACTAAGGCGTAGATTGCAATTTCTAGCCCATAGAGCTATAAAATTAGAATTAGATTCAGGCGACAGCCAGTCGATTAGAATTAGAATTAGCTGTTTGTTTAATCGATTAGAATCTAATCGATTAGTTACCCATCTATGAAGCCCTTAAGAGGCAAAGAAAGCATTGAGTCTTGGAACAAGTAACAACGCGTCAGTAAGCATCAGTAGAAACCGCTGTGTGCATGTCGACTTGATCGATCACGCCCCTTCACACACTGCACAACCAGGTAGCAAGCTTTGACGGGAACAGACGCCTATTTTCTGCTGCTTTTCACATGTCACTACCTGTCACTCAGTATAACTACTACTGTCTTTCATCACGGCAGCTACTTAAATTGATCGTGAGCTTGCGTTGTTGCGCGGACGGTGGAGGGTTCAAACCTTGTTGGAGACGGTTACCGTCTAGTAACCTGGTACATTTAGGCCTATGTAATTCACGGTTGCTTAACATCAGTAAGTGACGTTTCTCGTTTTACACTGGTGCTATATAAACACATCAAGAAAATAAATAAGTATAAATTAATAATAAAAAGAAAGAAGAAATAATTACAAAGCAAATTGCATTATTCAGACACTTTTAATAGGGTTTCAGAGTGTTTCGATTGCGTTGCTAGACGCTCTTAAGATGGAGCTACATTTAGAATTTCATACAAATTATATGAATTATTGCTTTACTTTACTTTGCTAATTTTACCTTGCTTCAACTTGCCTTCATCTAGTTGTATCATCGAACTGGTCCTATTGAGTTGATGTTTATATGCATTGAAATTTGCTGATGTTTGTTCACCAGATTGCTGTTAGGCAGCTGGTTATATTAAAGAATATACTTACTAACTTGCTTAATTACTTTAGATTACAGTGCATTATCTTGCCTCATTTTATCCTACCTCAGTATGCACTCCCTTTTCTTTACTTAAGTTATCGTACAATACTGTCTAACCTGTCGTGCTTTCCCTTTATAAATGTTATTATACATTGCGCTGCGTAGCCTTAACATATAGGATACATGTATATTTATATTTACATTGTAATCACAAATTTATATGGCGTCCTTTCCAGAGATACTTTTTCAGAGGCTCTCAGCCCTAATGACGGCAAACTTAGGTCGAACGAACTGGTTTCGAAGAGCCTATAGAACAGAGGCAAAGAAAGACCCATAAGGTCATGTCGTAAAACCTATTCAAGTAAATTAGACTGACCACAGCGAAGCTTCTGTGGATGTTTTGGCTGGGGGAACAACCAGGTCAGCCTGTGCAGCAGAGCGAAGAAATCTGCGGTCACGGATGGATGAGAAGTAGACAAACTGCCTAAGATAAGAAAGAGCACAGAGCACGTGGCACTTACGCATGGACGCAAAACACTTTACACTACCTTACTTTCTCTTTATCCTAACTAAGTTGCAGTGTCATACCACATCTTATCTTCCCTTACCATGATAACCTCCTTCAAAGTGATTCTAATTCGATGGATATAATTTCTTCCAGTGATTGTTGACTGAGCGTCAAAAACGCCTCAGAATGCAGACGAATTCAAAGCTGACTATTTTCCTGGTGGTATCGGGCTTCTTGCTTGTAATCATCTACCTCAAGGGAGGCTCCAATCCAGGCACGACATCGATGACGATGACTAAAACCAGAGAAGAAGGGAAAACACCGAACAACCCTCCTGCGTCACAAGGGCCTCGAGTAGAAAAGCTTCGAGCGATGCTTGACTTCATTCCGAAGACACCCGGATTCAGCTGCGAGGAACTCTTCACGGGAACTCCCGCTGACAGATACAACATGACACCGATGTACCACAAGCTGCAAAACGAATTCTGGGACAAAGCGACGAGGAACGGGCGACTTCCGACCGAAGAGTACCGAGCCTTGCACTACGCCGTTGGTCAGAGCTTCGTCAAGACCGTCTGCGAGACTGGGTTCAACGCAGGCTGCAGTAGCTTCTACCACCTGACGGCCAGCGATCAGACCGTCGTTCACTCGTTCGAACTCGGCGCAGAGCTGTACAGGGAACACGTGGCGAAGTGGCTGTCCAGCATCTTCGGCAATCGGTTCTCGATCCACCTCGGCGACTCCACGACGACCGTTCCGGAGTATGCCCGTCAGAATCCGGACTTCCGTTGCGACTTTATGTACGTCGACGGAGGCCATGTGTATTCCGTCGCCCGAGCGGACATGATCAACTTCTCGAACATGGCCAACTTAGAGCACAACTTCATCGCATTCGACGACTACCCGCCTGGTTGGGAGAACTTCGGACAGGCCTGGGAGGACAGCCTGGCCGACGGAACGGTCAAGGAGCTGATGCGCTGCGCCTACAAGTCCTTCGGTGGACCAAGAGGCTTCGTCATCGGGGTGGTTGTCAAACACCCCAATGGTTCCGAAAGATAGTTCTCGAACGCAAGCGACGCTTTTGAACAGTTTAAACGAAGTTTATGTGGGAAGCTACAGCAAGGGTAGTTTAGGATGGGGTCTTTATCTAATCTCGATTCTATGCATATATTTTTTATACATTATACATGTATATATAAATGTATATATATACGCTTGCAAATGTATATCTATATGGACGTATAATTATGTGCATGTATATATATAATATATATATGTATTATGTGTCCGTCTCATATGTATGTATGCAAATATTATGAATGCATGTTTGTTAGTTTGTATATATGAATGGACGTATGCATATACTTGTGTGTGCATGCATAGTAGCGGAGTGCATGGTTAGAAGCTACTTAGAGCACTCGGCCTGTAACGTGGAGAACACGAGTTCGAGCGTCTACCTCGGATTAACCGAACACTGTGTAGTGCCCTTGAGCAGGTCCACGAACAAATACTCGGCGCCATCGATACTCTGTAAAATGACCCAAGTGGAGTCTTCTGAACTTTGGAACTAGGGCAGCAAGAAATGTAGTTGTGCTGTATGTATGTATGTATGTATGTGTGTATGTGTGTATGTATGTATGTGTGTATGTATGTATGTATGTATGTATGTATGTATGTATGTATGTATGTATGCATGTATGTATGTATGTATGTATGTATGTATGTATGTGTATATTTGTATGTATGTATGTATGCATGTATGTATTATGTGTTATGTATATATGTATTGCGTGTTGTGCATGCATAAAGCATGCATGTATTCTAGTGTGTAAATGCTATACAAACCCGTCAGGGTAAGTGTTGGAATTCTTGGATTGAGGCCAATTGATGCTTTGGATTAGACAAGTTAAGCATTATACACAAACGATTTCGATTTTATGGGAAATTTCTCTAAGGATTTTAACGGTGATATTCTTAAAGCACTGCGTTTGTGATTAGCTACCGGATACCTCCCCTGCTCATTCGACACCTGACGTTCGCCTAGGCCCACAACTCCATGGTACACGCGATATAGCCACGTCGAAGGCAGTGTACTATGCTCTCACTATTGATTTATACAGTCCTTGTATTATGTCCTCATGGTAACAGCAGAGGCCTACTATGCTTCTCCTATGAAACAATTTCGTCAGCTCTCCTCGATATCAGCCATTGACCAAACTCGATGTAACGAACAAAAAACTGCTTAAACTGTTGTGTGTTTGAAGAAATTTGTGTGCTATCTAACAGTGAAAGTGTTGTTAAATTTGATAGCAAATGGGTTCTGCTTCAGTGCTGTAAGCAAAGTATGCGAAATATTAGAGTATAGGCCTACGTGTGTTCCCACGTATATATGCATGTCTTGTATATATATATTATGTATCCATTATCTATTGATGTGTGTAAGTATTATGTATGCATGCATGTAAGTATGTATGTATGTACATGAATGTACGTATATATAATTATATTCATTTATATATATATATATATATATATATATATATATATATATATATATATATATTCTGTATGCATGAGGCTTGTCACGAGTTTCTGTGGCCGCGACGCTACAGAAATTCTTTGTTGCAATTACAATTTCAGGCTGATTAATAGAAGTAATTCATCTTTCGGGGACTTCATCAGTAGAAAAATAGTTGACTCTGAAATGACGGTTATTAGTTTTCGATCCAACGCTTCTTAGTTGTATCATAGACACGTCCATGACGCGCCATATGGTTTTGATGGTGGGCAGATGCTTTCGCCAGCTGCGATCAATCAAGAGCAGCGTGAGAGCTCTGCCCTTCGAGGCTGCCGAAACGGCTGTAGTCTGCTTCGTTGTCTCTCAGGTAGACCGTTGCAACAGCTTACTGGCTGGTGCGCCCAAGTACGGTTGAAGTACCTGGACGATCTCTCTCTCTCTCTCTCTCTCTCTCTCTCTCTCTCTCGCTCTCTCTCTCTCTCTCTCTCTCTCTCTCTCTCTCTCTCTCTCTCTCTCTCTCTCTCTCTCTCTCTCTCTCTCTCTCTCTCTCTCTCTCTCTCTCTCTCTCTCTCTCTCTCTCTCTCGCTTTGGCTACAGTCACTGAGTAATCCAGGCTCATCCTAGATATGATACCCGACTCCGCAGTGGTTAAATTCAGCCGGGTCTTGCCGGGTCTGAGATCCGGCACCTCGGATTTCAGAACCGGCACCTCTGGTTTGAGATCCGCCACCTGCATTGTGAGAACCGGCACCTCTGATTTGAGATCCGCCACCTGCATTGTGAGAACCGGCACCTCTGATTTGAGATTAACCTATTCGTCAACCTCACAGTGCGATTCAATAAATATTCACTAGCATCATAGAAAACTACTTGGCCTACGTGTTTACTTTAGCCGCCCACCCGCTCTCTCTCTCTCTCTCTCTCTCTGCTCTGCTCTGCTCTGCTCTGCTCTCCTCCTCTCTAGAGGAGAGAGACAGAGAGACTATGCCTATCATCTATGGAAACATTAATATTAACATTAAAAAGTATCATTTGCGCGAGAGAGTAAGAGACAGAGACAGAGACAGAGTAAGAGACAGACAGTCTCTGTCTCTTACTCTCTCTCTCTCTCTCTCACTGTCTCTGTCAAAAACAAAAAAAGTCTGTCTGTCTGTCTGTCTGGCTCTCGAGTTCAAATTAATGTTTTATATTCCCTTCCCGCGGTTAGCGTGTTTCCCGTTCTGTGTAGGCATACAAGGATGCCACAGTAGTTTGTAACGACTCGTTTGTTGAAGACTTAGCTGGAATGGGTGTGGAAATCTGAACTAGGCTAGCAAGTCTTTTTATTAGTAATAGTTATAGCGCATGTAGCAAAAGGTCGAAAAGAACGTTTGCATCAGCCATCAGAAGTGGAACAACGAAAGATGAATGATTTCTTTTCACACAAAAGGTCCTGCATGAGGTGAGTTTTGTGTTCTACTATTAGGGCATTAGCAATTTGTATACAAGCAGCAATACATGGATAAGGACACCAGGACATCATCTACATGTGTGGACACTCATTATAACAAAAGTGTCTTCAGACAGCTGGAAATCCCTGGAATTTAATTTGTTTGTACATGTGTAAGATGTCTTTGTGTAAGACCTATTCTAAATCGTGTTTATATTAAATGATTACAGGCACATAGTGATTAGCATGAATAATAATTATAGTATTGCCTTTGAGAATCAGAGCCACAGAAACGATGCACTGACTTTGTGTGTAATAATGTTACTGGCCTATCTTTGTTCAAATCAGTTGAACCGTTGCGGAGTCGATCTCTATCTCCGTCTCCGTCGCTCTCTCTCAGCCTCTCTGTCTCTCTCTACCTCTCTCTGTCTCTCTCTCTGTCTCTCTCTATCTCTCTGTCGCTATGTCAGTCTCTGTCTGTCTGTCTCTGTCTCCCTCCCTCCCCCTCCCTCCCTCCCTCTCTCCCTCCCTCCCTCTCTGTCTAGCTACGCCTCTGGATATAATATAAAGTATAATTTAATCCACTTTAGGCCTGTACAGCAGAGGTGGCTCACAGAACTTTCAAACACTTCCCGGGCCACCGAGGTGAACTGCTGATGCAACACAAAATGTTCTTCCCAGTCCCTGAAAAACAGTTGCAACCAAGCGGTCTAAATCCAGAAAACTATAGCATGGACTAGTCGTAACATTTCCTGAATATTAAGCCTATATTCTGAAAATATCCCGGAAAGTTATATCTGCATGCGCAAATAATTTTGTCTTCACTTCGAAAATAGCAGGAATACAAAGATTTCAAAGATGTGAAGGGAGCCGAGGCTTCAGGGAATAAATTTAAAAGACGTATTAGTGCAATTCACACACTGCTGAATGTGAACGTGGATTTAGCAAAATGAACTTAATTTGCACACCTCTAAGGTCATGTATAAGTATAGAACTTTATATCCTCTCTTCTTTTCATTTCCATTGTTGGGCCGCCTTTGCATGACTGGAATCCGCTTTCGTACGTGCAGTCATGGATTGCTAAGAGCCTAAGGGTCGTCATGATGCAACAGATTTAGGCAAGTGCAAACTGCAAAGCACCGAAAACATGCAAAGACACAGAAGCCGGCAGGGCAGTAAGGAAATGTTTCTAAGTTCGCATGTTCTGCACGCCATTGACAAAAGGCAGTATTCAAACTCTTGTTTAATTTTCAGCTTTTCACTGGGTTTATATTTGTAATTGTAAATGGATTGATGTACAAAACATCTATGATCTAAATGTATATAGTCAGACTGCTTTGGTCAAGTTTTATTTACTGAGCTCTTCAATGTGAAAGTATTCTGCGTATTAATTTTTGGTATTTGTTGCCAAGTGTTTTGCATGTTATTGCATT